>JAKVQQ010000018.1:0-225739 GCA_030462855.1 Saturnispora bothae | reverse complement strand
GTTGAAGCACCAGTTGAAGCACCAGTTGAAGCACCAGTTGAAGCACCAGTTGAAGCACCAGTTGAAGCACCAGTTGAAGCACCAGTTGAAGCACCAGTTGAAGCACCAGTTGAAGCACCAGTTGAAGCACCAGTTGAAGTATCTGTTGCTGTAGATACAACAACCCTTGCAGCGTCAGAGGAAATTCCATATATCGCTTCACCAGTGGATTCAACAACATCAACTTCAAGTATGCCAACACCACCTGTTATTAGAAACCCACATGTTAATAAATATGCTCCAGGAGGTGTTGCATCGAGAAGAAAACCAGCCAATCCATATGCAACCGGATATTCAAGAACACCTAGTGGTAAAGCTGGTCATAATCCATATGCCCCTAAATTGCCTTTAAAGCCATTGGAAATTGCGCCAGTAGTCACTGGAGACATTGATATGTATGCCGTTACAGGTTACAAACCAAATCCAGCTCCAGAGCGGGTGGATGAATCAGTTTCACTTGCCCCTGCTACCGTGCCAGAACAAAACACTTTACCAGAGCATGCTATGGCCTCAAATGCACCACCAGAACTTCAATTATCACCAGCATTTGAATCTACTTCAGCGTTTGCTCCGGAATCTGAATCTGTAGCTACATCGGGTGCTGCTTTGAAATCCATGTTTACACCACCTAAACTTCTAGAAATGGACGCTGGTCGCAAATCACCAATTTACACTATTACTGAAGAAAAGAAGTTCTATGCAGAAGATACCGGGGAATACTACGATGAGATTATAGATGAAGACGATGAAGATGAAGATGATAACGCCGCCAAAATTGCAGCAGAAGCAAAGGCCAAAGAAGCAGCAGAAGCAGAAGCTAGAGCCAAAAAAGAAGCCGAATCTCAAAGTAATCAAGAATCAACCAAATCTTTGGATTCCAAGGGTTGGTTTACATTGTTTGGAGGAAACAAAGATAAATCAAGTGAGAAGAAGGTTTATAAAGCGAAGTTGGGTGAGGATAGTTCATTTTATTATGACGAAAAGTTGAAGAGATGGATCAATGGGAAAGAGCCAATTGAAGATCAAATCAATGCAAGCAAGCCACCACCACCACCACCGGTGAAAAAGGAGCCAAAACCAGCACAAGAATCTGCATCATCACCAGCATCCACACCAAGTGGTCCTCCACCTGCTTTTCCTTCTAATACCTCATCGTCAGCAGGTGGCCTTTCTAAAGCTAGCTCAATCGATGACTTATTGAATAGAGCAGCGTCAGGTACACCAGGGACTGTGAGAAAACCAAAAAGAGGTCCAAGACGTGGCTACGTTGATGTCATGGCCAATTCTTAAGTATAGATATTGTATTTAAAGTATAGTTCCAAATATGTTTATAATTTTACCAGGGTTTTGTTATACAAGATCATCTCACAATTATAGAAACTAACTGTGAGTGTATACATATATATATATATATTGTTTATAATATGTAGTTAGGAGAATTGCGAAAATCACAACCAAAGTTGTGCCAAGGATAAATTTCAATGGCTTTTGGGATAAGTTAATGGCATCATCTGTAATGGGCTCAAAAGGGGTATACAAACATAGAGAATGGGCAAAAAAATAAGGAGTACAAACATCAGATAAAAGTCTTAGTTTGGATTGTGTTTTCCAATGTACGGTGAATTGGTTATTTTTTATGCTTCACTATATGTTGATAACAAAAGATGATGAATTTCAAAAAATTGCTAAATGAAGAATGAGACAGACAATCATAGTGATGAGGTCAAGAAAATTTGATGAATAAATAGTTGATGCTTCAGTGTTTGTGAAAGAGAACATGATTGGGCTAAGGAAGAAAAAGATATGCAAAAAGTTATCAAATTAACACTTAGATGAAATAACTAAACACGAGTAAAGTTTTTCCAAGTAGCATAGTTTGAAATTAGGTCAAATACTTGCAAAAAATGTGATTATTCACTCCACTCGCCTTCATCGTCATCAAAAATCACTTGAGAATTCGATCTAAGAGGAGCCCAAGAAGTAACTTCTGGTTCCTTAACCGCCAAACCCAAAACACTTTGTTGACCTAGAGAACTAACTCTTCTTTTATCTGCTTTACACAGTCTAGGAGTGTATGAACACATAGAAACCGGAGGGGAGTTTTGGCTAAGCAAAAAGTTTGAAGGTGACCCTGCTAAGGATACAGGATGTAGTAAAGGAGAAGGTGGTTCAATGGGATAGATATCAACATTAGCTTTATAAGATGATCTTCTTGGTCTCGTACCTGTTGGTGAATTCACTGATTGTTTTCTTGTAGATGGTGAAGATTGAAATAAACCTGTTCTAAATGTTGGATTTGTTCTTTGATTTCGTGTCTGCAATTGAAGTTGAGGTTGTGTTTGAGACTGTGTCTGTATTGCTTCCTGGTTCAAAGATAGAAGCGAGATGTTGCTTATTGAAGGAACCAACGCTTCACCATCAACTGACGTGGCAAGAAGAATCGGAGAAAGATTTGGTGAAAGCGTTTCATCTTCAAGAGTGAAACGAAACTTTTCTGGCGACAAGTTTGCGCGTATTGATCGACTCGGTGAGGATCCATTTGTTGAAGAGGAGGTTCCCAGAAGAACACTTGAAGAGGCCATATTTATGTGTCCGGTTTAAAAAATAGAAGTACAAAAAGGGTTGAAAAGGAGATTTTGACTGTTCTGAGTATATAAAGTCTTTAAAGTTAATGGACAAACTTTCCGGATAGAAAAAACAGTTCTTTAAGAGATTTCAATAAGAAAAATGGTAACTTTGAAGGTTTATTTTGAGTTCTAAAGAAAGATTTTTTAAAAATGAAAAAAAAATTATATGACAAGTCACGTGATATGCTCATCAGGAACAAAGAATTAGACACCCGTTTGTCTTGCTTTCAGAGGACACTCGCAAATCTTTATAATCAAATAACATATATAATAATTTATAAAAATGTTAAGCATAAAGAGGCCGCTTTTCGTCACCCTTTTGAAAAAACCAAATACACGATAACTACTATACAAATAAGCAAAAGACATCTTTAATCATCATCACCTTCATCTTCACCCTTGATATGTTCATCCCAAAAGTCCTTCGCTTCATCCATGGCTTCATCTATAACGTCTTCTACTTCATCTTCAAGCAATTTCCACCATGGAATGTCATCATCTTCTTTGTGTTCTTTCTCGAGTTCCTGTTCATGCTCGAGTTGCTGTTCGTGTTCGAGTTGCTGTTCATGCTCCAGTTCCATTTCTTTATCAAGCTCCTCCTCAAATTCCTCCTCACTATCTACCTCACCAAATACCTCATAAACCACTGGCTTTGCATCGAGAAGATCAAGATCTAACGTTGTACCAGGGAACACACCCAAGTTCCAATCCTCAAAGGCATCCCCCTCAATCAAATCAAAAATACCTCTTCTGTGACCATCAATATCCCCTTCATAAATAACACCAAAGGTATGGCAAATGGTTCCAAACACTTCGACGTTATCAAAGGCTCCAATTTTCATGTTACCAAAAGAAGGCCCAGCAGCAACAAACATGGCACGCATGAGTAATTCCTTAGATCCAAATCCGTCAATAGCATGACCAAGTGGCTTGTCTTCACGTTGAACAGCATATCCTAAATCGCTCACCAACCAAATAGGGGCCACGCGGTAATCGAATTCACCCGAAGAATGAAAAAGTGTATCTACGGCTTGTTCCTGAGTCATAACAGTATAGTGAGAGCCAAGTGGATGTATGCCTAATGAATATTTTATGTCATTCACCATTTGATCTACATCAACACCCGATTTTGGTGTTATACCACATAACGGCCATGCATCAATTTTGTCAACTTGACTCAAATCTACCACTTGTCCAATATCAATTATCCGTTTTTTATCTGTAGGGGCCATCCCATGATCAGAAACAACAATGATGTCCGTGAAATCACTCATATTTCTACCATGGACACTATCAAACACATCCTTAACAAACGTATCAACATTTTTCAATCCTTCACTCAATTCTTTTCCATGAATTCCCACGCGCTGAGAAATCGCTTCCAGATCAGGAACATAGATAAACATCAATTGAGGCCTGGTATCAGATTCTAAATCGAGTACCGTGTCAAGGGAATCCAACCCGAAAGTTGCATAATAGTTAGGTTTCATATCAATTTCAATACCTGACCACACAAAGACATCGCTTTTAATTCCAATCTTGTTCATCAATTGCCAAAAAGGTTCCCCCTTCCATGATGCTTGTGAGGACTCATCAAAATGGTTGTCGAACTCATCCTGGTAAAACTCATTTGTTAGAATTCCATGGCTCAATGGTCTTAATCCCGTAGCTATTGTCCAATAATTAGGAGCTGTCAAAGTTAAATCACTAGGAGTCATAAATGGAGCAACAAATTGTGTTTCGTAAAGGTTAGCCAAGAATGGTGTATTTTGTTTAGAAACGTAAAATGGATTCATCCCATTCAATGAGATAACAACTGTCGTCTTACCAAACAGATGAGTTCCATTGAAATGATTCAAATATTCATTTTGTTTGACAGTTTCCTTTGCTTTTTCACTCGTAGTGGAGCTCATAACAAACACAACGAAGCAAATCCCAACAGCACCTACCAAACTTAAAACAATCATACTGAACAAGGATAATTTTCTCTTTCTTCTAAACCTGGACATGGGTATGAGACCAAAACCGTCTTCATCAAATTCATCATAAGCCGCATCCAAGGATCCCTCTCCTAGTTGATCCAATTCGATCTCTTCGTTTCTCCCCCTTATTAATTTATCAAACCACCTAATTCCGAATAAGCCCAAATCTCTATCTCTGTTCAAGTCAACATCAAACCCACCACTAAAGTCAAAATCAAAATCACCACTTTCTTCTGTTTCTCGTATCGGCGTGTCTATTTCAAAGCCAACCATTGATTGATCTTCGGTATTATTATTCCTTGATTACGTAAAATCATTTTTTTTGAAATGAAGCTAAGACAGCTTACGTAAGAAACAGTTTTGCTCAGCAGCGCTCAGCAGTTTGATTTGAAAGGGCGGGTAACGGGTGTTCTGTGATGGTGTGTAAAGTGAAAAGTCTGACAAAATATGCTGATGTGAAAAAACACTAATAATGATATTTAACCCTGGGGCCGATTCTTATGTCGATCGGTAGGTGGGAGTAATTTTTGTGCGAAAACGTATGTTTTACAAGATAATAGGTTCAAGATTTCACTAACTTACCGGGCACAAGATCTGTGACTACTCTAACGTTGAAGCTCATAATTTTACGCCATTACTTTGTCAAGCTCAAAACTTTTAGGGACAATAGATTTGCATGCTACAGTGGCTCAAACCTATTCAGATGTCACAGCGATATCCTGTTTGGAATGGTAAGCAGTGGCGAGTCAAAAAGTAGAGTTATTGCAAGTTAGATCAGTAAGATCAAGTCATTTATGGATTTTTTTCAAAGCACTTAGTCGACATCGGCTGGGTTTCACTGCTAATAGAATACTATTAAGTTTAAGCATTGGGTATCAGTTATGTGTTTCCACTACTAAAAAGCTTAGTATTAAAAAGACCATGCGTTGAGTATCATTTATGAATGTTTAACAGACATCAACCAAGCTAATTAGAACGGTATGAAGTTCAAGCACTGGGTATGAGTTTCGACTATAGTGTTATTATTAAGCACTGGATCTTTTCAATGATTAGTCACGATTTTTGAATTCCACAACATGCAATATCTGCTTGTGGGATCGGAACTTACAATCAAACCAACAAGTTCATGTCGTTGAGTACTGTATTATCCGAGTAGATACTAACCGTCTTCCCAATAAAGATGAACTCGATATCTTATTTTTGGTAAAGGTTACTTATTGCTGATGCACCAACGAAAGAAGCTCTTAAAAAACTTGTGGCCGTTGAAAAAAAGAGTGCGCCGTCAAAGTTTGAAAGAAAACACTGTGAAGGAGTCAGTATCACACGGCTCTTGGAGACGCCCCAAATGGGATGAGCAGATTGTACCGCTCGTTAACACATCTGATGCTTGATGCGGCCAATCTCCTACGTTTTCAGCTTGCAAATTCATCCCAGAAGCTTGGTAGCATCTCTGCGCATCGAGCTGCACTTGGAAGCAGATTGAAGATGCATGGAAAATGCATGTTCGTCGATCGAATGCAACTGCTATCACCACTTCTCAGCACCTTCTTAGGATTGAATATCTTTGTCTCTACAGCTCGAGTTAGCCTCAGCCTACATGCACACCTGTCTCGCCTTTTTCCTATCGCTCGCTCGCTTAACACGTAAACTCCGCTGATGCGGATTACCCGCTAAAGAGCCGCCAAAAACTTTCCATTTCACCCCCATTTGCTTGGCGGGCTCGGTGTTTTCGTAAAACAAAGCAGAAAAACAATAAGCAAGCAACACTGCATCGTTTTGAATATATTTAGCACTGCGGGCTTATAAACGCCAAGACTTGTGCAAGTGTGGGATGCACTTGTTGCGTCAAGTAAAAACCAGAAGTTTGGATGCAACCTACTCTGAAGTTCTGGTGGCTCGCATGTCGTATTTGCGTAGGGCTAGATGGCTCCCGGAACGGCTCTCCGGCTCCTCCGGCAACATAATTCGCACGTAAACCTCAATCGCAGCACGCGCATCACACCAGATGTTACGCCTCCTATTTAGCCGCCCCGCATGACGGCCTAGGTTTCCGTTACTATTATCTTTCTGGTGTGCATCGGGGGAAAAAAAAAACTCGCTTATTTTTGCCCATACTATTTTTATAATTCCACTTTGATTGGAATGTAGCAGATTTGACTTCGGTGTACACGGTCCTGAAAATTTCAGCACGGGACACAATAGTAAATGAGGAGTACCACATTGTAGATCTAAAGGAGCTAGAGAGTAAACCTGATGACACCCTCCTGTTGGACGCGCGTCGGCTTGCTTGCGCAGTGGTGCAAAACATGATTGCTCTTGTTCCACGTATTCCGGCAGGTTAAAATAGTGCAAACCTTTTCTTTCTGTAACGTTTTTACTGAAGTGTCGTATGGTGCGGGCGTAACCGATTTGGCTCGTTATTCCAAGGTTATAGGCCCATGCTCATGAGTGTGCTCATAATGGACAATGCTCAGTATGCCATTTCAAGCCGCTATTGTAATAATCTTATTGTTTTTGTTTGCAATTAATCTATTAATGGGTATATATATTTATGCTAATGCTAATGAAGAGCTTATAGCTCACGTTAAGTTAAATTTTTGTTGTTTCTTTATTCGCTGATAGTAACCCCTGGAGCGTTAGCAACAAGCCCCAACTTCTTAGATTGGAAGTTAACAATCAGGTTTTGCAAAAGGTATTCACCAAAGACCATTTCGACCTTGTTGTCCATCTGGATCATTGGCTCACACAAGTCCATTTCGTTCATGTAGTAGTTCCAAGAAAGATTCAACAATGGGATTCTTAAAGAAACACCATTCAAGTCAAAGTCTAAAACTTTTTCACTGTACTCAGAACACTTGAACATGCCATTGGAGTCTAATTGAACTTCACCAAGCATGTTGCTGTAAACGTTCTCGTTGACAACAACAGACAATTGCGTTGGATCAAAAACAATTTCCTTGGCTCCATAGGAAGTTGTGTCCACAGTGAATTTTTCTCCGTTGTATTCAACAAAGGTCAAATCCTTTTCAAGAGTGTAACCAATGGAGGCGTAACCGGAAGGACCCTTTTGAAGGTTCCAATTGACCAGTGTTTCGTATTGAACAGTGAGGGAAGCGTTAACACCATGGTCAAACCATTGAACAGGTTCCACGGCTTCCGCCATAATTAATGTTAAATTAGAATTGATGATCTTGTCAAAATAACCAAGGAAATCAAATGATTGAGTAACGTCAACATCTGGTTGACTGATTGGTAATGCGAATGTACAAGCAAAAAGTGCAATTAATGCTGCAAAATTCATTGATTTAGTGTTTGGATATTGTTGTGGCTCTTACACTGTTCATACTCTGAGAATGGAAGAAAGTTCTCTCTTTTTATACTGGCGCAGTCTCGGTTTTTTAAAACCGAGATTTTGAAAAAAATTGTATTGCTACTTGCATTAAACCGAACAAGCAATCAAGATTTTGGAAAAAGATGTAATACGACTTGCATTAAACCGAAAAACAGGTTATTTAAAGAAATGATTGCAAAAGAGCACCAAAGGGGGAGTGTCAAAGGGGCCGCTACAAAATTTGCAATGGCCATGGTAAGACTAAAGCCTGTGTCAAGGACCATGATCCGGCTCCAACTAAACAAATATTCATTCTTGTATAGAGTAAATTCCATGATTGCTATTTCATCACACTGCTTACGCATTTTCATCATTTTCATACCTCATTTTACCATGTCCCCGCGCTGACGAGGACAAATCTCTGAGCCATTTCTCGTTCTTACCACACACAAGAGCAAGACGTCAAGGATGACGTTCATCACCGACTGCAACATTGCTACCCCCCCCCATTCCGTCACCAGCAGTGCCTCCAAGACTCCGCTAATCACAAATCGTTCCCACAATCAAGTCTTCCCCAGCCTAGATCATATCTTGTGGTTGCATTTATTGTTTCGCTTACGAAAATGTTACATGCGCGTCGCGGGGAATGTCAATGCACCTCTTGTAAAATCGGTGAAGAAATTAAAATGCCTCCATCGAACAGATAGATTGTGTATGAGAGCTTAAGAATGTCACAATCAGCGAGTAATCGGTGGCAAGCATACACAGGCGCCAAAATTTCAAACATCCTAGCCAATCGCATTGCATGGAGCAGAATCTTAGTGGTAGTGATTCCTTGGGAGCCGTGCTTTTCTGCGAAGAGTCGCCCATAAACCCGAGTAACGTGAGACAAAAATAGCTCACGTGAGTTCTAGCCTAGGTTAGGACTAAATAATTGTTGGAGTTTGCACGATGTGGCATTTTGCACAAAGCAGACGTAAAAATAGAGTAGACTCAATTTGCGATGCTCACTGTGCTACTCTGTTTCATTTTAGCAAGAGTGACTGCCACTTCTTGTTTTTGTTTTCTCCATCTTGCATTTCTTCCATCGTTTTTTTTTCTTCTGCGCGCTCTTTTTCTTCTAGATTTAATTTTGCTATTGTTTCATCGGTGTATCCATATTTTGTGCTCAGCACTTGTATTAGTCAACATTTTAGCACACTCGACAGCATGGGCAGCGGGCCAAACCGCACAATTTGTCAAAATTGGGAACAGTGCTTGAAACACCTCAGGACATTAAAATTTCCTTGTGTCGGTCTTTTACATTACATATGATCGTGCTAAGCAAAAATATCCATTTCGCTGATTTATTTTCTTCTCTGCTTTATCTGTTGCGTAAGTGGATTTCGGATTTCGGTAAAAAATATGTGTCATCATAATAAAATCACACCCAAAATGTATGATGTGTCCCACATATTGAGGCTCTTCTTGACCGATGCATCAATTGCTATATAATAACTAGTTTAATTTCGTACTAATTGGTCCCCAGTTCATTATATTTATGGGTCAGGTTCATGTAGTGATCTGGTGTAACATTGAACGTTCGTTAGTGACCAATTAAATCTTTATGGAAAGCCTGTATTTTTTTTTTTTAGTATGTGGTATATGTCAATTGCGCTCTCTTACCTTCTCACTCACAGTTCATTTTAATTGCGTTTCAAAAAAACCCTTAGCAAAACATCGCACCATATAAATATGTAAGCAAGCTATGAAGTTGGAACTCGTCCAGAAAACATAGCAATTAGCAAACACGCTTGCGCTTGTTTTTGGTTGGCACTCATTTTTCTCCGTTTAATGCCATCGCCGTAAAAGTTCATATAAACATCATGGCTCTCTATGGCTCATGTAACATAATAACATGAGTCATGTCCTGAAATAGGCTATTCTTCATTTGGTCAAAACTTACAGTAGCAAAACCAACTTGGTACTTTGTTTGAAGCGGCTACCTTTGGTTGCTCATTGGACATAAGTTCAATTTACTCTTTTGTTTACATTATTGTTTACATTTATTGCTCCATCAGGCAGTCTTCTTTAAATTCACACTTCAGGTTCAAGATCAAGCCTGTAAGGGGCTTACTACTATGTTTCAAAGTAACCCTAACTTTCTATGGCGTTATAAGAATCGCCCTGCTCAACTTTAGGCACATTCTAGTATCTTAGCAAAGCCGGTACTGAACACATTTTTGAATACAGCAATAATCAACATTAAAATCGTGCTGTGACCAAATAGGCAATTGTACAAAATGGGACGTGTATTTTGTCTTTTTGATGTATGTTGTTAATGAACCAATCTTTCTATCAACTGCTGCCGCCAATTTTATTTATCTTTATTTCGTAAACACAAATGACACAGCACATTTTCAAGTCCGCTTTTACACTGTCCTTAACCTCATAAAATTCCATCAAGCACAAATATTCTAAAAATACCAATTAGCAGCCAATTGAAACAACATTCAAATGAAAAAGCCTACCGATTTTCATATCTCTACGTAACTTTAGTCGCATCGCTTTGTTTGCTAGACATCCTTTTAATCCCGCTTGTTGAGTTGTTGCATCAAGAGTTTTATACTCAAATCTTTATTTACCCTGTTCAAGACTTCAGGTACACTTCTAAACGTAGTCCTGATCTTTATATCGTATTTGCCGCTTCACAATGTTTGGTATTTAGCTCGATTGCTCACGTGACAATTTTTCACCACACTCATCGGATATCTTCTTTCCACGTTTCTTACTAAATAAATGGCGAAGGTAATAGACAACACCAATCTTCCAGCTCCAATACTCTCCGCAGGACCCTATGACCACACTCTTACTCCAAAATCTATTCTTACAAGCAAAACAACCAGATCCACTGTCCTATTAGTTCTGAACCAGAAGATCACACTTAGTAAAGACCAATTCCGTAATCTATGGTCTAAATCGATGCTCCATGTCTGTGCCGACGGAGGGGCCAATGCTTTATACGATTTTGATCAACAATACATCCCCGACTTCATCATCGGAGATTTAGATTCTCTTGAAAGTAAAGTTAAATCTTGGTTCCATGATAGAGGAGTGAATATTGCGTTACAAAGAAGCCAAAATTGTACAGATCTTGATAAGTCAATGAGTTTGATAAGATTGGTAATGTCCAATACCCAAAATGTCTCACCTTCGTCTTTAGATCTTTCATCCATGGACACCTATGATGGAATTTATCGCGCGGGACTTTCTTCTCCTCCGCTAGAATGTGATGTGGTTATACTTGGTGCACTGGGAGGAAGGTTTGATCAAACAATGAGCTCCATTTCCAAACTTTTCATATGGAACAAATCGATGCCTCAATGTAAGATCTATTTATTAAACTCGGAATTTGATGATGTCGTTTTCTTAGCCCCTAAGGGTAAAACTTTTGTTTCTAATTCTAAAGGTTTGGTAGGAGTTTTACCTGTCTTGGGTAATGTGGTTGTTTCTACTTGGGGGTTACGATGGGATTTAAGAAATTGTGAAATGGGAATGATGGGAATTGTTTCAAGTTCAAATGAACAAGTAACCGAAGAGGGTTTTGTTGTGGAGAGCAATGGGGGTGTTGTCTTGAGTGTGGCACTGCACAAAATATAGTACATGTTAGATTTGAATGAATGAAATTTTAGTGCAAGTAGAATATGAAGTAATTCTAGAGAAAATGGGTTGTGACATGAAATTTGAAGTCTCAGAAATCTTAATGCGATGTAAGATGATAGAAATATTATTTCTTTGCGTTTTTGGCGTGAATACCTCATTAAAGATACACATTTTTAAACCTTTATTACAATACGAGTTGCAATTGCCGAATGTACCGAGAATCTTGTTAATAGAGTAAGTTTGACCACTATGCAATTTATTATGGCATTTTGTCATATATTGAAAAATCTGTTTATTTATTCAATAGCTAGAGTCTAGTTCATGATACCTGCTCAAGAATGCTGACTTTATTCCATCAATAAATGCTGAGCTCTTTTTCATCTATTTAAGCTCATTAAAAAGTCACGGTTTGAGTTCTTTATCAACATATCGGGATCTTCTTTTTGAACCGTCAACTGGGCTTAAAGCTCAAAATTATACCCAAAAGAACATTGCAATTTAAAAATAAAACCTAGTTAATAATTTCATACAGTAATATACTCTTTCATAAATCGGATAATGAACATTGAAATCTTAGTCTGGGCGATATTCATGGCGCTGTTTCGATATGTTACAAAATCTTCACTCTTACTTTAGACATGATTTCAAAATTATATTAAAAACAAATAAACCGCATTTTCCCATTTCATCTCGCCAGCTGTGCCGGCTCTTTTTCTCTAGTAGACCCATTTACGGAGTAAACCCTGTACTAAACGAATTACTCCCAGATCCAAATCCAGACCTCGTACCAGATACTGATTCTGGACTTATATTATCACTACTCAACCCACTTATGGATGAAGTAACCCCATTTGTTATAACACCAAATTCATCTATCCCATCAAATAAACCCTTTTGATTCAAGATAAAATCGTTTACAAATGGCATATCATTCAAATCAAACTCACCACCATTTTCTTGAATTTGTTGATAAAATTGATCAATTGGAGTTTGATTTACCAATTCTTTATCAAAATTTAAACTTAGTATTTTGTCATTTTCAGTTAGTTCAGCTTCACCAACACCTAAGAAATCATTAAATACAACTCCACAAGGAGAAACAGGTGTTTCTAGTGATTTGTATTCTTCGGTTTCAAGTTCATTAAATTGATCTTTTATAAACCTTTCGTATGATTCATACTCATGCATTTTGGCACTTTGAACAAAGACCATTATCATAAACCAATTTTTATAACAACAAATACTTTCATCTTTCAAAGATGATAATGTTATAAACATTTGTTTCATATACGTAAATAAAATGAATGGAAATTGATCGTTTAATGTTCTCGTAGAATTCCATCGTTTGTAACATAAAAGCCATTGTAAAACATTTGTTGAGTCTGTATTATTATCAAACTTTTCAACTAATGTATCCAAATTTAACACCTTTGCCTTTGTTGATCTATAAAAAACACTTCCTAACCAACACAGCGAGTGCACAAATCCAAGATTTATAAATGTCAAAATGAATGGGTCTAAATGATTAGAAAATTTCTTCATTGTTTTCAATAAATTTGAATTAGAACAAACTATTGGATCATCTTTGTATTTATAATAATATGAATAATCAAATGTGAACTTAAAATATTGTAAACTATATTCAGTTGTTTTAACAACTGACATATGGAAAAATTCAGATTCTGTATCTCCATTTAGTTCTTCATCCATAACAGCTAAATAATTTGCCATAATCAAAAATTGTAATATCCATGACCTCAACTCTAATGTTCGAACATTTGAAAAATGAGTTAAATTTTTCCATTGAATCAAATCATAATTATGTGCAACATTCTTGGAGGCAAATCTTTCAACTTCCATTATGGCATCATATAACTGTTTCTTTGAACTGGTTTTATGGTTCAGTTGAATAATATTTAATACCTTCCTAATAAGATTAGAAGTTTCATATTCTAATGCAATATCTGTATTAATATTATTTTCAATAATTAATTTATCAATTTCACTAGTTGCATAACCAGTAATTTCACCTTTTTTATGACTTTCTAATATGGATTTCTCTTGAGATGTTAATTGGGGTAATTTGACATCAAGTTCATTATTAAAAATCATTAAATGTGATCCTGTTTCTAATGATGCTTGCCAGTCGATTAAAAATAATTTATATGCTATTCTTCTAATGACATCAAATTGTCTCTTATCGGTGTCAATAGTGGAATCAAAATAGCTAGGATCTTTGAATATCCCATTCAATCTTGCCATAGTGATCAATTTGCTAGTGGTCATGGTATATGAAACTGGGCTCATTAAAGTTCTAGGTGCATAAGTGTCTTCACATTTGAGATACAGGTATACTTGAATCACTCTTAAATTAAATTTTCTTTCAACACTCTCACTTCCACTCAAGCTTTCAATCAATTTTTTGGCCAAAATAGGATATTCTCCACTGTTCAACAAATATATATCCTTTTCTTCCTTATCCAAAGTCAAATATGAAAATCTGAGTAATATCAACATAAGCGAAATAATCGAAGCATTTTGCAGATGTGAAATTTGAACATTTGATTGACCATTTGGTAGAACAACCAACACTCGAGCCAGTTCTTCTTTAAAAACCTCTCGATTAACAAATGGTAAAAAGTGATAAACGTAATCAAAAAATCTATCAACGAGTGTATTGAGAACATGGACTGGGGGTAAAATTTCATTAATTTCATTAATGAGCGCAATCAACTTACTTACACCAATGGAACATGGATCCTTCATGAATGGATTATTAGTGGCAGCAAAGGATCCATTTTCTTTCAACATTTCCATTGACGTTGTCCCAATAGGATAGTCGCTAGCTTTCTTGTTTTGACGTAAAACGTATTGTGAAAAATATGTTTTCTGTTCTTCGTTGATTGGTCCAACTAATGACCCGATTTGTTTATCTTTTTGTAACAAAGCAAGGCATGTAACCACACCTGATCTAATAACAGTATTTTCCTTTATAACCATTGTGTCAAATTGTTCCAACAATCCGCTGACATTGGAGCTTACATGATTATTGGAAGAATATGTATTAAAAAAGGTCTCAGACTCATCGTTTGCTAAATCACCAATGTCTATATTGTTGGCTTTAATGATTTTCTCCATTTGATTTAACTTCATTTTGAGCTTCAGAACTTCTGTTTTTAAGTTGTCACTTTTCTTTCTATTAAGACTTGCTTTAGCAGCTGGCTTTATTGTATCCTTCAGATAAATACAATCTTCGACACAATCACTCTTCACACAAGAAGAACACGGTTTGCTTTTGTCGCATTTCAATTTCTTTTTGCGGCATTCCTGGCATGACACTGGGATCCTGTTTCTGCTTTTTCCAACGCGTAATTCGGTAGCCAGCATCGTTTAAGAAAAGAGAAACTAAGAAAAGAGATCAGACTGTCAGAACAATTAACAAGTCAGAATTATAATTTTTGCCACCTCGGTGATAAAATTCGTGTAAAGTTTATCTCCGCATATACCCAAAAAAAATAAGTACAATTTTCGGTTACAATAAAAAGATGATTTAGTATGGAGGGAAAATGGCAGTTTGAGACTGAGACGGCTGGTTTTGAATCTGAGATTGTGCCTCACTGTTAATCTTTGGGTGGTCTTTCATGAATGTGTCAATGCTCTCGCTGTTGATGTCTCGTGTGTCGAAAAGGTCGAATTTCTTGAACAAAGACGATCGTTGTTCGCTGGCTGAGATGATGTCGTTGATTAAATTATCCACGTTGTCGTAGAACAAGCCTTTGAAATCTTCGTTTGTAAAGTCCGGCATGTCGATGTCGTGACCGTAACTTGGTGTAAAAGAGTCCAATGAGAATGGTGATTCGATTTTGGCTGATGTATAACTAGCGATAGTTGAAGCAGTCGACAATGAAGGTGTTCCTGATTTGGCAGACAATTCTCCATTGGATGGATTGACGTCACATAGCATGAATAATTTACAATTAGCCTGATCAATCTCCTTGAATTTGTTCAAAAACAATTGAATAACTGTAGAGTTACGCCAGGCAACATGGTATTCATCTTTCAAATGGTGCAACATTAGAAATAAGTCTTTGGTGTAACTGAAAATTAGAACCATGAGTTCCTTTTTTTCGATCAAGGACCCTGATCTGATATCTGAATTCATCCAACCTAGGACAGAAGACGAGTCAATACTATCAGAAAACTCTTTAATGATATTCTCAATAGTTATTGTGTTGTCCCTTAGGTTCCTCAAAAACATCGAGCTGATCCACAAATTGGATCTTTGATAAGCTCGTTGTGTGAGATTGAAAATGTAACAATCTAATCTGTTTGAGAAACTCTTGAATCGCTTAAAGCTGGATAAATGGCCATGGTTTTTGCTACTTTGGTTCATATATTTCGCGTAATCATAACTCATTTTGAACAAAATCATACCATGTTCAGTAGCCTTGAGTGCATATTTGTAAAGATTTTCAGTGTCACCATTAGCTTCGCCTTCATATAAGTGCAATAAATAGTAAAATGTCTGCAACATTGTTGTTAATAGTAACCTTATTTCAAATTGTTTGACTCTTGAAAGGTTGAACATTTTTTCCAAATTTGAACCCTGTTCTTGTTTAACAATAGAATGAAAAGATGGAAGTTTGGTATTTAGACAATCTTCAAACTTTTCGACAACAGACAAACACATTGATTTTTTAGTAACGTTTGTAAAGTTCTGAAAAACACACAAGCCTTCTTTGGCTAATTTGTAAAATTCATATTCAGCAGCAATGTTTTCATTGATGGAATGCTCAATAGCCAATTTTCTGATTTCATCAAACGTTCTATCACTTGGTAAATTAGATTGAAATTTGTTCAATTCTTTAAGATCGTCTCCTTTCAGCTTTGGTAATTCAGTCGACCATTCACATTCACTAACTATTAGCGGTGTGGCATACGTAAACGAGCTAATCACATCTAACATTAATAGCTTGAAATAAATTCTTCTTAGCACAACTAAAACTCTTTCATCTTTGTAAAACTCGTAAAACTTAGATGGATCTAAATTTGCACCCATGATATGAGCCATTTGAATCAATAATGACAATGTGATAGAATGTTCTGAACTTTCATCATTCAATTCTGGTGAAAACATCTGGTATATTCTCAAGTAAAGTAAGGTTTGAATATTTCTCAATGTAACTTTTCTAAAAATGGTATCATTTGAAGGTAAGGACATCAATAAGGTCTTAGCATATAAAATGAAAATATCGTCAATTTTAATTCCCGACCTGATCAAAATAGCTAGAATCTCGTTATCGAATTCTTTAATATTATCCTTGATGTCATTGATATTAATTGTCAAATATGAAAATCTAAGCACAATTAGCAAAAGCGAAACAATTGATGCGTTTTGGAAATGCGTTAATTCCACCCTACACCCCCCACCTTCAAGGGGTATCAAAACCAAATCAAGTTCTTCTCTGAAAATCTCTTCATTGATGTATGGGAATACTGGGAACACGTTCTTAAAAAAATTGTCAACCAGCGTATGAACAACATACAATGGAGGAATGATTTTGTTAATGTTTGCAATCATCTCCACTAGTAGCTTAGATTCATTGATGTTAACGGCACTAGGTGAGATAGTGGAGGAAACATCGCATGATAAGACAGACGATGTTGATCTATTAGCTAACCAATCAGGTTCAAAAGCATTAACTTCATTCATCACATCGACAGCCCTTACATTTTGTACATTTTTAAAGTTCTGATAGTTTTCAGAGTGTTTATCAATGTAGGGACTGAAGATTGAAGCTAACTGTTTGTCCGCACACACAAATGTAACATAAGAAGTGACACCAGAATGTAAAAGCTTGTTTTCCTTAACTAACAGCCTACTAAATTTATCAGTTAAAGACAATTCCTCATCAGGAATCCCATATGGTGTGCTTGTGCTCACCGTAGAAGTGGGAGAATCATTGCTTTCGTTTATTTCCTTGTAATCAGTAATATCAATGTTGTGCATTTTGATGATTTTCTCTAGCTGATTGATCTTCAACTTCATACTCATAATCTCACTATTTTTTTGTGCCTCGCTATGTAATCCTTCACTTTGAGATAAGTACTTACAACATGATGGACTTCCACTTTTGAGACAATTTGAACACGGGCTTAGTTTATTACATTTGAGTTTGCGCTTTCTGCAATATTCGCACGAAGTTGGAATTCTGTTTCTCCTTTTCTTCACCTTGGCTTCTGTTCTTGTCACAGACATGGATTTTGGAGAAAGAAATGAAACTTAACAGAAAAGTAATGGACTTAATGATGTTATTCCCGACAATAAAAAAATAATTCGGAAATAAAGATTCCCTGACTTCTGTGATTTTTTCAATATATGCTCATGAAAAACGATGAAATAAAGTTTAGATTAATATTTATTTAGTTGAACAAAGTGCTTTTATAAAAGAAAAAGAACGATACACTTCAAAAGGAAAGAAAGACAACAGTAGTTTAGTTTTGATATCAAATGTGTTGTATTGGATGGATGGTTAAGTTAATAGATGGAGGTGGGGATAGAAAAAAACTTGAGAAACAGAGAAAAACAAATAAACAGAAATAGAAAGACATTAAAGCACTGCTTAATATTCTTCTGGTTGTTCATTAAAATCTTCACCGCCTAATTCCTTGTAATCTCTTTCAAGAGCAGCTAAATCTTCTCTAGCTTCACTGAATTCACCTTCTTCCATACCTTCACCAACGTACCAATGAACGAAGGCTCTCCTCTTGTACATTAAATCAAACTTTTGTTCAATTTCGCCCCAAGCACTAGCAATGGCAGTTGTATTAGAAAGCATACATAATGCTCTGTCAACATCGGCCAATTCTGAATTTGGTGGTTGAGTTGGTTTTTCGTAGCAAATACCAATTTTGAACCCAGTTGGACACCAATCGACTAATTGAACACCCTTCTTGGTCTTGGCAGTGGCAACGGCAGTAGCGACATCTCTGTTAACGACGTCACCTCTGTATAACAAACAAGATGCCATATATTTACCTGCTCTTGGATCACACTTGACTAATTGGTTACCAGGTTCAAAACAAGCATTGGTGATTTCAGCAACCGTATTGGATTCATGGTTGGCTCTAGCTTTGGAAATGACTGGTGAATAAGAGACCAACGGGAAATGGATTCTTGGATATGGGACTAAGTTGGTTTGGAACTCATTTAAATCAACATTTAATGAACCGTCAAATCTAAGAGAAGCTGTAACTGATGAAACAACTTGAGCGATCAAACTATTCAAATTGTTGAAAGATGGCCTAGCTATACCCAAGTTTTTACGACACATGTCATAAATAGCTTCATTATCAACCATGAAAGTACAATCTGAACTTTCTAAAGTGGCATGGGTGGCTAAAACAGCATTGTATGGTTCGACAACTGAAGTGCTAACTTGAGGAGCAGGATAGACAGCAAATTCCAACTTAGCTTTCTTACCAAAATCGTTGGCAAATTGTTCTAACAATAATGATCCTAACCCTGAACCAGTACCACCACCTAAAGAGTGGGTGAAAAGAAAACCTTGTAAACCATCACATTGATCCGCCATCTTTCTAACTCTGTCGTTAACATCGTCTAACAAAGCTCTACCAACTGTATAATGACCTCTAGCATAGTTATTAGCAGCATCTTCCTTACCATTAATCAGTTGATCTGGATGAAACAGGTTTTTGTATTTACCGTTTCTAACTTCATCAATCACATTTGGTTCTAAGTCAACATAGAGTGCTCTTGGAACGTACTTACCTGATCCAGTTTCAGAAAAAAAAGTTGAGAATCCTTCTTCACCACCTTTTGGTCTAGTTAAACCTTCTTCTAAATACCCGTCAGGAGTGATCCCATGTTCCATGGAATACAATTCCCAACAACTGTTACCAATTTGGCAACCGGCTTGACCGACTATAATACGAAAATCAATGTTAGTATAAATGGACCTTTTAGTAAGTAAAACAATATCGGGGAGAGAACTCCCGTTTGAAATCGCGTTTGAAACACATACCATTAACTGAAATAACTTCTCTCATTGTTTACTACGCGTTAATTGGCTTTGCGGACGTTTAAACGTGCGTATTGGCAAGATCGAAGAAGATGTTTGTTTTGATTAAAAGTGGAAATGTTTAAAAATTTCGTGTTTACCTTTATTCGCGATCATTGCCTAATTGGGAAATAACTATCACACGAGTCACAATCCGGGAGTTAGACGTTTTGGTGGAAAGCAGGCCGCGTGAACTGAATTTAGTAGGCTCGGTTGGTCTTTTGGAGCTTTTTCCCATTTTTAAACCGTGCCCACAGCTTTTTTTCTGCTTGACTTATGTTCTGTAATTTTGTAAAATACATATAACAAGATCTGCGGTGAAGTAGCGGAGCATTGCATTCTTCATAAGCTGAATTCATGAGAAGAATTTTTCTGTTATTATTCATTTATTTTTTGCGCTCTTGGACAATCATTTTGGACCCTTCGTCACAAACATCAATTGATATTGCTGAGCGAATTTTCTCTACCGTTCAATATAATCCTTTGAATAGCTATTTGAACCAGCCTTTTGTATCAAATGGTCTTATTGGAAGTAGAGTCTCAAACTTAGGGTTTGGTTTTGCTTATGATCAAAATTCAAACAGTTCTAATGAAATCCTTAATAATGGTTGGCCATTGTTCAATATGAGATATGCTGGTGCATTTATTGCTGGGTTTTACAATGTCCAGTCTAATACTACTGGAACCAATTTTGCGGATGTTTTAAACAACGGTGGATACGAAAGCGTGATTGCATCTGTCCCCCAATGGACAGACATGAGTATTCGCATAGGAGACAATGTGTTGAGTCCAAAGATTGTCAGTGTAGATATTTCAGACTATTCACAGTCATTAAACATGTCCAGTGGAACTGTAAGAACATCTTTTGTTTGGATGAACACATTGAAAGTTGCTGTTTCTGTTTATTCTCATGCTGAAATTGGTTCACTTGGACTGATGGAAATTCACTTGGATACAGTCAATTCCTCCAATGTTAATGTCACGATTGATCATTTTTTGGATATAGAATCCTCTGAAAGAAGCGTGTTACAAAGTCATGGATATGAAAATGAAGGCAATGGATCAGATTTTTCGTCTATTTACATGAATGTCTCTCCTATGGGTGTTCTTTACAAATATGCTAGTATTAATTCAGTAATCAAAACAAATGATGTTGAGACTAGTTCAAGGTTTACAGTGACACCAACAAATATTACTCAAATTATTACTTTCAATTTAAACAAATCAGTAACGTTTTACAAATATGCGACTCTTGTTTCTTCAGATATGGATGCTGAGCTAGTATGCATGAAGACAGTTTATGAAAGATCCATGTCAATTCTGGATGATGTAATGCATATAGGGCCAGAATCTCTTTTTAATACTCATATGGCTACTTGGAAACAGACTTGGGATGGAATTGGTGTTGAAATACAATCAGATCCATTAACTCAACTGGCCATCGAATCCTCCATATTCAATCTTCTAACCAACACCAGACCAGATAATACAAATTTAACATCCGGTCTGTCTGTTTCAGGTCTCAGCTCAGACTCATATGCGGGTCTTGTTTTTTGGGACCTGGACTTGTGGATGATTCCAGCTTTGATATCAATTTCACCTACGAGAGCCATATCTGCATTCAAATACAGGTGGCACCTACATCAACAAGCTAAATCAAATGCACAACAATACTATTATAATGGTTCAATTTATCCTTGGACATCAGGTGGGTTTGGTAACTGTACTGCAACTGGCCCTTGTATGAACTACGAATATCATGTTAATTTTGCAATAACAAATTCTATTTGGAAACTTTATCTTTCAGGCACAATTGACGAGACATTTCTTGAGATATACGGTTGGCCCATTTTAAAAGACACAGCTAACTTTTTTGTTGATTTTGTGCAATGGAATGATTCAACTGGAAAATACGAAACGTTTAACTTAACAGACCCTGACGAGTACGCTAATTTTCAAAACAATGGTGCATATACGAACACAGGAATTGCACAAACCCTAAAATGGACCATCCTCACTGCAAATATTTTAGGGCTTCCAATTAATGACAAATGGGTTCATGTTATGCATAATATGAAACTACCCACTTCCGAAAACGGACAAATTACTTTAGAATACGACAACATGACTAATAATATCATTGTAAAGCAAGCAGACGTAGTTCTCATTAGTTATCTTGATGACCAGGACCAGTTTTTGACAAACATTTTTGATTATGATAGACAAAGAGCAATTAACGATCTTGTTTACTATGCATACCATCAAACATCACAGGGGCCAGCGATGAGCTTTCCGGTTTATGGTGCAGTAGCTCAGAAATTAAACGACATTGGGTGTGGATTCTTGACTTATTTGAAGAAATCATTCCAGCCTTTTATCAGGTTTCCATATTTACAAATGTCTGAGCAGAATAACGATGATTATGATGTTAATGGGGGGATTCATCCTGCTTTCCCATTCAATACAGGACATGCAGGTGTAATTCAAGGTTTTTATTATGGTTTACTTGGTATTAGATACTCGTACATCAAAACTGATGATGGAATTCAACGAGTACTTCATATTGATCCTGTAGAGTTACCTATTTGGAAAAGTGGCTTTACAATAAACAGGTTCAAATATATGAACGAGTCGATTGATATCAAGGTCAATGATTCTCATGTTCTTTTACAAAAAGATTGTTCTGTCACTTTGAATATCTATGTTGATCACAGAAACCAAATGGGTGGACTTCATGAGCTAGCAGATTATTTAGAAATCCCATTGTTCAAGCCAAGAATGAACTTTGACAATTCTATAACAGAATGTTCTTCTCAAGTCCAAGCTTTGAGTAAAGGGATGGATGGAGATATTCCATTAGCAATTGTTGATGGAGATAATTCAACTACTTGGCAGAGCTTTGATAAACACATCAAATCAACACTTTTGATTGACTTAAATGAAAAAAAGCAGTTTAGCAAAGGTGCAATCATTTGGGGACATAGGCCAGCACTTAAATATTCTATTTCAGCTCAATCTGAGAAGTCAGATCTACCATACAAACTGATTGATAATGAAAAAGTTGAAATTACTTCTCCTCATGACCATGATTCACCAGTTGAAATTTCCAACAATAATTACACTCTGTTTGAGTTATCAAACAACGTAAGCAGTCGATACATTTTACTTTCCATCCAAGGAGTCATTGACGTTGATGATCATCCTCATGGCGGCGAAATTGCTGAGTTTATCTTATATTAATGACTTATTTATGTATATGAAGCAAATCCTTGTTTTTGAAATCTTTTATTGTTCCAAACTGGATTATTGTTGGCAAGGTAGATCTGGAAAAGCAAAAGTTCAATTTAAGAGGGGTTCATTTCAAAAAAGAGCAGCTAAACAACCTTATGACGCTCATGAATGATTACAACTTGTCACAAAGATTTTCTATTATAACTTCCACCCTTATGCCAGGGTCATTTGATTCATCCCAACCTATAGTATATTATTTAACATCTGTTTATAAATTTCTAACTTCGTTCAATAACAAAGGTTAGAAATAGCGTCTCATTAACCACAGCTTTTCATAATTATAATTTGAGCCCAATTTGTGCAATAATACAAAGATGATCACTTGGATATTCACCTTCTCTTGGTTGACCTTTATCCATTTCGTCGGGATGAGGCAACTTCAATAATTTTTCCAAAACAATGTCATTCTCATCTTCAAATGTAGAGAGATCATCAATCTGACGCTTATCCTCACTTGGATTCCAGTCTTTTATGAGCAAGATGTAATCTAGTTGACCCCTCCAAGTGTGAGCCCAGTTGGAAAAATATGGTTCGTTTCTCTCGTTATCCAGACCAGCATTTTCGGGATGAACTGATTTGTACCCAATGGAGTAAAGTGAAATAGCTCTCAATGGTAACTTATTATGCAAAGATTCAATTGATTTTACCAATTGTTTTTGTTCTTCATTTGCAATAAAGGTGTCTGGAACTGGATCGCGTGGCTGATCTTCTCCATATTTTTCGATATTTCCACCCTCTTCCTCTTCATCAACCTCGCCTTCTCTGAGCTTAGAATAGGTGTAAGAAGTTGAACAAGCAATGACTCTCAAACATCTATTGTCGTATGTAACGGGTTTGGCAGTGATAGAAAGATAAGGCGAGTCAAATGGTTGGGCATTGAAGTCACCTGTGAAAAACTTCCATATCTTAGTAACATGAGGGTTGAGTGTTTTGATACGCTTTTCAAACTCTCGAGATTTGTTCAAAACAATATAAGTTTGTCTGGTTCTTTCATAAGTGCCGAACGGATGCCAGAATAAATGTGCAGTACCAATAATAATGACTTTGTTAGGGTCACATTTCAAATGAAGGCCCAAGATAAGTCCACAGTTTTTAGTGACTGTTCTAGGTGGAATATTTCCAGATATTTCCTTATCGAAGTCGATGAGACAAGTGTCGACTAATTTGAAAAGGGATTCCTTGTAGAAAATAGCAATCCCATGGTTCTTATCCACGCCTCTGTGGAATTTAGTATGGAAACCTTGCTTTTCCAATTGCGGTTTCCAGAACGATTTATGTTGAATAGTGTCCACTTCCTGCAAACAAAGAATGTCACAGTTGTAGGAGTTAATCTCCGCTAAGAGGATTTTAGAACGTTTGTGCCATTTGAGAATTGCGCCATTGTCGGGGAACAACGTTCTTCTGATTAAAGATTGTGCTAGAAGATTGTACGACATAATTTTGATGGAAAGAGTTTTAGATCCTGCATTGGCGCCCTCTGGATGTGGGATTTCAAGCAATTGACGCTTGATAAACTTTGGAGATTCGTTTGGGGCATCTGGGTCGATTCCTTGATCAATGAGTGCTTGTCTATGGATCTTTTTAAGTTCTCTCTCTTTTCTCTTTTGTTCAATTTCCTCCTCGCTCAACTTGGCTTTGGGCTGTTTTGTTTTTGATTTATGTGTAGATCCTTCTTGCTTTTCTAACTTTGCTTCCGCATTCTTACTCGGTGACATATTCAAGGAACTAGAGCCGCTTTTTCAAAGAAATTGTGTGCACTTCAAACTGAAAAATTTAAACCTCTCTCTCTTGTCCCATATTATTCCGTTGCTATGGCAAACAACGACCATAAATCCCAGCTGCAAGCACAAAAGACCGAGATCTTGCATCTGTACCAAATGATAAAGACGCGCCAGCGTCAATGCGAAGAATTGCAGTCCGAAACCACCTATTTTCAGCAATATGTCGGCTCTCTCATGGACTCTAACTTGAAGACTCAAAAATAAGGTCACGTGACCATCCACGTGATCAATTTGAGTTTTTTTGCTGCTTGCGAGGTTTTCGCTGCACGTGATCAATTTGAGTTTTTTTTGCTGCTTGCGAGGTTTTCGCTGCACGTGACCAGTCTGAGATCTTTTCGCTCTCCAGCAAAAAAATCGCATGAATATAAAAGTAGAGCCAGACGCTGGTAGAGAAAGAAAAAAAGCCTTCCTCTGTTTAAGAAATAAATAATAATAATGTCGGCTGCTAATACTTCCTGTGCTTGTGACCAACCTGTTCCAGCTGTTTCCTGCTCTTGCGAAAAGTCCTGTGCATGTGCCCCAGGCAACTGCGCCTGTTCATCTTGTGAAATGAACAAACCAAAGTCTGCCTGTGTCTGTGCCAGTGCCAGATGTTCATGTGAAGCCGGTGCTTGTAAGTGCGACGCTTGTAAGCACAACGACTGTTCTTGTGCTAAGGGTGAATGTGCTTGTTAATTGAAGCACTGACTCTCTGATTTAATTGTATATTCTTTTAATAGTGAGTTCTTTCATCTTATTTCCTATTGTTAAATATGCTTTGCTGAGCACATTTGCCTTTGTCTGTAAACCATCTCTTTATCTACTCTTTAATGTCTAGCAAGCCTTCTGTACTGCTTGAGAGGAGCCCAAATATTGCGGGGGACCTGCAAAATGGTAAAGAGGTTTTCAAGCTAAAAGACCGTCCTTCGGGAATTGAAAACAGAAACAATTTAACGTCTGGTCCGCATAGAAACAACTTTGCAAGGAAAAGTACACCAAGGGATCGGGTCAGAAGTACTAGATCAAAACATGGTACATCTCCAAAAAAGTTACGACATCCTTTTGAACTCAGTCCCATGATGGGACCAAATAACACTGGCACCATTGTTAAATTATCTAAGGAGGGTAAAGCCAATTCCAAAAAACGTAAAAGACACATTTCGGTTAAGCTTGCACCTCAAAACGCACCATTGGTGGCGGATGACGTACCATTTGTTTTGCCTGATGACTGTGGATCAAAATCAATTGCAATTTCTTCCACAGGTCCATTGGGCCATACAATGGAATTTGAGCCTTCAAGACAAAACGAGGAGGCCATCATGTTGAGCATCTGGAAGTACGAGTTTCAAAAATTGGAAGCAGAAGAGGAACTGATCAATAGGTTTGCTTTTGGTGTTGCTGATGAACCTGCCAATGTTACGTTTTTTGAGAGACTATACGATTGGCTGGGGGATTTCAGGTGGTTATTAGACCCGTTTTTCGGGGTTAGTAAAGAGGAGTATCTTAAAAGACACCCGTGGGACCAATTTTATGATCCGGAGTTGTATTCCGATTCAAGTGATTTGACCAATTCAGAATCCCTGGTGAATAATGGGTTAAACCTGGAAATGATTTCCAATGAATTGAAAGAGCAAATCATTTCTAATCATAAAATGTCGCAAGCTGAGTTCCGCTTCTCTAGAAAAGCCACTGATTATATTGCATCTAAATAGTTGGTCTGTGTATTGCTAATTTTATCGTTTCTTCTAATCTCGTGTGGCCGTATGTGTCTCTTAGCTAAGCGCATGAGCTGTGAGGAGTAAATGCTAGCACCTTCCCATGGTCCCAATTCGTAAATGAAACGCGTTTGGTTCGTGACTTCAGCGAGTCTTGTTTGCAAATACTGTGTGAGCCCCGGAATTGATGTCAAGCCGCCCGTTACAATAACGTTACTAACAATAGTGCTCCTCAAGTCAATAGGCACTGCTTTCACTGTCATCTTAAACATAGAATCAATCGGTATTTCATCATTTTCAAGCTCTGTATCGGGGAACAGTGAATTGACAATAGACTCGACCACGGCTTTTTCAGGTATGACTACACCATTGAACTCGATCAAATCATCACTATGTGTGTCAAATTTCTGCAAAGCTTTAAGTATTTTCAAAACATCACTGTA
Organism: Saturnispora bothae; assembly: GCA_030462855.1. Lineage (NCBI taxonomy): Eukaryota > Fungi > Ascomycota > Pichiomycetes > Pichiales > Pichiaceae > Saturnispora > Saturnispora bothae. The sequence continues at coordinate 198,828 of JAKVQQ010000018.1, read as the reverse complement.
ACCAAGCTCGTATCCAAGCATGGTCAAATCGTAATGCACTTTACAAGCACTGAGTGTGCTGAGCATGTTGTATTCTTGTAATACTCTGTTGTCGTAAACCACATTAATCCGTGAAAATCTCCATCCAATGTCAATGACTATGCAGCCATCTGCACAATCTGGGTTCAGGCCCACGCCAGAACTTATACACGTCATTAATGGTTCAGGAACTAAAACCACACATCGAAGTAAGAAATGATGGAGTAGTACGTCAACTAACGTGTCTATGTAAACTCTAGGAGTCTCTTCATTGACTATTAACACTAATTTTATGTTCAAATGCGGCACACACGCCCTTTCAAACACATCCAACATGATGATCTTCAAATGCCGTCTTAGAATCATCTTCATCTCTTCAATATGCTTGAAAACTAACAATGAAGGGGGAAATAAATGTTTGAACAACCCTATGTCACTCGCATACTGCGTCTGGGCCCCAATTGGCTCCGGACAAGCCCAATCTTTGCTATAATCCACGTCATTGACGTTCAACAGGCGTGATTCTAACGCATATTTCACCAAATTTCGCTCAACTAAAGGCTTAGAATGGCCCTCAATGCCAAACTGCAACCGAGTAGCTCCCATATGAAGCACATAATTGTACGGCTTACCATCTATTTTATTCACTTGCATATCATTAGAGAAACACTATAGTGAAAAAAAATCAAACGCGTCTTTAATCGTTTCCGCTCATCTTTTTTCTTATCTAAAAACATGATTGTATATCAAAATGCGTTGTTTCAAGCAGCTTTATACAAAATTTATCTTTTAATGCTGGTGATATTAAAAAAAATTAAAAGTGAGGAGTTTAACTGGTTTATGAGGGCGTTTTACACGCCTTTTTTGAGCTCTTTTCAAGTTGTTTAATTTCCAATCAGTAGCTCATGTTAAAGCAATTGGAAACATGATGAAGATAAAATTAATAAGTGAAGCTATAATGTGAAAAATAAAAAAAGAGAAAAAGACATTGCTAAAACCTGGATTTGTATCAGCTTAGAGCCAAAATTATCCGAGAGAAAAGGTGTCAACGTAAAGCCTGATGAGCAACTTTACAATAGCATTAGCGGTAAACTGATGGGTTAATAATCAACGGATAAATTACAAGTGTCTTATACTCTTTGTGTAACGGCTCAGCAGTTTTAAGAAGAAAGTTGTTGTCAAAAAAAAAAGCATATATCGACGCTAATGACATAGATTTGTGAAAATCCTGTAAATTGTTAAAAGGTTTCTTGTGAATGACACTACGTTTTTGGAAAGCATCTTATACGTCAGAGCGTTAACATGAAAGTTGTTGGTGTTGTATTTTCATATGGCAGTTATCACGTGCTGATTGTTTGTACAACCATTGATTTTTTTCAAATCAAATACTTTAGTGCGTGATATTTAATGATGGAAACCAACATCTATGCAGATATTCGGGATCGTTAAAGAATTCAAATGTGTGATTTTATTGACCAACTAATCTCAATCAAATCCTAGAGCTAGTGCACTTTTTACAAATGTGGACAAATCCCTAGGAGGCCACATTTTATTCCATGCTTTACTAACAAGAGTATTTCCCTACAAGGATAGAGGTAAAGAACTAGTTGCTAAAATTCAAGACTCGACAAACTACAAAGGCGCCAAATGAGCACACTGTTTCAGTGTTGATAAAGTTTAGGGCACGCCCAAATATTGCTGAGCATGCGGTTGTTTATCTTTGCGCACGCCTATCGTGCGGAGGAAAATTCCAAGAGCTCGAAATGGGGTCTGTTGCTGAGCACATTTAAATGTCAACACCAAACTACCTAATGGGGAAATTTGTCAACATTCGAGGGCGAAAAAAATTCCTATTGGGGAAAAAATGAAAACACTCAAAATGATTTATCATTTTGTTCTTTCTTATTTAGCAAGGATTTCCTTTTTGAAACGTCCCCTCCATTATTGGTGCTTTTCTTTCATAATTCTATCAGATCTTTTGTCCTTGATTAGTTTAGAGACATGAGTTCTAATAATTATTACAACAATAATCGGCCACTGCAGCCTTTAAACAGCTTGCAAATCAATGCTAAATCAAATTTACCTCCTCCACCTCAATATCCGCTGGCCTCAAAGTCTTCAAGACCATCTGCATCTATTTCCAAGCCTCAAGGCCAGCAACAACAGCAACAACAAAAAAAGAGGAAGGAAAAGTTGTCCTCTCTTTGTAAAACTCCACCAAGTCTTGTTAAAAATAGACATGGTAGAGGCTATCGTAGAGGTGACTTTCTTGGTGAAGGTGGGTTTGCTCGTTGTTTCCAAATGAAAGATGATACTGGACGTACTTTTGCTGCAAAAACTGTTGCCAAGGCAAGTATTAAAAACGATAAAACAAAGACAAAACTTTTAAGTGAAATTAAAATCCACAAAAGTTTAAGTCATCCTAACGTGGTTGAATTCATTGATTGTTTTGAAGATGATATCAACGTTTATATCTTATTGGAAATTTGTCCAAACCAATCCTTAATGGAGTTGTTAAAACATAGAAAGTTGTTATCAGAAGCTGAAACAAGATACTTTATGGTCCAGATTATTGGTGCAATTAAATATTTACACAACAGATCTGTTGTTCATAGAGATTTGAAATTGGGTAACATCTTTTTTGATCCAAACATGGATCTGAAATTGGGTGATTTTGGTTTGGCCGCAACTATTGAAAGTGAAAATCAAAGAAGATACACTATCTGTGGTACACCAAATTATATTGCACCTGAAGTTTTAGGTGGTAAAAGTGTTGGTCACAGATTTGAAGTTGACACTTGGGCTATTGGTATCATGATGTTTGCCTTATTGTTTGGTAAACCACCCTTCCAAGCGAAAGATGTTCAAATCATTTATGAAAGAATTAAAAACAGTGAATACAGTTTCCCAATTGATTCACACGTTTCTAATGAAGCAAGAGTTCTAATTCAAGATCTGTTGTCGACTGATCCATTAAAGAGACCAACATTGGATTCTATTTTAAACTATGATTGGTTTAAATGTGGTCCATTCCCAGAAAAAATCACCATGGAAACATTAAAACAAGAACCAGCTTATTTATCTACAATTTCAAGAGAGGCATCTTTGATTAATTTCACCAATGCTAAGCAAAAAGCAGGTATTAATGACATTGTTAAAGATCCGGTTGCAATTCTCAAGACTGATTTACACAGTGAAAGACCAATGGCATTACTACCACATTCATTATCACCAGACAATACCAAGAACAAGTATAAGGAGGTTTCACCAGTTGATCTTCAAAGGTACCCAAACACCAATAAGATTGGGACACAGTTACAGAAGGCAAGGATTCATCAAGATAAGATGACCAAAATTCTCAACGAATCGTTAAGCACAACATTGGATACCATTGAAAAGATCAGACAGGGCAAGATCAAAAGCAATATGGAAAATATACATCAAAAACCACAATTGATTAGTAAGTGGGTTGATTATTCTAATAAACATGGGTTTGCATATCAGTTATCCACGGGGGCAATTGGTGTTCTTTTCAAGGAAGGTCATACAATGCTGAAATCCAGCGAGATTGTTTATTATATTCATCCAGATCCAGAATGTGGATGGGACAATGAAAGTTTCAAGATTGAGGAAACTCCTAGCATGTTGAAAAACGAGATGCAAGTTGTTGACTACTTTGAGAGATACATGACACAGCACTTGAGCGATGTTGATAACAATCAGGTTGGCAATGATGGTGAAATCTTTTTGAGGAGGTACCATCGTAATGAAAACGTTGTGTTTTTTGAGTTGAGTAATGGCAGTTATCAGTTCAACTTCAAGGATCACCACAAGATTGTTTTATCTAACTATGGGAACGTCATAACACATATCACTCCGGAAAAGGAGATTGAAACCTTACCGTTAGATTATGTTTTGATGCATGGCAATTTTAGAGAAACTGCGGACGGATATTTCCCTAGCAAGTTCCAGTTCATGAAGGATACATTGAGAAAGAGAATGACTGTGTAAGACTTGGGCTAGTGGTTTTTTAAATAGTGTTTAATTAAGTTAATTGTAAGCGTAAGCATAAGCATTAAATTTCAATAGTAAAACAAGATTTTGCTGGTACGATTTATAGAGTTATGTAAAGTACAAAAATGGGCCCCATCAAAGGTCCGCGTCCGGATCCTCTGTTCCCGAAAGCAGAGCCTTGAGCTCCCATTCACGTTTGAATTTCTCGTTGAGAAGATTGAGTTTCGCAATTAGTCTGTTGCACGCGTCTTTGAGAGCATCACGAGGGTTGAAATCGTCCTCAGTCTGCAAACGCATCACAAAGTTCGCAAAGAGAGGATGCTCAATCTTGTACGCCACAAAGAGAACACGTTCGTCGGCAATCAGTTCCTGTCTGAGAAGGTTTCCCAGTGTGTGGTCCTCTCTCTCGAACTTGATGAGCACACAGTTGGGCACACGAGAGTCCGGGGTGATCTGAAGCTTAGGAACGCCATCTGGTAGGATGAAAAGCTCGAATCTGTCAGGTGCATTCATGGTTCAACAGCAGCTTAATAAAAGTCAAGATGAGAAATGGGTGGAAATTTTACTACAACAGTTTCTTTCATATCCAGAGGGGTAAGTCGTGTTGATCGATACCAATATCGTCTTAGCGAACTATCGAGTCCCAGATCTGTCTTCTCCACATCTCTAGCTTTCCATAGACCTTTAGAAGAATGCAAAACGACCCCCACAACCCTACAATTGCCGCTCCACCAGATGCTGCTGCTGCTTTGCCACATTCTCCATCCGGTGAGCCTGCAGTTGTGTTCCAGCAAACTGTTTATATCCATCAAGACGACTCTCAGGAACCCCCATCCAGCTCCACAAACGTTTCAAAAGCTGTGAAAGCCAGTGAAAACACGGCCTCTGCTGCACAGCAACAAATGGAATCAGACGCCGATACTGAGTCTAAATCTACAGCCAATGATGGTAACAAGTACTCATTGCCTTCGTTTGCCAATCTCCGTGGTCCGGAACCTTCAGTTCAGGACTCGGTCACTGCTGAGGGTGCTGATAATGCCACCGCTTTGTCTGGTGCAGCTTCTAGCGTCGGGCCAGTAGGTGGACCGATCAGCTTGCCACCAGCGTCTGCAATCATCCACAACGCAGCCAGTGCTTCAGCTGTTGCAGATGAAACGATTGACGAGCCTGCAGCGGCGCCTACGCCCGCAGTAGACGATCAAACGCAAAGCCAAGCGCATGCTATTGTTCAGAACCAGAAAACTACAGGGATTTACAAGCCACTCAACGTGAAGGACGCTCTTAGCTACTTGGATCAGGTCAAGCTGCAATTCCGCGACCAGAGTGACGTTTACAACAACTTTCTCGACATCATGAAGGACTTCAAGTCACAGAAGTATGTATTCACAGTGTCTTGCTTTTGCAAGGCAGTGCAAGGCGGTGCAAAAAACTGCTTTTTCGCTCAGCATCTTTTTACTAACACATTTTTTCTGCAGTATTGACACACCAGGGGTCATCGAAAGGGTTTCGACGATTTTCAAGGGCCATCCCGAATTGATCGATGGATTTAACACGTTTCTTCCTCAAGGATTTGCTATGGAGTGCTCTCAAAGCGACCCTAATACGATTATCGTCACCACTCCTCAAGGAACCACAATTAGAAAGGAAAACATGGCCATAGAAGTGAACCAGGATGGATCCACAACATTGCTCCAGTCGGATGTGTACTACAACAACGGTACGGCTCTTGTGGACAGTGTTCAAGGACAAATCCAACAACAGGTTCAGGGTCAGATCCCCGAACAGGCCTCGGCTGAACAAATTTATGCCGCGCAACAACAACAGAACCCTCAAACTGAAAACAAACAGAGCACTCCTGCAGAATTCGACCAGGCCATTAACTACGTGAACAAGATCAAGCAACGTTACGCAAATCAACCTGACATCTACAAACTCTTTTTGGAAAATCTTCAAATGTATCAAAAGGGAATCAAGCCAATCAACGAGGTCTACCACGAGATTTCCATCTTGTTCAGAGATGCACCTGATTTGCTGGAAGATTTTAAGCTGTTCATGCCTGATAACACTGTTGTTAGGGATTTCCAACAACCCCCAATCCCTCAACAACAAGTGCACCACCATGTCCACCACCATCCACCAATTCCTCCTCAACCACAGGTGTATCCAGCTCAACAACAAGCTCTTCAACAACAACAACAGCAGCAGCAACAACAACAACAACAACAACAACAACAGCAGCAGGCTGTTCCTGTCCAATTGCCACCAGTTGGTAATTTTCAATCTGCCCCATTCAGAAACGGACATGACGAATTATTGCAATACCAACAAGTTTATCAGCAACAACAAGCTATTTTAGAAGCACAACAATACCAAATTGAAAATGCTAATAAAAGAAAAAGAGACGAATATCAAGTTTCAGATTTGCGTACTACAGGAAGAGAATTGCCATCTCTTTTACCAGGAATTCCTGATCCCGTCTTTCCAAGAGCTATAGATACAGATTTGACTAATGAGTTGAATTTCTTTGATAAGGTTAAGAAGATCATTGGTAATAAACAAACTTATAACGAATTCCTCAAGGTTATTAGATTGTACAACAGCGATGTTATTGATAAATCTACACTAATGGAAAAAGTGAATGGATTCATTGGAAATGTGCCAGAACTTGTTCAATGGTTTAAAGATTTCATTGGATTTGATGATACTCCACTAAGAATCGAAAATATTGCCATCAAAAAACAACCTTTGGATTTACTAATGTGCAAACCTTATGGTCCATCATATAGAAAATTGCCAAAATCACAAACTCATATGGCTTGCTCAGGTAGAGATGCTCTTTGTTGGGAAGTTTTAAATGATGAATGGGTTGGTCATCCTGTTTGGGCTTCTGAAGAGTCTGGATTCATTGCCCATCGTAAAAATCAATATGAAGAAATCTTATTCAGAATTGAAGATGAAAGACATGAATATGATTATTATATGGAAGCCAATACAAGAACCATTCAAACTTTAGAAACCATTGCTAATAGAATGGCCAATATGACTGATGAAGAAAAGGCCAATTTCAAATTACCTCCTGGTCTTGGCCATACTTCTAATGCTATTTATAAGAGAATCATTAGAAAGATCTATGATAAAGATAGAGGTTGGGAAGTTATTGATGCATTGCATGAGCATCCTGCTATTACTTTGCCAATTGTGTTGAAAAGATTGAAACAAAAAGATGAGGAATGGAGAAGAGCTCAAAGAGAATGGAATAAGGTTTGGAGAGAAGCTGAACAAAAATTAATGATGAAGTCTCTCGATCATTTAGGTTTACAATTTAAGAACATTGATAAAAAGTTACTGACTAATAAACATTTAGTCCAAGAATTGTCAACGACCAAACAAGAACAACAAACCAAGAAATTACATCCTCTTATGACTGTTCCTAAATCTCAGTTAATTTCTCATTATGAAGATTTCGGTTTGTTCATTGATATCTTCAAACTGATTCAGATTAATTTAACTCATCAAGGATATTCCAGAAATGAAATCCTCAAGATTGATTCGTTTTTCAGATCCTTCTTAATTGATTTCTTTTTCCTTGATGGAAAATATATTGATTCAGAATTGGAAAAGAGGGGCCTTGTTGAAATAGTTGATAATGATGAATCAAAAGATCAAGCATTCGATTCAAAGGCGAATGAAAGTGAAAGTGAAAAAGAAATCCCTATTTCTACTCTTTCTCAAACCAAAAAAAGAACAAGGGAACATGATTTGTTAAAGGATGTTTTAAGAAAGAACAAAAGAAAGAAGCATACTGATAATGTTGATATGGAGTCCAATCCTACTGATTTTGGTCATGCTGAGCAAGACAATGAGTCTGCTGAAAATAATGCGGGCGACATGAATGTTCAAGCTAATTGGATTCAGGCTGACGATTTCACGCCTGCTGTTGGTGAAGCCAGAAATGAATACAACATGTTCTGTAACACTCAAATATATGTCTTTTACAGATACTTGGACACTCTATACAAGAGATTGTTGAGTGTTAAGGAAATTAGTGAAGAAGCCAATGAAGTTATCAAATCTAAAAAGGTTACCAAATTTGCAGAAGATTTAGGATTAGTTGATCACCATTTGATTGATTTAGGTATTAATATCAAGGGTGATGATTCATATTTAGAAGCACTCAAATTATGTGAACAACTGATCGATAAAAAATTAGAGGCAAATGATTTTGAAGAAGCTTTAAGAGAAGGATTCAACAACAAAGCATACAAATTGTTTACCATTGATAGAGTGATTACCAATATTGTAAAGTTCATCCATAACCTGATGTCTGATCATAAATGCGGTGAAATCTTATTGTTAATGGAAAAAGATCGTCAACAAGTTAAGACTAATGCCAAAGCTCAAATCATGTACAGAATCCAAGTCAGAAACTTTATGAATTCTGAAGAAAACATGTTTAAGATTACTTATGATAAAGTCACAAAGACTACTAATATAACGTTCTTAGCTTTGGATGATTTGACCATCAATGACATTTCTGATGATAAGAATTCCAAATGGAATTATTATTTGACTAGTTATTCTATGTCACATCCTACTGAAGGTATTGATTCAAACAATATCAATCTACCATTTTTAAAATCATCCATAGATGATAATGATGATGAAGATGAAATCAATGGTGTGGCAGAGTCCAGATTGAGTGTTAAGGTCGATGAAGATTCATACAGAATGAGATTTGATCCATCAAGTCATGATTTATTCATTAAGGATTCACTCATGTTGAAAAAGGGTAAACCATCAACAAAAGAATTGAGAGTTGAAAAATTAAATCAAATTATTTCTGGAAGTATGGGTGTTGGAGGTGATTTAGGTGGTGAAGAAGAATTGAAGGCTGCTACAGACAAAATCAATGTCTTATTTACCAAGGGACCAAATGAGTATTTGAATTATGAAAAGGATAACGCCGATTCTTCTAATAATGAAAAGGATGCAAGTAGTAAAAATGCTGATGTTAAGGAAGGGGCTCCTGTTACAGAATCAAATTCTACTGAGGAAGTTAAGAATTGATTACCTTTGTCATTAAAATTGTTATTTTTTGTTTTATAGTGTATTGTTTTTAAATATAAAGATTAGTTTTTAAGAAATACCATCACTTATAATACGATGTGTTACAGTGAAATCATCTTGATTGATGTATCTATATAACACGGACTGTGTTGAATTCTTTCGCTCATCGTACTTAATATTTCAAATATCATTCTCAGTCTCTTCATCCACACCAAAATCATTCAAAGTTTCACCAAAGTCATTTTCCCAAGTAGTCGTCTTGATTACAGTCTCATTATCCAAATCCAACTCTTGTGTTGGTTCTACGTCACCATTCAAAGGATCAAAATCATCTCCGTCAGGAGGAAATGGTAATTTCAGTTGATCTTCATTCAAATTATCAATGACAAAAAACATACCATTACCCTGTGGTTTTCCCCAAAGAACAAACCATAGATACACAGGACCCATAGAATCTTTAAAATTGGCATACCAGGAACCTAAATCATAAGGAAATACAAAATCATCAGTTGTGAAATTATTAGGTATGTTGGAGCTCTTTTTAAGTGTGCGATAGTTCACTTTCCAAGAAGTCAATTCTGGTAAATCTTCATCATAAAATTTGTTATAATTTGAACGTATTTTAGTCCAAAAAGCTTCATTGAAAAACTTATCGTGAATTCTATCCATTTGCCAATCTTCTATAGTAGTTTTATTTTCAATAAGTTGATTGAAGATTCTAATCCAGAGAATCCCAACTGTAAGTGAAACAAATCCGTATAGAAGCCAATCTAGGAGGATAAGTGTGAAAATTTTAGGTTGGAATAAATATGCTGGAAGATCCCAAGATTGATAGTATCTAAAAAGACGAGTTGTCATGTACCAAAACCCATACAAATCAACAGACACCACAACAGAAAGGAATCTAAAAAAATGTGGCATATTATTGTATCCTATACAATTGTTAGTCCAAGGACAATGATGATCCATTTTTAAAACACAAATACCACAACGTTTACAATGATGACATCTTTCAGGCTTGTAATTTTCACATTTAGTACAGTATTTGATCCAAGTCTTGCGATTAGAAGACCTGTCCGGCTCGTATTTCGCCTTGGGAGATCCAGCAGGCGTGACAATTGCCAAATAATAACTGATGTAGATGAAAGAACCGATTATGTTGAACGCAATCAGCTTGCGAAAGGCGTAGTACGAATCCCAATACATAAGGTAGCAGGTAGTAACATGTAGAAACCCAATAAGCGCACTGGGCACATAGATGCCCATGCGTGGGTTTTTGAACTCAACGGCCATTGCAAAGTAAGAAGAAGAGAGTGAAGAAAGTGCGACAAGAGTTCAGTTGTGTGTATGTGCTGACAAATGTAATTTCATTTACCTGCTCGTTCTTTTTTTTGATGAGGACTCTGGCGTCTCATTCCTTTCTACCAGTTAGAACTGTTACATAATGTTTGTTATTTCTTTAATTTCTTTGATTGCCAAGACTGTTACCAAGATTTGAAATCTAAAAGTCCATTTTTAAAAAGTTCAGAGGTAAATAAAGGAGGTTTTTGGGCAAGAAACCAAAAGAAACGCTTACAAAACAATTTTCCTTTCCATGCTATTAGTTTGAATCTCATTGGATGTTTTTTGGTCGAGTTATTGACATTTTAAATTTTATACAACCGGAGTCTTGTCGTGTTTAGCGTGAGTAAAGAATTGATTGTAATCAAGCATGAGCTCACATGTATGGGAAGGGCTAACTTAAAGAACTCAAACACCTCACCAAGGTTCAACTTTTTAATAAAAATACTTATAGCGTGCTACTCAGCACTATTTGCAAACACTACCTAAAAACCATGCATGTACTATTAGATATTAAAACATTACTTACAAAGACATACACAGATTTAATAGTGCAAAACACACCCCAAATCACTTACCTTAGGAACTCTACCATGAGAGTGCCCGAGGGATAGATCAAATCGAGATCTTCTAATCTCCTTTCATCATTCACATCCAACACTTCTCTATGGGGAAAAGTGGTGGCCAATTTAAACCCATAGGTATGCACATACGATGGTTCATTGTAGACTCCTCCAGGTATGAGACGAATGTCGTTGAGTAAGTGGCATTCGATATAGGCATAAACGTCTTCAATAGTTGAATCCTCAGGTAAACTCAGTTGATCTCGTCCACCATCAGGAAACACTATGGCTATTCTTGCAGGAGCTTCTCCTAATGAAGTGGGTAGCACACTGGCCCTCCATTCGAGCCATTGATTATACAATGCAGAATTACTACTTCCTTCATTGGAAATAGTTGCGCTACTTGTGGAAACTCTATTTTGGACCACACCATTTTCTCGTCTCATAGCATTCACACCAGGGTTGTATTTTCTATAAGCCCTTTGCAGCTTCCTTAGCACATAACTAGCCTCTTTGAGTCCTTGGATCTTTACTACAAGTGAAATCATTGGTTGAGACTGTTGCATGCCCGAACTAGTTGGCGTTTGCTGTCTTGTCATGCAGTACAACCCCAAAAACGGCAACTTACTAACGTTGAACTGATTTGCAATTTGGTAGGATTCAGAAAAGGTCACATCTCCGCCCCAGAAATCAATTGAATTTGAATTGACAAAATCAAGAATTGATTCGTTACCCAAAACAGATTGAGCAAACTTGACCGAGTCTGGTGAGTGAGGCGATTCAATATACACTAACAACCATCTGTATTCATTCTTCACTCTTGAAATAGCATCTGTGTATGAACATTGAAGGAAATCTGGCCCATAAAAGACCACTCTATTTTCAATATCTCCACTTCTGCTGCTAACCTGTTGTAACCGGTCATAGTAGCTCGTAATGAAAGCTCCTGAAACATCCTTCGGATCATAACTGTTGAGTTCAACATATGGATTTTGTAATCTATTAACCACTGCAAATAGTAAAAACACAATAAGAACTGCAATCCGATACACTATATAGAGTGGAATAAAGATGAGAGTCAAAAGCGTTACTATTATTAACTGCACAAACCGATCAAGCAATGAAACTCGCGGTGTTTCCACTGTTTCAGTACTGAATCCACCAGGAAATTGATCTTCATTAGCCCCATTAGTTCCCTCTTCCGCCTCATTTTGAGCCAACAAAGGTCTCTGAGAGCGTAGAATAGAATAGAGGTTTTGAAAACTCGTCCATTGCTCCTCCAATGCCTGTCTGAATGTTGTCATCAGGTAAGTTTCTTGAAAAGATAGCTATTATCTAAAATGGAATAAAATATTGACTCCCGAAGATACTAGTGAACATTAGGAGTACACATTAAATAAATAGTAAACAGTAAGTTACAAAGTTGCAACTAAGCTCCGTTGCAAGGTAATTGCATTTTCAAGAGATAAATCTAATCATCACACAGGAATTTAAAGCACAGCGCCGCACAAATGCCCATAAGCACAGACTTGGTCTTGTTGGACCCGGCATTGTTGTGATGAGGTTGTTGTTGAGTGTATTGCGGCTGTTGAGGGGGAGCGTAATACCCGCCCGGTGCTTGTTGACCGTTTTGAACGTTTTGACCGTGGCCTTGATAGATATTAGCATCCATTGCGGCGAACCCGTCAGTTCTGATGTTGGCCCAAGAAGCTGGAACTTTGCCCGAAGAAATGTCAATATGAAGCACACCGGTGTTCTTAGGATCAAGCTTCCATTTCAACCCCGCCTCATTGCACAATTGTTCAATAGCTGGTTTCAATTTAGCAATACCGTTTGCTGAATGATTTCCTTTACCAACAATACAATCCAACTTGGGCTGGCCCTTTTCAATACCTGACTTGATTCTCACTTTAAGAATGTATTCTGCCTCCTTAACATAAAGACCGTGCAAGTCAATGTCGTCATTGTCTGAGTCCCGATTGTTTTCAATGAAGACATATTCAGCAGCTCTAGCGTTGTTTTCTTCAGCAATGGCCAACTGCTCCTTGGCCTGCTGAGATAACTGGCTAGCCTGAGCCTTGTTTCCATTCTTGTATGCGTTTTGAGACTGCTGCGACAGCTGGTTGCGTTTCTTGTACGCTTCATCTGCTTTCTGACGATACCAATCGTATTGTTTGTCCGTAGCATGGTTGTAGTCCTTCACGTGGTCTACTTGAAATGTTAGTAACAGGATTCTACATATGGTGCAATGTTCACATACGGTTATTTCTCTGAGCAACGGCGGCAGCACTCATTTTAAGCTGAAAAGCAAGAAGCAAGCATTTTATTTCTAACTACATACAGATTGATAGAGAAGTGGATCTATAATAAGTGCATTTTTAATGTTGGGATTCATTTTGATCCCCGAAACACCTAAAATCGATCCCCGCTATTTGCGTGTGCATTGCAGCTCTCTGGAACATGCTAGAAGGGGACCATGAACAAGGGTCTTTTTTTTCAGCCACCGCGATTTTCGTATTTCTTCCTCTCTTCTAAGACGTGTCTCTTAATGAAGATTAAATTGCTTGCTCTAGCATCCTATTTGGCTACTTGCGCATGTGAAGTGTCAAACCAGGACATCTATGCGAATTTGGACACGATTGATTCAAAATTCAAGAAAAACGGGCCGTCTCTCGACATCTTACACGATTACGATGCGATCTTGAGAGATCTGGCACTTGTTGAGAAAGAAGTAACAGCTGTTGATTTAGTGAGAAAGATCCAGAACGTTCAGTTAAAACATGGGTTGATCAATTACTCCTTGGATAGAGAAAAATTGGCTTTGTTAGACTACAAGACGTGTCTGAATTATTCTCTCAACGGAGTTCAATTGTTCCACAAGCAATGTTTCAATAAATACGTCGACTTGTGTTTTGCTCTAGGCAGCATGGATGAATTAAAGGTCACTTTGAACACCTTGGAAGACGGCCATGATGAAGTGAAGGAAAGAATCAACGTGTTCGAATCTGATCACGTGATCCTGGACGACTTAATCAGTCGCTCTCTTTGGGACCAGGCCAGAGAGTTATGTGATCAAATGTTGGAAACTTCTTATGGTGATGTCAAATTATTGAAGAAGAAGGTGGTTATTTTGCAGAACAGTTCTTTGCCAATGGACTTCAAAATCAGAGATCTTTCTCATGTTTATTCAAAACTCATCAAGTACTCGAATGGTGATCTGGACTTCTATGCCAAACTGGCTAAGCTCAAAATGTTCGACGAGGTTGGCCACAAAGGAGAAGCCACCAAAATTCTGAAAGAATGTTTGAGAATCGATAACGACAATGACCAATGCCGACTCATCACTCGTGTAAATACTAAGCTGGCACCGTTATTGGGTTCTATAAAGGACGTTTTTGATTACTACTCTTCTGTTTATTCAGACGAGGAAGGCGATCTTACATGGATCAAAGAAAAGGAGGCCACCATCGACTGGCAGAAACTATATTTGCAATTGTTTGACGAAAGTCATAAGATTAAGATCAAGAATGGTCTCGACAGAACAGCGTTTGACAAACTTGGCGTAGCCACGGTCGATGACGTGCCTACCAATTTTGAAATCCTTGTGGTTCTCTACGCTGAGTCCATGAAGAGTTTTGGATTTTCTGAAAATGAAATCGTTAACAGCAATGTCATGTTGAACTTCATCAGACTTTCCAGAGAAGCCCACTTTCAAGCCAATGCATTGAAAGCTTTTGTCAAGGATGTGGGTTCTAATAAATACTACAAACTGTTCAAACAGACCAACAAAGAGTACAAGGATATTGTTGATTATGCCAAAGAGCTGGACAAGCTGTTGAAGAAGAATGACACAGGAAAGTTGAGCCAATTTATAGAATCATTACCAAAACCCATCAAGACAACCAGTGCCATCAAGGAAAGAGTTTCCAAGTTTGAGCACGCTCAACACGAACAGCGGAGACAGCAGCAGCAACAACAACAGGAAAGATATCACGAGCAACATAGACAGCGTCAATATCAGCAGCAGCAATCGCAACAGCATTCTGGTAAAGATTACTATAAGACCCTAGGCGTGGATAAGGATGCGGACGAGGGTGCGATCAAAAAGGCATACAGAGAGAAAATTAAGCAATACCACCCTGACAAGAACAAGGACAGTGACATGTCATTGGAAGAGCTGGAAGATAAGGTCGCCGAAATCAATAACGCGTACGAAGTGCTCTCGGACAATGACAAGAAACACCAATACGACCAGGAACGCTCGGGGGGCGGAAATCAAAGGGCCCAGTTTTATCACGGAAATCAAGGCGGGTTCCCAGGTAACCAGTTTGGCGCCGGCGGTGGTAGTCCATTTGGTAACTTCAACTTTGGTGGACAACAGTTCCGATTCCAATTCTAGTCACGTGACACAACAGTGCTTTTTGTCGCGCTGCCACACAAATCCTCGTCGCGGCCCGCGGAGAGAATGGTCCCACCCTATGTTTTTATTAGTTACGTAATCTGGCGTGACTTTGGCGGAGCTGAAAAAAATATTTCAGAGTATAAAAAGACATAGAGATCGCATCATAGAAGGACATAATAATTAGAGGGGGTTAAAGAAAAGGATGTTGAGAACAATCACAACCTCATCAATAAAGCAGTCTACACAAAGGGTGTCGTCTAAAGCGATCCAGCCTAACCATCATGCGAGAATGATTCAGCAACAGCACTTATCTACGTCATCTCAGCCTTCTTATAACAATAATAGCAACCAACAGTACTACTACGGGAACAACGCTTCTCAGTTCAACTATCCTAAATACCAACACGCGAATTACAGTTCAAACAACAGTTCCAACCCCTATATTGCCTCCCAATTGGCCCAATTTGACGAATGCTTAGCACAAAACTCGACCTATGATTTGGCTACTGGTAAGATAAGTGGCGGTGTTCAGAAGTTTTGGGTCGCGGTTCGCAAGATTATTCCAATTTACAAAACTTTGGTTTCCTCTGGAGAGCTCAACGAGAAAAGAATGGCAGAATTCGTCTCCCTATTGAGAAATGGATTAAGAATTCACCGCTTGGAACTATCCAAGCTGAAGAAGAACTTGGATAAAGATTCCAACAATCCAATCAAGGCAATTCATTTCTTGCTTACTTGTGCTATTAGAGAAGTCTCTTATAATGTCCTTGACGGTCAAGTCCATCTGAACCCCCATGGGCTAACTCATTTATTCAAAGCTTATAAAGATTTAGGGTTTACCCACGAAGCCGTCAACATTTGGGAAACGGGTAAATCCAATCCAAAATTATTCAATCTCTTCACTTCTGAACCTGTGTTAGGCTCCATCTTCCCATTTTTGGTTGAATCAGGTGATTTCAATTTCGATGAAGTTTGGGAAATGTATACTAAAATCAAGAATTGTAAACAACCAAATGAAAAATTGCACAACGAGTTACAAGTTGGCATGATCAGAGTTTGTTTATTCAAGTATAAAACGTGTGATGCGTTGGACATTTTCAAAAAATTAACCTCTGATTGTTACTCCTCTTATGATCAAAATGGTATTGAGCCTCCAATCAATGTCAAGTCTTACATGACAATGGCCCATTTATCTTTCATTGGGTTTTGCAAAGATATGACCACAGCTGATCAATTTTTCAATGATGCCGTTAATGAATCCATGCCTTATTTGACTCCATTGCAATTAAATTTCATAAAAAAATATCTGACTAATACATGGGAAATCACACATGATTATGAAAGAGTTAAAAGGATTTGGGCCATTACATGGAACCATTATGAACTAAAGAAAACGTCAAACTCCTCGGTTTCTTCATCCTTAAATGACACATTCTTGACAATCTTTTTCCAACAATTCCCAATTTATTCCGATGAAGCCTTCATGGAATTAAGAAATGTCATGCTACAATATTCCAAAATCAAACCTATTGATGAACCATTCATTAATGTTTTATTATCAAAGTCGACAATCTGGCACAATCCAGAAGTTTTCCAATTCATTCTAAGTTCGGCCATTTCCAATTCTTTTTCCAAGACAAATGTTTTCTACAGATGCTGCTTAAAAGCATGTGGCTCGGTTGATATTGACTCCAATTCAATTTTGAACTTGTTCAGACAATTATTGAGCAATAATGCGTCCAATGGAATGAAATTCATTGCACATGCAGATTGGGTTGCTCTCAGAGATGCAACAATCAACTCACCATACTTGGCCAGCTTCAATTCCATTAATGACAGAATTGATTTATACTTCAAACTATGGAAAATCTGTTCACCAAGTTTCATTTCCTTGGAGAATTTCAAAAATTACATTTTCAAAGATGTAAAGTTGAATTACAATTACTCCAGAATTTTCCAACAAATGTCTAACATTAGGACTGATGTTGAGATTCCGGAAATCAACTATTTCCAAAAAAACAAATCCATTGAAACTTACATTGAAAATGGTTATGTTATTTGAATACCCCTGGCTCAAAAACCGTGTTATTGTTTGAATTTTAATTTACTTTTCTCCATTCCCACATCCAGATTTTAATTTCATTTTATTATACAACCGATATATTATATATTCCTTTAATGACTCAAAACGAACTTCTATAACAATTTTTTAAAATAGCAATACTACTTACTGTTTGTCCATCACTAACCATTAATTCAAAAAAAGCTGCGTCTGTAACAATCAATTTCGTAAGAGCCCATTGGTCTAAATCTTCACCATGAGTCGACGCAGATTTGAGCATTTCTGATTCAAAATCAATTTGAGTAAAATCATCGTTCAGCAACTCCTTTTTGTTTAGGAAGATTGGATCATTTTTAATGTCCAAATTAAGAGTTGAGCGTATGGAATCCCATGGCATGAAGTTCGCAGCAATCGTAGTCCATTTATTCGGTAAATCACTATGAGCAATCTCGACTGTTAAAAGCGTTCTGACGCGTTCATATTTCATGAATTCCATTGACTGGACACAGTTATTATGCAAGATAACTTTATCAACGAGTGTGATACCGTTTGAATCACAGAATTTGGGATTATAGAACACATCTATTCCAAAATTGAAATAGTTATGGATAATTTGACCAGTCTTGGTGATAAATGAATCATTTGGGGGTCCGAGATGCCTAATAACGCTCTGAAGATGTGCGTACTTGCCCAAGATCCACTCTTCAAGATTCAATGGATGTTTTTTGAAATTAATTATGATCTTCCCAGTAGAAACACACACGTAAATTGTACCAATTTCGATTTTCTTTTCATTTTCATCTCCGGTTAGAGTAGGACAGGGCAGTGGATCACAATCACTTCCAGCACCTACTGATGACAATAAGTGCTCAGCATTTTTATCAAACGTCGCCATCACTGCACACGGATCGCTACTCTTTATTTCCTGTTCCAGCTGTTTGAGCTTATCCATGTATGACATATCTTTGTTGTTCAGAATGTAAATAGCATTGCAAATGATGCTTGTATGCGACGTACTGATCTTTTCAATTATTTGGTTCCCATCCAGACCCGAAACGTCTATGTAAGATGCCAAGTTTTCAAACTTGAAGCAGATCCCGTTATAACTCAAATAATAATCACCACAGTTCTGGTCTAGCTGTCCCGGATACGTAGGACCCAAAATCCGATTGTAGATTGTGTAAAAGTCAAATTTGTCAACTGTTTCTCCCTTGAAAGTGAGCAGCATGTTTGGTACCAAAGGAACGCCGTTTTTGTCTAAAAGTACTTCAATCATCACCAATTGCTGTAATTTCCTTTCAAAGTGCATGAACACGTCAAAAGCACTCAAGCTCATGATATCAATCATATTTCCCGCTTCAATGAACTTTAAACCACCGGAAAAGTCCCCATGTAAATAACACTGGAACATTGTTTCGCCTAGTAAAAATGGGCCCAGTCCAATTCCTGGCTGGACCTCAAAACGCGTCAAGCTGCTCTCCATAGATAAAGAAAATCACCAAGCTGGAAAAATTCTAGATAGGCAGCACTATTTCTTACTCCATACAAAATGGCAACGCCGCTTTCATCGAAACCCGATCGTGTAGCGGAGGTCAAAGTGGTGCTTCTAGGCGAGTCGTCGGTGGGGAAGTCATCGCTGGTGGAAAGATTGCAAAACAAAAGCTTCAACGACGCGAAATCTTCAACAATTGGTGCAGCTTTTGTGTCAAAGAAGGTGTTGCGAGCGGATCAGGCACTGGTAAACCTGCAAATATGGGACACTGCCGGACAAGAGCGTTTCCATAATCTCACGCCGCTGTATTACCGAAATTCGAACTTGGCATTAGTGGTTTTCGATGTTTCTGTAGAAGCAACTCTTGAAAAGGCAGAGTACTGGATCAAGGAGCTGAAGAACTATAACGACGAAGAACGTGCTGGTTTGGACATTATTCTCATTGCAAACAAGCTGGATCTTTTGGGTCTGAAGGAGGACTCGATTACGCGGGAAATGGGCGATGAAACGACTGCAGAAATGTACAATGAATGTACATTTGGAGCACGTATCAGCGACCTGATGCAACGATATAACATTGAACAGCTATTTAGAACGTCGGCCAAAGCCAACGTGGGTATAAACGACCTATTTGAGTTCATTGTGGACAATGTGGACGATTCTCTCTTTCATCAGAGGGAGGATGGTGAAGAGAACGGGAATCGAGTCAGGAGTGGGATGGTCAACTTGGCATTGAGGTCAGTAGGTGATCGTGATTCGTCGCTTTCCTCATGTCAATGCTGATTGCGATGACATCATGTACACTGTTGATCCAATCACTGCCCCAACAATCTGTATAATAGTTATGATATATTTGTATTTCCTTCTAGAGGTACCCAACGATAGACCCAAAACTAGGTATTGAAAATGGATCCAGCGAGTGAGATTGAGCTCATTCAAAATTGCTAAATTGTAGAGCGTCACTACCACCACAACCAAATGAAAAGAATCAAATCCCGTATATTGCAGAATCTCCTTCAAGAATCTGTCCTTGTGATTCACGTTCAAGGGATCATCTTCATCGATGAAGACAATTTCGCTTTCATCACTTTCATCACTGTCCTCGCCATTGGCCATCTCCAACTCCAGGCCAATATCATGAAGTTTAGCCATAACTTGGTCAATTGTAGGTCTCATGTTAGGGTCTATATGGACCATCTGCTCTATTAAACTGACCCAATCATTGAGCAATTCATTACCATTCATAACATTCCTCATACCAATGAACAATTTACCATTGAGAATCTCCTCTCTCACACCATCGTCTGTCTTGTACGGCAATTTACCAAAGCACAAATAGTACAAGATCATTCCAAGCGAATAGATATCGCTGGAATACTTGAAATCATTCAACTTGCCTGTGACCGGATCCAAACTCAACAATTCTGGCGCACAGTACTCTAAAGTGCCCGTAGTACCAGATCTCATCTCACGTTCACTGTCAAAATTGATAGATTCGCCAAAATCACTCACCAATAGTGTTGGTATTGAGCCTATCTTAGTGACATCAATAACTGGACCAATTGATTCAAACTTAGTTTTAAATAAACAGTTGGATGGCTTCAAATCTCTGTGAATGATCTTCAAATCGTGTAAATATTTGATACCTTGGCAAATGTCCTTGAATATTTTGTAGATCTCTAAACTTGTTAACATTCTAGGCATTCTTTGGTGATAATCATTGAATGTGCTGATTCCATTTCCGCTGCTACGTCTTCTCAATCTTCTAAAATATTTCTCCTCGAATAAATCGAATTTCGGATTAACAACCTTTTCAACGTACTCCTCCAAAGTACCACCCTCACAGTATTCAAAAAGCAAAAAGACAACTGGGATTTCAGGCCCAAACTCGCTCATTCGGGAAATCTCAATCCAAACATGATTGTATTTGATAACATTTGCATGATTTTTTGAATCTGCCAAGTTACTCAAATTGTAAAGAAATAACACTTCGTTTAACGTTTTGTAAAGATTCCTTCTATCATTGCCAATTGGGATTTTTTTCAGAGCAAAGGAACCTAAATTGATGCCCAAAATTTCATGTTCAACCTTGAAAACTTGACCAAAGGACCCCGATCCCAACTTCTCAACCACTTTAAAAAATCTATCAAAATACCCTTGATTAACCAACTCCATTGGGATCCCGTTATCAATATCGATGTTAGAGACATCGCCCAATAATTTGATCCCTGAATTTTCAACAGTGGTACTTGAGGCTAACAAGTTGAAGTAGTCATGACTGAGTAAATTACCAGAAGAGGTATACGAGTAACCGTTGGTCAGACCTCCACTGTTTATCAAGTTCTTGATGAAATTCTTGGTAGACTCTTTGCTTTGTGCGGAAGTGAAGTTTCTGTTAGTCCGACCATTCCGGTTATTACTCGCTGCACGGCGATGCCCGCCCTCTCCATTTCTATTGTTGATCGTACCACAATGTGAACAAGTGAATGAAAAGCCATCTTTTGACTCATACATCGCAGAATTCTCGCTGGACCCACCAGAGCCGTCTGTATCTGCTCGTTCTTCCTCGTCCAATGCGTGGATCAACTCGAAATTCTTGGTCTCGGAGTTGTAAACCACCAGTTCGTTTGAATTGGGGTTTTGACTGCAAAAATGGTGTTAGTAGCTTTTCGGTGTTGGATATTACACTTTTTCAAGACACATACTACACAATTGACAAGTTCACATCCGCGTTGGAGTTGAATCTGACTAATGACATTCGAGATTGCTAAAGAAATTGTCAACTAGAAGCATAGAAAAAAAAATCATGGGGGTCCTTTGACACACTTTCAGCTAGTGGTTTAAACATTACTATTAATTAATTATACAATGGTGCAAGATGGTTAATAAATGCCTGCTATCTTTTCTGTCGAATCTTCTAGCTCTTTTTGAATGTCTAAATCTCCAAAATCGTATCGTTTTTTAGGCGCAAATACCCCGTGAAGATACAACTCATCGTCAGAGTCTAAGCCTTTGCTGGATGGGTTGGAATTGTATATTGGAGCTCGAAAAAGCAACTGAGTGGTGGAATCTAAATTCTCGTAGTCTTCTACTTCGTCTTTTCGACGCATCTCTCTTTTAATACTCGTTTCAGTCTGGTCGAACCGTGGATCATGTTCAAATTCAAGGGTATTCAAGTTCAATTGTAGTAGTTTCTTGGTACCGAGGTCCAACGTTCGATCTGTTGGTTCGTCTTCAAATTCTTGGTATGCTTCCACTCGTCTATGTCCCGGAGTTTCTTCGTCAAGTGAAGATCCATACCTGCTTCTACCATCATGAGCCATTTTTTTCAAGGCAGTTATTTCTTCCATCAAAGCACTGATCCGCTCGTTCTTTACTTCCAACGTACCCTCTAAATCCAGAATGCGATCATTAGCTGTAGATATCTTGCCCTTCATCTTGTTCACCTGTTCATTGAGCGCGTCGATCGTTTTCGCCATCTTGTTTCTTTCTCTAACATGGTCTGACCTTTCGACTTCCATCTTTCGTTCCCTAATGACTTGCTTGCGGTTCAATTCGTTGATTTCTTTCAAAAGAGAAGCCTTGTCTGCCGGAACAACGCGTCCTTTTAGATCTGAAATCGGTTTATGACAAGTAACGCGTCTGTTAGCGGGTCCCGGAACACGTTTCAAACTCGCACTTCCCTCAATCCCAGTATACATTCCATTTCCTCTCAAAACATACTTCAATCGCGACCGCATCTGCTCTAAGTCTTCCATTCTCGACATCTTCTTCACACTAGTTCAGATAAAAGAAGCAAGAGCCTTGTGTATTTTTTTTTCAAATCTATAGATGCGTCGATTTTTCAGACGTTTGAAACGGACTTCGATCTAAACCAGCTAAAAGCAGCCTAAAAACGCTCCGCGACGTCTCAACCATTGAACAAAAAAAATAACAGCAAACAGTGGTTTGATATGGATATCTCTAGCAAAAGTAAAAATATTGAAGAATTGACATCTTCTTTGAACAAATCTATCGATCAAACCATCACCAGCTTCCCGCAGTTGGTGAAAACAAAAAGGATACTAAATTTCTACACTCAGGAATTGGCCAAAAACTCAACTAATCTGTCTTTCAAGGATTACTATGAATTGCATAAAGATTCAGACTATCCAGAACTAAATAAAGTGGTGTCTAAAATGAATAAACTACAAGAAACAATCAACATGACTTCTTCTCTTGAGTTCAATAGCATTGCAGAAACTTATGCTTCTCCGCACATCAATTTGAATGCCTCAGTTAAGTCTGTTCAGGACATCTGGAACGAATGGTATGTGGGAATAGATCCTAATCCGCCATTCTTTGAACTTGAAGCAACACATGGTCCTTCTTGGAGAAAGGGTAAGATCACTAAATCAGCCCAGCGACGCAAAAAGATAATTGATTTCATCAATAAAGAATACAATACTCATTCATCTAAATTGGCCAATGTGTCAAAGGTAATTAAAGAATTGGACAAATATAGACTCACAAGAGGTAAGAAGCTATTCTGGTTGTACACAAATTTACCTGAACGACTTTATGATGATGATCATCTTCCCTTACCCGAAAATGATGGCCAAAATGAAGAGTTGTTGGAAAAAGGTAGCAAGAGTCAAAAGAGCACTCTTAACGGTGGGATTATCGCGTTGGAAAAACCAGACAAGATATCAGAAATTTCATTGCCAGAAAATGGAGATGAATCAGACTCTTTTTCTTCCCAACTATCACAAGATGAAATACTTCTTTCGGCCACTGCTGCCGTTTTGGCTCAGCAAAGAGACAAAACTTCAAATGATACCCTAGACAATATGATCTCATTGTGAAAGATCTTTGTGATGTGTATGTATAAAAATGTAACTTTTCATATAAATAAGGACTAATACAAAATAAAACGTTCTAATAAAATTAAAATCCAAATGGATTGTCAGCAGTTGCATTAGCTAGGTTTGCTTGCTTACCCCCAGGTCCATTACCAAACCCAAACCCTGTTGCTTGTGATTGCAGTGGTTGCTGCTGTTGTTGTTGGGGCATAGGTGGTGGTCCGCCAAATGATGTTTGTGGGAAACCGCCTGTCATAGCTGGATTCATGCCAAATTGTGGTTGCTGTTGATACATATTGTTCATCATTGGTTGCTGTTGTTGTTGCATCATTGGTTGTTGTTGACCAAAAGTAGCTTGTTGGAAGCCACCGGTCATAGCTGGGTTCATTCCACCAAACGATGTCTGTGGTAAACCTCCAGTCATAGCTGGGTTCATTCCACCAAATGATGTTTGTGGTAGGCCACCAGTCATAGCTGGGTTCATTCCACCAAATGATGTTTGTGGTAGGCCACCGGTCACAGCAGGATTCATTCCACCAAATGAAGTTTGTGGAAATCCACCTGTCATTTGCATACCAAATGTAGATTGTGGCATAAACCCACCTGTCTTCATAGTTGGCTGCATAGCTGGGATGTTTTGACCGGTTTTTTGTAAAACAACACCTGTAGGTTGTAATTTAACAATACCATTACCCATGTTACCAAATGAAGTAACAGGTGGAGCACTACCTGTGCTTAACGGCATAATAAAACCACCGCCAGTTTTTTGTTGTTGAGGTGCTGCATACAAATTGTTCAAGCCACCAGTGAGTGCTGGGCCTGGCATACCAAATGATGTAATTGGAATAATGCCACCCGTGCGCACACCTGTCAAACCATTAGTTAATCCACCTGTCATGACACCAGTCATAGCACCTGTGAGTGCACCAGTCATCATTGGAATCATACCAATTGGCATGAAGCCTGTTGGCATGGCGGTCATTGGAATCATGTTGTTATTATCACCTGTCTTTGAATCTTTCAATTGACCAACAGTTTCACCTGGTAGGTTAGTTGAAATATTTGAAACAGGCTGAACTGGTGTAATACCTGTCCTCGTTGGTGCCATTGGCTTGACATCTAACAAATCCTTAATGGAACCTGTAATTTGTGGCGTAATCTTGTCATCCTTGTTAACCTTGCTTGCTGGTTTAGAAGCCCATGAATCGTCCAACAAGCTTGCAGATGGCATTGGTGGTAATGGATCAGTTGATTTAGTACCAACTAATCCAGTACCTAAACCAACTGGAGCAGCTGGAACGGTACCTGTAGCAGCAGGCAACATTGGTTCAGGTGAAACATCTTTACCCAGTTTAATATCAATGTGACGTTTGACTCTAAGAATATCACCCTCTTTAACCCCCAGAGTTCTCATTAATGCTGGTGTAATTTCAGAAAGAACATTTTCATCAACTTGTTCACTAGCAAAGTTTCGTGAATATCTTTCACAAACAGCAACGTCGACACCAGACTCAACAAAGAAGTTAAACCAATAATCGATTAATTTGGTATTCAATGGCAACGCCTTTTGTTTTTGTTTAACATTGTTACGTGAAGGTAAGTTTGGAGTTTCATCTTCTTCTTTCGTAGACTCAGTTTGCTTCTTTGGTTTGTATTTGTCAAGTCCAGAACCTGTGAGACGTTCAACATATTCTAAATCTTCCAATGAAAGTTTAACTGCGGCAACTGCAATTTTAACACCATTGATTTTATGTAAATGGATCTTACCTTCTTGAATACCAATGAATTCAGCTTCAACTTTGAATGAGCCTGATCTATCAATCCAAGTTCTGACTCTATGAGCATTAGGTAGCTTGTTTTTGTTTGAGGATGAACCTCCAGATTGTGAATTGGTAGATTCAGATCTTGATCTTTTGTTGGCCTCTTCCTTCAGTAATCTCTTTTCTCTTAAACGTTCATCAGCACGTCTAACTCTTTCACGTTGTACTCTATTTTGAGCAATGAGATCCTTCTCCTTTCTTCTGAGTTCGCGTTCCTTCTTCATGAATTTCTCTTCTTCGGCAGCCATACGAGCATTTTCTCTGAGTAATTTTTCTTCCTTATCAGAAACTCTCTTTTTTGGTGACTTACCGGAACTGCCACCAAAGATAGTTTTCATGAAACCACCCTCCTTTGAATCTTTTGAAGTGACCTTAACATAATTTGATGGAACAACACCTCTATCACCATTTATATTTTCGATTAACCACCAGTCCTTAGACTTTTTATCATTGACAATGAAAATTTTGTCACCTTCAAGCACAGTTAATTCATCGCCACCTTGACCAATGAAATCATACAGAATCTTACCAGATTTCATATTGGCTTGTCTAGCACCCGTGTTATGAGCTTTTTTGACTTCATTTAATCCAGAATCAGTTTGTAAACCCTTCAGTTCAGCCAAAATGGAAATGATCGCATTGGCTGAATCTTTATTTGAGACGTACAATTCGAAGGAATAAGAAGGTGAGGTGAAATCAAGGAAAATATGTTTCTTTTCATTGTTATAGTTGGTCAAGTTTCTTATTGGCCAATTTTCATCAAGTTTGTTTTCAATATCCAAGAAAACTCTATTGTTACCAATTTCCAAAACGCCACGCCGTTTCTTCTTACCTTCGATTTCGTGGATTCTCCAAGCAAAGTCTCCATGAACTGGATCGATGACATCGTCTGAAGTGGCTGATTTGGAAGCAAAGAATGGTTTACTTTTGTTTGAAGTTGCGGTGTTAGATCTTGATCTACCAAAGAAAGATGACGATCTATTTCTACTTGGTTGTTCATCTCCTTCTTGTCCGTCGTCATAATCATATCTACGACTTCCTTTTTGACGTTCAGCATTTGCATCGGTTGTGGATTGAGTAGGTCTTGGTCTTGAAGGCATTGGTGGTGCATCCTCTTCCTCCTCTGCTGGATGTTCAATTTCTGGTAACGATTTTTCTTGTTGTCTATCAGGTGTTGGAGAAACCATTCTATCCATTCTTTGAGGAGGAGGTAAGAAGGCACTTGTAGCCGTTGGAGTCGGTAGAGTTGATGCAGGAGAGCTTGATCCTAGGCCTAAATTCAAGCCCGCCATGGCCGTTGCGGCACCCATGGCATTGGCACTTTGTATTTCCACATAATTTCCTGGAACAAACCCAAACTGCTGGCCATTGACGTCTACAAGAGTCCAGTTAGGATCGGAAGTATCATAAACGTTCAAAGCAGAGCCCTCGGTGAAGGAAATTTCCTCTTCTGTTTGTTTAGTGTAATCAAATAATGCCTTAGCTGTACCAATTATCTTTGCAGGCTCAATATAAGTGCTAGGAACAAGCCCCTGCGGTTCATCTTCGTTAGCATCAACAACTCGTTTCTTCACCGTCCACCAGTCGTCAAAGTCCGATTTTTGCAGCAAATAAAGCATGTCACCCTCTGATAATGCAAGCTCCTCATCGTTCTGAGGTACGTAGTCGTATAGAGCCGTGTAGACCCCTAAAAACGGCGTCGACATGTTAAATAGAAGAACAAACTGAGGTTGAGCAAGGGCAAACATTTTCCACATTTCGCGATTAAGATAAATGATAGGCCATGTTACGTAAGCAAGCCAATTTAGTCTCCCCCCTTTTATTACGAAATAAAGCAGCAAATGGAAAGTGACAACATATGGAGCAACAAGAGCACAAGAATAGGCACGCCAAGTGGTACGGTTCCAAATACGCCTCTTGGTGAGCCTTTTTCCGGATTCAATGGCAATTTTGGAACTCCGTTCCATTCACGGACGTCTAGTGCGCCTCAGATACCAATGATGACTCCAATTACCCCCTCATCGCGTTCTCTGAGTTTTTCTCATGACATTGATATGCTATTTGGTGGACTTTCATTGGTTGATCAGTCCCCGATAATGGTTTCTAGAAGAAATACGATGTTTTCAACTGTCTCGTCAGCTTCGACTGTGGGCACTGTGATGAGTGGTGTTTCCGGGTCCAATGACGACATTCTTCAAATGGCCCGTGATCAGCACGGTTGTCGCCTCTTGCAGAAGAAATTAGAGGAAGATCAAGCTTTGAATTATCCTCTGACCTTCAATGCTATCTTACCATACATGAGCCAATTGATGGTCGATCCCTTTGGCAATTATCTCGTTCAAAAGATCTTGCAACTCGCCACCTGTGACGATATTTCATTGATCATCTATGAAATCTCAACTGCAATATACCCGATTTCCATCAACTCCCACGGGACAAGAGCCATTCAAAAGCTTATCGACTGTGCCACCTTGGATACCCATTTCCAGATGATCCACACTGCCATTTCGCCTCAAATCGTGCCCTTTGTGCAAGACTTGAATGGAAACCACGTTGTCCAAAAGATCCTAGCACGTTTTTCAGATATCCATTTCCAACGCTTGATTGATCTGATCACTGACAACTTGATGCCGATTTCCACTCACAAACACGGATGTTGCGTGCTACAGAAACTAATCAGCAAGTGCAATCCGGCCCAATTGCAGTTGATCTCGGAAGCCGTCTTGTACCATGCGATCCCGCTAATGGTGGACCAATTTGGAAATTATGTCATCCAGTACATACTAAGCTTAGATTTGGCCAACTTCAACCACTCTTTACTGAGACTGGTTGCGCTGAATATTGTGAACTTGTCATGTGGTAAGTTCTCCTCCAACGTCGTTGAGAAGTGTCTCATCCTCAAAACCCGTGATACCATGAATCCGGTGATTCTCTCTCTTGTCTCTTTCGACGTTCTCAATTTGCTAGTCAGAGACCAATATGGCAACTACGTAGTCCAAACTACGCTTTCGGTGGCCGAATGGGACGTCAAGTGTGTTGTGGTGGAGCTTCTCAAACCTATTCTACCTCAGATTCGCCACTCCAGCTACGCTAAGAGAATCTATCAGCGAGCCATAGCCATTTCAAACCAGATCTCAGATTAGCTCCCACTGCAGCCTTCAAGGGTCTTGGTTTCTGTTTATTGTCATTGTGATATGTCTTGTTATTATTTGAATTTTTGTCTTTGTTTGTTTGCTTTGTTATTTATCTTCTTTTATTGTTTATACCCCCTCAAATTATATCCACAAATCTTTATCTTTCATGAGCAAATTCAGTTCAATCTTTTTTTTGATGAGAATTAATCGCCTCTCTTCTCAACGGCTATCATTTTTTCTTTATCAAGAAATGAAGCTTTTGGCACTCATTTTGAGCGCTTCGGTGGCTCAGTCCCTCGTTATCCCTCAAAAAGCATTTCAATTAGAATTCGATGACCTGCCAATGGTCAATACCGAAACTTTGCAATCGTTAATCACGGAAGACGCCCTCAGAGCCCATGCTGCCAAGCTCTTAGAAATTGCAGGCTCTTCCAACTCGTCTTACGGCCACCCAACGAGAGTCATCGGCTCTAAGGGTCACTGGAAAACCCTTGGCTACATTAAATCCGAGCTGAAGAAGCTCGGTGGTTACTATGACGTCTCTGTCCAGCCATTCAAGGCATTCATGGGCGAAGTCTATGCCTTTGACGGTACGATTGACGGCTCAAAGCCTGAAAGTTTGACTGAAATGGACATGTCTCCTGCCACCCCTGACAAAAAACCAGTCACCGGCCAATTAGTTGCTGTTGATAACTTTGGTTGCGAAGACTCGGACTTCGCCGATGTTGAAGGTAAAATTGTCCTCATCAAGAGAGGTCAATGTGCATTTGGTGAAAAGGCCAAGCTGGCAGCTAAGTTCGGTGCTAAGGCCTCTTTCATCTACAACAATGAAGAAGGTGACGTCAAAGGGACCTTAGGTGTCCCTGTTGACGGTGTTCCAATGACTCCAACTTTAGGTCTTTCATTGAAGGATGGTTTGAAGTATTTGGAATTGTTGAAGGAAAAATTGAATGTCGAAGCAATGGTCTTGGTTGATTCATTCGTTGGACCAATTACTACATTGAACATCATTGCGGACTCCAAGTTCGGTGACTCTGACAACATTGTCATGCTTGGTGCCCATTCTGATTCCGTTACTGCTGGTCCAGGTATCAACGATGACGGTTCCGGTACCATTTCGCTCATTGAAGTTGCCAAGCAATTGTCCAAGTTTAAGACTACCAATAAGGTTAGATTTGCATGGTGGGCAGCTGAAGAAGAAGGTCTTCTTGGCTCTAACTATTATGCTGAAAGCCTGAGTGCTGAAGAAAACTCGAAAATTAGATTGTTCATGGATTACGATATGATGGCATCGCCAAACTATGAATATGAAGTTTACGATGGTAACAACGAGGTCAATCCAAAGGGTTCTCAAGAAATTAAGGATTTGTACATCGATTACTATGTTTCCAAGGGTTTGAACTACACATTGATTCCATTTGACGGTAGATCAGATTACGTTGGCTTCATTGAAAATGGAATCCCAGGTGGTGGTATTGCCGCAGGTGCTGAAAAAATGAACCAAGAAAACGGTGAAGTTCTAGATAGATGTTACCATCAATTATGTGACGATTTAACTAACATTGCATGGGACGCGTTCCTCGTTAACACCCAATTGATTGCACACTCTGTCGCAACTTATGGTGAATCTTTAGAAGGTTTCCCATTGAGAGAAGTTTCAGAGGCTTCTGTTGAGAATCTGCAATACAGAGGTGACAATTTGATCATTTAAACAAGGCCATCGTCACTTTTTACTACTTCACTACATTTATTATTTTTTATATCGACAACACAGGAATGAATTAAGTAAACAGGACAGTTGCATGCATGAAATAATTAAATGTAAGATATCTATAATACATAAAAGTACAAAGTGAAAACAATGCGTGATTCAAGGTAATGAGTCCAAATATTCCCCCATAGTTGGTCCAAGGGTACTTTCGGAACCCTTGCTGTTCAATTCAGTGCTATTTCTCAAGCGGACGTTTTTGAAGTTGACCACTTTTGAATGTTTCAACATAGACTTGGTTGATTTGGAAGACGCAAAAGACGAGTCGCTCTTGTTGAACAAAGGCAGCTTAAATTTGAACTGATCAACCTGTTCTTCGTTAGGGATATCCAGATCGATATCCGAGTCAATGTGGTAAATTTTTGGTAATGAAGAGGTAGCAGCGCCTGCACTACTGTTGTTGGATCGCATATTGAGCTTCAGCTTCATCGCATCCAACGAGAGTCTTTTATCAACGTTTTTTTCCAACAATAAAGGTAGCAATTGTAGGACCGGATGTTTTATAGCGCCATTGAGTTTGAACTCGGGGGTTTGATTGACAATTACGTTTCTCACACGATACTCGGTTGAACCATTAAACGGATACGTGTCGTAAAGCAAATAATAGAGCGTGACTCCTAGGGAAAACATATCCAACTTGAAGAATTCTTCGTTTGCATTTGACTTTGAAGTGAAGAGTGAGGTGATGACGGATCTTTTAGCGTATTTTTTAGACTTGAACTTGTCATCGAGCAGCTCTGGGGCCAGAAACATGGGTGTTCCAATCAATTCGCCAAATAGAAACTTATAGTCTACGCTTACGTTATTGGTCAACTTGTAAGCGGAATCAAAATCTGTTAGAACAAGCAATTCGCCCTTCACCAGAAAATTCGAAGGCTTCAAGTCTCTATGGACTATTCCCTGCAAATGAATGTATGAAATTGCATTGACCATTTGAGTTAGCCTCGAGTCTATATTTGAGTTGATGGTCTTGGTGTCCTCCATTGATACAGGATGCACAGGAGCGTACTTGAACAAAGAAAAATCTACATGGGCGTCAAATAGGTCTTGCTTGAAATAGGTGTAGTTGGGTGAAACGTGGATGGAGTGCGTGCGAATCACGTTGGGATGCTGTATCGTAGATAAGAATTCGAGCTCTGGCGTGGGCGTCCGGACTCTTTTGACGGCGTAAAAAGACGTGGAAGCAGAAGCTCCACGTTGTGCTACGCGCAACACCAGCGTACGTCGCGTACGACACACGACCCCCCGCGCAGTCCACTGCTCACTCATTGCAGCAAAAGAAGACCCAGCAAGTAGTCGCGCAGCAGTCACGTGACATTTTTTTTCAAGAGAGATTTTCCGCTTCGCGTATGCCAGAAACAGAATTAGTAGAAGATAGTGTGTAGAAAATTTAGAGTGGTTTTTATGTGCGTTTAGTTTGTATATACATAGCGGATTACCTTTCTTAGGTGTGGGGGGAAGGGGGGGGCGCTTAGTTAGAGCTCATTTGTTTTCTACAAATGTATGTAAATCTTTTGAAACTAAACGCGTGTCTTTCTTTTTTTCGCGGTCGGCTCAGCATTTTACGTAATCAGTGATTGGTTGCTTACGTAATGCCGATTCACTCTCTCACACCAGGTTTTAGGGTTTGAGTAAAGGCGGGTGATGTTTTTTGTGTGGTGAACAAAGGGTTAGATGAGGTGTGAAAGGGTTTGAGAAGTTACGTGACGACTCAATTAGTGTTTTGTTAACACCATTCAAATTTGTAAAGAAATTCAACTAGCAAAAATGGTCGCTTTACCTGTTTTGGAGCTAAGAGTTAGGGCAATTCATATGACCCTAAGGCAGTAAAATACTATTCTTTTTCTCACTGATATTGATGATTTGAAAGAATATAAATTCTTGATTAAAGGTGAAAAAAGCTCATTATATGTTGGTACCTCAAGAGTGAAGAAAGTTCATTATTTGTTAATACCCGATTTCCGTTAGGAATTTAGTACCTGTTGATGTTTTTGACAGAAGTAAAAATAAAATTTCTGTTGATACTTCAAGTTGTCTTTCTTATCAGAATCAAGTATAAACTTAACCAATTTCAACATGTTAAAAAAATGAAACAATCTGAAAGTCATTGATTAAAGGTATCATTTTAGAAGTTACTTAAATATTTGAGAGATTCACAAGATCACCAATTTGATTTATCAAGTGACAATGATGCTAATGAAACTATGAAGGAGATTAATATTGGGAATGTCAATTTAAATTTACTTTAACCAATTGGGAAAATAGATATGTTTTCAAAGAAGGTGCATCATTCATTTAACAACAGATATTACACCATTGGCAGACAAAACATTTATTACGTATGCATAATCGATCACACTAGCGCCAGCCGAGCCAGAGTCCATAGAGATTGACGAATCAAAAAATAGACAGAGCACCACTGATAGCAGTCTTTTTGGGGTAGATAAGTAATGAAATACGAAATAAAAGAATGCAAGTCTAAGTGGAGAAGCACCAATAGTGGTCATAGTTAAAAAACAAGCCACCCCTCACACATGAAAAGATGCAATCCTTCAAAGCGAAAGCCACCCCTCACACATGAAAAAATGCAATCCTTTAAACCCAAACCAACCTCTCAAACTTCTGGATCCCTCCCTGACTCTCTTTCTATGGCTAAGACTCCATCAAGCCTTAGACGTGGTCACGTGACTTTGCTAATACATCACGTGACATACTATTTTTTTTACCAACCCCCCCTCTCCACCCCCAGCGCGAAAAAAATTTCCTCAGCAATTTTTCTCTCGTTATCACTCTTTCTTTCTTTCCACCGCCGCCACAGCAGGGCCTCGAACACAGCGTTTGTTTTTTCCCAACGCTGTCCGACGCTCTGCGCTCTGTGGCGACGCCTAATTTTTCTTTTCTTTCATATACAGCAACACGCTGTCCTTGACTCGTGGCGCTCTGTAGTAAGTAAACAGTAAACATGTAGCTTAATTTTGGAACAAGTCACGTGACGCGTCACGTGACCAAAAATTTTTTATTATTTTTTTAATTCTCCTTTTCTTCCCTTTTATCTCTGCTCGCAGCGGCTGTTGCAACTGCACTTCCTACGCCTCTTTGCGCGTCTCCAACCCCCCACTTCGAGACCCTCATGCTGAGCAAACGCGCTCGGCGCGCGTCTCTTTTAAGGCGGGAAAACTTTTTCTTCCTTTTCTTTTTCTCCAGCTGAAATCTGATCTGGATCTGGTGGTCAAACAAAGGCTTTGTGCTGGTTTAGTGAATAGAATCGATAAAACCATGATCGGAGTGCGGAAACAGGCTAAATGCCAAGGTGATAGGCAAAAATGTGAAACACCCTCCTCAATGAACACCTTAGCGATTTGTCTCGCGGTCATCATACCAGTTGTTGTGGTGGCCTTGGTGGTGGGGTTTTTTGCGTGGAAAGCGTACCGCAGAAACAAGAAGGAGTTTCTGGAAGATGACAACAACCCAGACTTTAATGGTGACAATATCATTTTACCAGACTTTCCAGAACCTCAATACAAGTCGAACGTTTACAATTACGGCAGACATAACGGCAGTGAAGCGTCTCAGGTGTTTACAAGACCAAAGCTGAATCAGTCAGCATCCTTTTCCAATTCGGTGGACCAATTTTCCACGATTCCATTTGCGGAATCAATGAACGATCTCAACAAGTTCTCCAAAACATTGGGTTACGACTACGAAGACTTCAATTATCCCATAAGAAAAATCAGTCAAACGCCCTCAGCCATGTTTCCCAGAAGCGTGAGGTCGTCTATGAGTGATAACTCAAAAGCTCTGACTGGGTACGAAGATTCATACAGTGAAAATCACTCTCAATTACCAAATTTAGCGAGTCGGAAGTCTTCACCATTGAAAGGCCAGCAAAACGCGTATTCAGATGAAGATGATAGTGAACTGAAGGTTCATCATTCTGATGCTGGCTCTGATGACCATTCCATTCATTTCAAACCAGATAACTATCATCAAAAGTCTCAAACCAATGATGATTTCCATGATGCCCAGAGTCAGCAGATACATGAACATGAACAGTCCTCTGAAGACGACAACTCTCTTAGACACTCATTTGAAAATAAAAACGCCGGTTCCCAGTTACAGAACAACTACAGACCTCGTGAGTCTATGTTACCAGACGAACAACAATCACCGTTTGAAGAAGATCACAGTGATGTTCCCATCTCTCCTGAAGAGGAGGAGCGTCTGAACAGAATGAAATCTCTGTACAAGGTTTATTTCTCAAGAGGCGACTCTGTTAAAAAGCCA
This sequence comes from Saturnispora bothae, assembly GCA_030462855.1. Classification (NCBI taxonomy): domain Eukaryota; kingdom Fungi; phylum Ascomycota; class Pichiomycetes; order Pichiales; family Pichiaceae; genus Saturnispora; species Saturnispora bothae. The sequence continues at coordinate 164,022 of JAKVQQ010000018.1, read as the reverse complement.
AACAATGACCACAATGGCATTGACATGGACAATTTGCCAACTTTGCCAAATTACAACAACGAAAACGGTGATAGCCGTCCCGATGATAAGAAGGTACCTGAAGATGGCTCGATCAATGAGGATGAATATGTCGATATGAAAAATGTTGTCAACCACGCAAGTCAACACGATTCAGCCTCTGAAGATGAGATGGATGACCAGCTGAACGATATGAAGCAATCTGGTCATCATCATTCCAACTATGATCCTCGTGCCAGTGTCACCTCGTCTATTTACATTTCCAACGCCAACTCTGGTGGGTTGCCACATCAGCAATTCATCAGCAATGGTGATCAACAACAGGGTTATCCTGAACAGGGTTATCAACAGGGTTATCCTGATCAAGGTTATCAACAAGTTTATCCTGACCAAGGTTATCAACAAGGTTATCCTGACCAAGGTTATCAACAGGGTTATCAACAAGGATACCCTCAACAAGGATACCCACAAGATTATAGATATGCACAGGAGTATGGTTATGGCTATGGTGATGGATACAGTTATCAGCAAGCACCTTCTTACCATCCATTGCCAGATGCAAAACAAAAAACACCTCTTCCTGCACCATCACAGATGGCAAAACGAAGCTCCACACTTGAAACTTTTACGACCTACGATTCAAAAAACCACATCAACAAGAACCCGCTCAAAAACTATGCGAGAATTGATGAAAACTTTAGTCCAATCGACCATGTACCATACACTTCATCCAACTCTAAAAACGGCACAGTGCCTTCTCCTTATCAATTAAGACAGTCGGTCGTTATGATGAACCCGGTCATCATATCAAATAAAAAGGTCCATCAATACAATGGTACTGCAAAGGAGCATGTCAGAATAAACAACTCAAACTCAAACTTCGGTTCTGTTGATCCTCTCAACTATCACGGTTGGGAAACACCTCATGGTGCTGAAAATCTAATACCTAAAAGTAATTCACAGGTGGATTTAAGAAGGGAATTGGACAATGCCAACGTTTAAAACTGCCTCTTTGTATTTATAAATATGTATACCATTTGATTTTTATTTTGAAAAGGTTGGTACACTTACCATGCTGAGCGGATTTTGAAAACTCTCTAATCCGGTCATTAGCGGGTCCCCTCATAATACCAATTCCAGTGAAATTTTGTACATATTTTCACTAATAACTTAATCGTATTCTCATTCTCCCTTAGGGCCCTCTCGCTGAATTTCTCGTAGAGCTTACTTTTTGACCATCTTTTCTTTGCTTCAGACATTATATTTCTCGGATAATATTCAATCTTCCATAGCAAAAACTTAAACAATGGACGAGCGAATGCTAGGGCTTCAACAGTACCTCCAGAATCTCAATGCTCTCGGTAGTGATACGCAAAAATTGGCCTTAGACGAACTGTATAACATCCGAACCCATTTTAGCCAACCGGAAACTTTGGATTCATACTCTAAGAGAAAGTACATTTGGAAACTTATTGCAACTAGATTCTTCAGTGCTGAAGATTTCATTAATCCTAAGAACCCATTGGGTCTTGTGCAGTGTTTGGAATGTTTGCAGTCCAAAGAACTTCAAGACAAGGATGTTGCATGGAATGGTATCAATGTTATTTATTCAACTCTAATGACAAATGAACAGTGGAAAATTGTGATGGACACAATAGTTTCAGACTTGAGTTTGACGGATGGTGAAATGGTGACCATCTGGGAAAAGGATCTCACCGGATTATCCAACAATATTTCATTTGTGCCCTTGGAAGATGTTGAACCTCAAATAGGCCAAATCTGTAAACTCATTTTAGAAAAGGTGCTAGGTGGAGATTGCACTAGAGAAGGACTCATTATCATTTTTAAGGTAATCCAATTGACTCATGGTAGCATCATTGAGGACGTCCCTTCTTTCATTAGAGATATATTGCCATACTTGAAGACTCATCCGATTCAAACTATGGGCGTCATATCTCAATTAATCCAGCATTACGCGAGCGATTTGGAACCTTATAAGGGTGAATTGCTAGAGTACTATTCAGTGATTTCGAATAATTTCATAAATGGCACTACAGACGAATTTGGATGGGATTTATCAAGATTCATCAAAATGTTGATTCTCGCAACTTCCTTTTTCGACAAGGATAATGCATCTTCGTATCATAACTTGATCATCAAAATCACTAACTCTATCATTGATTCCATTGAAAAAACAAAATTCTATCATGATCAATCAAAAGAACAAAAATACCTTCTTGGGTCTATTTATCTCAACTGTTTCAAACTCAAAGCTAAGTTGGAAAAACATGATTTGGAATTGGCAAATAGATTACTGCACCAATTAGAAAAGAATTTGAAAACACAAGGATCTATCTTCATGGACACGTCTTTTAAGGTCCAGTTGATCAACACAGTGATGTTCATCATCAATGTTTCAAATGATGACAAGATGGCCAAAATTACCAATGTATTGAAGTACGGGAAGATGTTCAAAAGGTTACTACATACGAAAAATGAAGAAATCACGTCTTGCGTTCAACGGATGTTACTCATGTTTTCACAACAACCATTGGATTTCGACAATTGTAAAATCATTCTTGTTGTCCTGTTTGACAAATTCGTCCGCTTTGATAATAAAGTCAAAACGCTAGCTTTGATTCTTAAAGTGATGCACAACTCTCTTCAAACGGGGGTTGTTAGATATTCCATTTTGAAGTTGATCAAATGCTGGATTTCCCTAGGGACCCAGGGAGATGAGTACTGGGTAATGGCATTGGAATTAGTCAAGTACTGTGTTTCTGATTCTGTTTCAGGTACCAGGGGCGGTGAATTGTCCATCTTACAGGTGAATGATGTTGATAAAGAGACTACTGACTTGAGAATTGCAATTGTCGATTTCATCACCACGGGCATAGATTCCATTCCTGAGAGCAAGGTCAAAGACCATGAGTCCTTCTTTCTGCTAGCATTGTCCATCTTGAAACTTAATGCAACGTCTTGGTTTGAAGGCGACTTGGCAAAACAAGTCCAATTGATAACCAAGACTTATCCAATTGCGTCAACAACTGTGAAGAAGTGCATTTTACAAACCTTTGTGGAGTACTATCCAATCAGTGAGCCTAAATATCAAAAGGCCATTCTTGATTTGATGAATGATCTTTCCAATAAGGTCTCAGACCCATTGTACTCGATTGCCAAACTCTGCATGGACATTTTGAGTGGCCAATTGAGATTCCTCAAATTTAGTCAGGGCATTTTGATTGAGTTCCTCAACAACAAGATAATGTACAAAGTTAAACAAGAAGAAACCGATTTGGTTGAAATCACGTTCAATTGTGTGTTGAAAGAGCCAGACACTCAATTTGATCTCTGTTTCAATCAAAATGATACGCATTGGCAACTGCTAAAGATGGACAAGACACTTGTCAATGAGACTCGTGTGAAGTTCGAGACTAAATTCAAAATATGCACTCTCTATTCCACACAACTAGAACCGACTCTTAACATCCACACAAGCAATGGCGAGCTCAGTATTCGCACTCCGCTGCTGCTCAAGCTTCTCTCCGTTACATCCGGAATGTCCAAGCAGATGTTTGATCAAAGATGGGTCCAAGTCAAGTCAACAGTTGATAAATCCTGCATCATTTCCCGCATGCTTGTTTCCAAACTTTCATTAGACGCTCTGCAACGCATGCTTGTGCGTCTTGGGGTCTCCATTGTTGCTATAGACTCCAGCAACAAATCTTTGACAATGGATGCCATCAGCGTCTTCAAACTGCATTCCAACTCCGTAGGAGTGCTAATGAAAATTCAACAAGACGGCCACTTGGATCTCATTTGCACTCGGTCTGGATATGCCCAACCAATTGCCCAGCGATTGACGGCGGCCATTTGCAGTGAATAATACCATTTCAGTCACGTGACCTCATGAGCACGTTGAGTTACGTAAGCCAACACAAAATTCAGTCAGAGGGTTAATTCAGTTTCTCAGCTGATGTTCTTAGTTTTTAGACGCAGTTTCAGCACTTCATTGAATCTAAACAAGCAATTCATCCCCAAAATGTCCCTAGAATATACTACAGAAAGAGCAGCCGAGCTCAAAGCCAACGTGCTGGCCATCCAGCAAAGAGTAGACGAAGTTTCCAACAAGAGTGCCAGATTGGTGTGTGTTTCTAAATTGAAGCCTGCTAGCGACATTCAAGCCTTGTACGATTTAGGCTATCGTCACTTTGGTGAGAATTACGTTCAAGAATTGATTGAAAAGGCCAAGGTCTTGCCAAAAGACATTGAATGGCATTTTATTGGTGGATTACAGACCAACAAAACCAAGGATCTAGCTAAGAACATTGAGAACTTATATGCCGTGGAGACAATTGACGCAGTAAAGAAGGCCAAGAAGCTCAATGACACCAGGGCCGCAGTAGATGGGGCAAAGATCGGCGTTTTTATTCAAGTCAATACCAGTGGTGAGGAACAGAAGTCCGGAATCATGCCAGGTGAACCTTTAGCTGAAATAGTCAAGGCCGTGCTTACTGAATGTCCACGGCTCGAACTGCGAGGCCTCATGACCATTGGAAGCTATGCTGCGAGTCACGACGACGGACCAAACCCAGAATTTGAGGTCTTGGCACGCTGCAAAGCTGAGGTCGAGACTCAATTTGGTCTCAGCCATCTCCAGCTTTCCATGGGAATGAGTAGCGACTTTGAACAAGCCATCAGACAAGGATCTACTAGTGTCAGAGTTGGGTCAAGTATCTTTGGCTCCAGACCACCTAACAACGGACACTAAAGTGGACAACAAAGCTATGGCTTGTAGTGTGCTTTGGAGCTTGAATTCAGTGGCTCTTAATGTCTTCTAGACGTTTTATAGCGTAACTCTATATTTTACTGTGATATACTGATAACGGTTTTTTCCATAAACGGCATTATACGCGACAAACTTTATTGTGATCTTCCACTGCGCTTTTTATCTTCATACGTCTTTAAGAATGGCACCTAAAAAGACAAAAAAGGGGGCTGTTGGGCCTCAAAAGTCGAAATCAAAGTCTGCTAAGCTTGATTATGACTATGATCCGCTTAAAAAGGAAGAAAACCCCGTCACAGAGGCTGCCAGTGGTGAAACTGTCTCTGCAGACACTCCAGCTGTCGTTGCTCCTCCTAGCCTGTATCCTGACGACGATATGGACCCTGAAGTTGGAATTGTTGGGTTTGTGTTTAATTACCTTGATGCGAACATGTCTATAAAGCACATGTTTCAGATTTTGATTGTCCTCTTTTTGGCTAACTTGCTCTACCTCTATTTCACAGATCAACAGTCTGAATGGGCCGCTGGAGAGCTTTCCGGTGGTGATCCAATGGATACTGTCATTGTTGCTGTTTGCATTCTTTCTATTTCACTTTTAGAGTTTTGTGCAGTCGCAAACAATAGATTCAAATCTTGGAAAAGATCAATCAAGGCTGCGGACGTTAACGATAAGAAAAGACTACAACAGTTGGCTAGCGAAAAACCAGTCTTGCCTGATTTTAATTACATCTTTTCCATCACTTTACCTTTAGGTGTTACACTCCTTATGGCCCCTCAGTATCTCATTTATGTCGGAATCTGTATTGTCCAAATTAGTGAAATGCATGTGGCTGTGAGAGCTTTGATTTCATACATTGTCATCTTCCAATTTTCCGGAATGATGGGTGACTCTCCAATTGGAGAAGTCATTTCTCAAGTTACTCAAGCTGCCAGCATGTCCATCTATATGAGAGTTCCTCTTATTTGTACAATTCAGCACGAAGTTTTCAACCGATTTATCGGTAACGGCATCAAGCCATACGAAAAGTCGTTGTTAGCCACTGCAAGCACCCTCTTGATGACGGTCCCACATCTTGGTCCATTTGATTTGACTATCATCGTCATGAAAAATCTGTTCATTTCACTCGTCGTTTCCACCTATTTAACATTCGGTGTGTTCTGGCTTTACAAAAAGTTTACCAACCCGGCTTTATGTTTAGCTGTCTATGCTACTTTTGTTGGTTCTGTTGTTTATGTTTCCAATAAACTCCTCACTCCAGTTTTAGGTCAATTGCCACTGGAATGGGTGAAAGAGTTTATTGCATCTAACGAATACAGGTTGCAAGTGTTCCAAATTTGGGGTGCCTCATCATTGGTCATCTTACCAAGTGTTTTTGGTCTTGCCAAACTCATTAAATCAGTCGACATCAAGCGTAAAATCTGGCATTTTGTTTTGTTTTTCATGATTGTTGGTCCTCTTGTTCAAGATCCTCAATTGGTATCTGTTGCACTCTTTGGTATTGCAGGTATTCTTATGATCATTGAATTGATTCGCGCTAATGGCTTACCACCATTTGCCTCGAAAATCAACAGTCTTTTTGTTACCTTCCTTGATTCTAAAGATCAAGGTGAATGGGTCACATCCTACATCTACTTAATTCTTGGTGTTGGCTTACCACTGTGGTTTACCAACTTAGATGTATCTAGAGAGACTTCGTATTTGGGTCTCATCACTTTAGGATTTGGTGACTCTTTCGCATCTTTAGTGGGTAAACGTTTTGGCAAGAATCAATGGCCAGGAACTGTCAAGACAATGGAAGGCTCTCTTGCCTTTATTGTTGGTTCTTCTTTTGGATTCTTGATTGTTGATTACTTTGTCCAACAAGCGCGTGTGACATTTGTTGGTTGTACCTGGGTCAATAGAATTGTTGTTTTAACAATCATTGCCGGGTTTGAAGGGTTTGTCAATGTTAATGACAATTTATACGTTCCACTGTTAGCAGTGTTTGCTGAAGAATGTTTGTTAAAGTTTAATTAACTTCTGTTTAATCTATTGTTAAAAAAGTATAAAAGTTCCAGCTCTACGCAAAGGAATTATGATGCAGTTAGCCTCGGTCCAAAGAAAAATGGTAATTGTCTCAAAAAGCGAATTGCACCGTCACGAGTTCTAAATTTATGCATTAATATTGAAAGCTATAAATAAGTTAATAATTAAATCACCCTCTTTGTCTTCCCCATTTGTCATAGGAATAAAGACCGATAAAAGTTAACCCTAGGCCAACCCATTGTTTACCTGCAAGTTTGTTATAATTACCTTCGATCAAAATGCTGAAGGAAATAATGATAATTCTCTTAAGAATGTTGGCAATTGAATAGTTAATTGGTGAAACCATTCCTAAGATTTGGAATGCAACCAATGATTGGACAAAATGAAAGAGCGCATAAATCAATATCCAATAGATAGTATTTGGCTTAAGTGTTAAAATGGTCAACGTTTTATTTTTTGAAATGTAATTATATTCAGAAAACAAATAAATCGGGAATGTCAATGTGAAACCAACAATGGAACAATAGAACAAAACTGTTAGTTTGTCCAATTTTCTTTCAGGGTTAATATAACCCAAATGATCAACACTGTTACTTTTACTCGAATTGGAGCCAAGATTAAATCCATCAGTAGGCGTGATAAATGAGTTACTTTTGGCTGCCATGACTGATGGAGATGTTGCAGCTCCCAAATTCAAACCAAGTCCAGAGGCATTATTATAAACACCATTTGCAGAATTGTAAACGCCATTGACACCGCCATTGTTGTAATGATTGTTGGAACTGACCTTGCTCAAATCTAGTTGAGATGGGTTTCTGGAGGTGGGCGCAGAGCTCATTGGAGAGTTGAAACCGGACATGGAATCGTTTCCAGAAAGATAAAATTTCGGTTTTGAGCCATCGGAATGATTATTTAAGGTACCACCGTTACCGGATAACGGCGACGGCTTAAAAGGGGTCATTGAAATAGGAAGGATTGGAGTTGAAACGGCAGATTCTGTGCGAGTTATATTCCAGTTGAACTTGTTCAAAAATTCGTTAGCACGCAATTCTTCGCCATCCTTAGCTGGCTTTTCCCAAGTCAAAATTCTTTTTGCAAAGATGTTTTGAGAAACAAAGATAAGCATTGAGATGAAAGCAAAGACGCAACCGTTGTGAAAAAGTGATTCTTCAACATGACTAGAGGAGTTTTTAGAACACGACAACATCACACCTAGAATTAATGGGATTAGTGTCAAATAGGTTTTGTACATGAAAGTTTTATTGAAGAGAACCCTGTAAATCAGCACCGTGGTCATTGGAGAAAGCGCTTTAATGGTGTGGACTAATGAAACTGGGATCAACGAAGTGGCGTTATGTGATGCTATCTGACCTAAAAACTGAAACATCCCCATTGGGATGGTGGTTTTGAAAATCAATTGAGAAGGTGAAAGAAAACAATCAACGATCTTGTAATGGAGTTGGCCTAGTTCTGTTGGGAACGTGCCCTTTGGAAAACATTCAATAACTGTGGAACCTTTCAATTTGAGATGGTGGAATAGAACCACTGTCAAGAAGCAAAACAACGCGTTCATGATGAACTGAATCTCAGTTAACGAAACTGGATGTTTGAACTCCATGAGAATGTTCTTCGTCGCTGAAGACGAGACAACTGAAGAAAAGTACCATACCAAGCACAAACTGACTAGCGGCCAAGAAACATCTAGATCCAACAGACGTCGCCAGCGGGTCTGCATCTTTGGATGATCAACAGAACAAAATGCTGCATCCAGGCACTGAAGTTTATTATTTATTGTTTTTCTGTAAAAAAGTGCGGCTGAGCATTTTTTGCCCTGAAGTTGTGCACGTGATTGTCACGTGATTGGAGGGCTTGGGAGTAGGAAACTGCAGTATTTAATTCATCTCTGTCTTCTTTCTTATCAGATAGTTTGTGAGCGTAGGGAAAAGTTTGAAAATACTATGTTCCACTTGTGCGGCAGAGCTATGATTTTGCGCAGAACCAATTGGAGCGTGCAATCACAATTACGCAGCTTTGCCTCAGCGTTGGGGCCAGCGGAAGACCCGCATCCAAACCCCGAAAATGGAGATGAGAACCCCGCGTGTGCAAATTCACCAGACCCAGAGCTGGTGAAGCTGATCCATAAATATCCAAGACATAGTAAGGCCACGCCTTACGACATTCTAGGGTTTAAGTCTCACGATAATATCAGCAAGACAGAGATCAAGCAGAAGTTCTTCAAGTTGGCTAAGATCTATCATCCTGATTCAAGCTCGTGTGATGGACATCCGCTTGCAAAAAGGAGTATTTTCAGCTCCAACACAGCTCAGGAAGAGGTTCTCACACAGGAAATCAAGGACGCAAGATTCAAACGTGTTCTAGCTGCGTACAACTTGCTTAGAAATCCGCTAACTAAAAGTAATTACGACCAATACCACATAGGATGGGACGACAATACCCATCTACGATCGAATCCCAACATGTACGATCCAAGCAACGAGCAATACGAACAATTTGTGCGCCGAACGCGGCGCAAATCTGCAACTTCAGGCTCTTATTCACACACATATGAATCTGCTCATGGTTTTCCTGGCGATCCATACTGGATGGCAGCTGAGAATGATGGTTTCAAAGAGGAGTTTATGAAAAATAAAAAGACCATCCTCCTGAGTCTTTCTCTCTTTGTTTTAGTCTATACCTCCTTGCAGCTTACACATGTTTATCTCTACGATGATCTAATTGGCGGTAAGTACAACGAATCTACCACTCAAAGCAATAGACTCCATGACAAGTCCGAAAAGGATCTATTTGATGCATACACGAATTATGGGCTTGGAGAGTCGAGACAGGACAGAATCAATAGATTCCTTTGGTTCAGAAAACTCACAATGGCTCTGGAAACAGGTGACATTGGCGAGTTGCTCGACTTTTTTAAAAAGAAGGGTGTTGTTAAACCTATAGTGGGCGGTGGCCATTCTATTGCCGTGTTTGATGACAGCCTTAGTGTTGTTGATAGTGCTAGCAGAGAGAAATAGAGTTCAACTCAGCACTATTTATGCATTAATTTCCTTGTATACATTAAGATGATTCATTAAGAAAGTAATAATAGCCGCTTTATGCCCAATTTAAATCAAAATTCAGGGATGTTGATAGCAGGTTGCAACTATGAACGCTTGAGTAAGACACCGATAAGGAAAAACCTCGAATCCAAGTTTTGTTGTACTTCGGGGATCCATTTTACGTTTTCAAAGGTGTAGATTGAAAAGAATATTCATGATCGTTATGTTTAAGAAGATGACTTTTCACATTACGAAATATATAAATCTGAGAAGCTAATCTCATTGAAGTAACAATGCAGAATACATTTGAAGACATCGAACAAGGCAAGATATAATTAAAGGTTCATTCATCAACTATGAATCAAATTAAACAGAAGAAAAGTTTAATTATAACTTCTGTGTATACGCAGCTGTGGTGCCTTGTTGGTCTATCAAACATATAAGCGTGTCTGTTTTATAGTCTACGAGATGCCTGTTTTTGCTTGGTGCTTATTTTTCGTACCTGTGCACGTTTTCATGTCAAAATTGATTCCTTCCAGGTGTCTATACCTGTAACTATTCTCTGTTCTCATACTTTATGAATCCCATTTCACTATATTTTGAACGGCTTTTTAACACGACAGAGTTCCAGTTGTAGAGTACTTGAAACGTTCTCAACTCCATAAGTAATAATGCAAAACAGCTCCAGTCTTGACGCAGTGTTGTCCCAGTACCTTATAGCTCTGTGAGCACAAAAATAGTGAATCTTATTTGAAATAGAGAATTTTACTCTTTTTGGGTCCTTCTTTTTTCAAATTATCATAGCTTTCACTTGGTCAATGTTTGGAACATTTCATGTTTGAAAGTTTTCTCACTACTGGAATAAGTAAGCCAAACCCTTGTGTTGCTACCGTTTTTTCCCTCATCAAATGAACTTTTCACTACTTAAAATCCACAATAAAACCTTGGATGACGTGCTAAGCACATTGATCTGTCATTTGATAAGTGGAGATCCCGATTAGGAAACATTTCCTATTTGGGCTAAATTGAGGGTGTTTACAATTATTCCCAAATAGGAAATGCCGTTATCTGAGAACACAAAAAGCCAATTAATGAAGCCTTTTAAGTGGGATTTCTAGATGAATTTAATATCAAAATGCTCTTCTAATTTTAGAGACTAAAAAGCCTTTTTCCCCCATTAGAAAATCAACACTTGCGTTATTTATCAGGATATTTAGAAGGACATGTCACTTCAAAACCAGCCATTCTTGATAAAAAATTTAGTGCTCTAATTTTGATCTGGCCTAAAAATTATATTCTGCCATTTCTTCTTTATCCACCCAGTGTTCTGTTGCTAGTATACTAGGGAAATAGGTGAATAAAAACCAATTATTTCCACACTCGTTACATTACTTATCAGTTTCAAAGCAAATCAAGCCCCGGCCGCCATGTCGTCTTCGCTAGTCAATCAGTCATCCTCGACTCAACAACCACTGGCCAATTATCTTCCACAATTAGTCCCTAATAGGGAAACTCCAAGGCATATACCGTTAGAGCCCATTGTCAGAAAGAGGAAATTCGATTCCGAAGCTCCCTCAACTCCAATGAAGCCGGCTCAAATGGATTTACTGGTTACACCTCCAGGTAGCAATCAATACTATAAAAAGTCGAAAACTGCTCCATTGTCACCGCCAAACATTTATCTAGCAACACCTATTACTCCAAGGTTCCAGCCATTAGGTCCACCTACCGGTAGAGGTAGTTCAGACTCCACACTGTCTACACCTCCAACAAGTTCAAAAAATTCACCAGAGTTGCGGAAGTTGGCATTGCATAAGCCAAGCATTCCATCCAAACATGTCAGCCAACTTAATGGGTCGTCCAACTTTTTTGGTGATACATGCTATTCATTTAATTTGAATTCCAGCGCACTCAATAAACATGCCGAATCAAATGTCCGTGCTGCAAATTGGAGAGATGCATGTCAAGATAAAATTAAACACGAACAAAACAAACAGTTCAAACAATTCCAGCAGGACTCTCAGAAAGTTAAAGAGTTTGTTAATATGAAATACAAACCACAAAAAGTGGGAGCACCTGATGTTTTCCAGCCAAAACTGTTCCCTAAAGTCAACAAGTTGCATGATTTCATTGATGGAGAATATAAAAAATACAATTCAATTGTTAATTATCCATTCAATTATCATCAGAATCAATTGAAGCCGAATTTTGAGCTGCCACCACCAAATCCAACTCTTAATCATCAAATGCCTTTAATTTCTTCAAACACTCCAGGCATCACGTTGCCACCTGTAAGTGAAATCCTAAAGGTTTCAGGATTGGATAAGTCTGTTTTACACCCATTGGGGCTGACCCATCAAGAGATGAGCCAATACAATGATTTAAGCAAATATTCTGTTTCCATTCATTCTGATCCAAGAGAATTCTATCTCAAACAGCTGCCAACAAGAGTTGATTATGCTCCTATTCAAAGTCTGAGTATGGTACATCAAGAAATGCAACAAAAGTTTCAAAAACAACAACATAGAAGCTTAGTTGGCGACCACACAGATGATGATATTGAATATGACGTTTCCGATTTGACTGCACAGCAAATTGAACCATCTACATCATCAGATGATTTCACACATCCTCATATGGTTGCGCCACTGAATTACCAATCTAATGTGTATCATGCTTATCAGTCGACTCCAACACTTCCGTCCTTTTTACAAACTGGTCCAGTGAATGAACCACAGCCAATCTTTGTTCCAAAGACACAAAGAAAAAAATCATTTAATGGGAAAGTTGTTAAGAAGGCGTCTACACACAAATCAGGCTCAAGAAAGTCCTCATTCAACGGTAGAGGAAGACAAAGTCCAACGTCCAATCTTGGTAGACCACGTACGAGATCCAGTTCTAGAGAAAGGTTATCGATGACTGTTGATAATAGCTCAACGTCATTACAGTTGCCACCATTGGGACACATTGGGTCTTCCAGCTCCTCAGTTTTTGATCAACAGTTGACTCAAAACTACCGTTCATCGACCGCTACATCTGAAGATTCTTACACTGCGCACATGCAATCACAAGTGCAAGCGGCAGAGCTTGTCTATGCACAAAAGCTTGCATTGCAAAAGACTATTGTTGATAACACTGATCAACATAGTCACCAGCATCAGCATCCACATTTGAACACACATGGAAACAGTGGTAGTGGTGTAACCTCTCACGTTCACCCTGCCCATCCTCACAAGAAATGCCTGTCTTGTGGGTCCGCCAACTCGCCCTGCTGGCGTCCTTCATGGGACGCGGCGTTGGGCCAGTTGTGCAACTCTTGTGGATTGCGTTACAGAAAAACCAAGGCCAGATGTATCAATGAGCAATGTCTAAGGATTCCTGCTAAATCGGAATGGGGACTCATGCAACGCAGAGGAAAAGTTCCTTTTGAGTTGGCCCACGGAATGGAAGACTGCTACAAGTGTTTACAATGTGATTATGCTATGGAGGTTAAATAAACTGGAGAAAAATGAATAGTTTGTGTTTTTGTATGTTTTTTGTATTATAATTTTATTGAAGAGAAAAAAGAGAGTTAACCGCGCTGTGTTCCGGATTTGGAAGTCCAGTGCTCAGCAACGGTAATCAGCTTTATAAGGGTCCAAACCAGTTTTTAAGTCAAGATTTGATATTAAACGGGGACCATAAACGCACTGTGGACGATTCAAAGTGGGTTTTGAGGCAAGGACCCCGTTTAAAGACAATTTGTTTTGTTTTGAGTGAAAATTTTTCACTTTTTGAAGGGCAGTGTAGAGTATAGATGCTTTTCTTGATATATTGAATGAAAGTGTTTAAACAGACATTTATGCAAGCAATCAGACCTACCTATCCACTCACTCCACAAGATTCATTTTCTCTAACAAAGCAAGTTCTTTCCAAGGACACTGTGAAGTCCCGCATTGCGGAATTAAATAAATCTCTAGCCACTGCAATTGTTAAGCCGTTCTATGTGTGTGATTTGAGTAGACTCGATTACCAACTCAACCTCTGGAGATCCACGCTTCCTGAAGTCGAACCACTCTATGCTATTAAATGTAATCCCTTCTATGGATTTGTGCAAGCTCTTGTGCAAAGAGGAGTGGGTTTTGATTGTGCCAGCATTGGTGAATTAGAAACCGTTATTCCACTAGGTGTCTCTAATATAATCTATGCTAATCCCGTTAAGAGTGTTGGCCAAATTTCACATGCAGTCTCATTGGGTGTGGGATTAACTACTGTAGACTCTATTGAAGAGGTGGTGAAAGTAGCCAAAGTTACCCCCCATATGGATGTTTTAGTCAGAATCACAACCGACGATTCCACTAGTGTCTGTCCATTGAGCGTGAAGTTTGGTGCAGACACTAAAAACGCTATGGAGATTGTTGACGCGTGCAAAAACAACGGCGTCAACGTTAGAGGCGTCGCGTTCCATCTGGGATCTGGATTCAAAGACTTATCCACTTTGAAAAGAGCTATGGAAGATTCAAGACATGTGTGGGATTATGCCTCTAGCCAAGGGATCGGCTTTGATATCTTAGACATTGGAGGTGGATTCAGTGCCAACGAAGAAGAGTTTCAGCCTGCTGCCGTTAAACTCAGAGAAGAACTTTGGCGTTTGTATTCAACTGAACTCAAGACTGGCTCTGTCAAGGTGATTGCTGAGCTCGGTAGATTTCTGGCCGCCAATTGCTTCAAACTAATCACCAACGTCAACGGGATCAGAAAGATGGATCAGAAGGCAAGAGTCTACATCAATGACGGGTTATATGGGAATTTGAACTGCATTCTTTACGATCACCAGAGCGTCGATCCAATTGTTCTCACCTCTTTTGGGAAATTTGTTGATGGCGAAGAAGAGAGCAAGAGCACAGGATCCATCGAGTACTCTATCTGGGGACCAACGTGCGATGGTCTTGATTGCGTTGTCAAATCATGTCGTTTGCCCCATGACGTAACCGACGGTGATTGGATCATGTTTGACAGTGCTGGTGCATACACTAACACAGCAGCTACATCATTTAACGGGTTTTCAAATGATTTTGAATGTATTTACATCAATTAGATAGCAGTATACATAGTTCAGATATAACACCAAACATAATATTATTCATCATCGTCTTTACAGTTTATAAAATCGGTCTTTTTATCATACCATGAATCATCGTCTTTACAATTCAGCTATAACACCAAACATAATATTATTCATCATCTTCTTTACAGTTTATAAAATCGGCCTTTTTATCATACATATATACTTATCAACATTCATCTTTTTGTCCTTGGAATGTACATTCTCTTCTTCCTCTCTGTCACATGACCACTAGAAGATCTGCCAGCTAAAGAATCGCTGCTGTCAGATCTGAATCTCTTCATCCCGCTGACATCAGAACCTCCAATGAGTGTCACATTCATTCCACCGTGTCTTGTCACATTAGGAGCACGGAACTGGAAATCCTCATCATCCGCCTGACCATCACTGGTGAGCATGGTGTCCAGTTGTGTGTCAACGTTTAAGTCAAGCATCATTGCATCCTCATCCTCCATTTCGTCTTCGTCCTCGTATTGCCAACTCAGCAGCTGCTGAGCCAAATCTCGGCCTCTGCCTATAGCATCAGAAACGTAATGGAGAGCCTCCAGAGGGGTCTGGTTGGCCCAAACCATGAATAAACCATTTGCCAAAGGCTGCGGAGGATATCTTTGCAATGGGTACATTATTAATAAAGTCGTGCTAGCATCGTCTTCACTTCTCACCATGATTTGGAGCTTAGTCAGATTGTCTCTTATGGAGTTTTGTATTATTTGGGTATATGGAATAGACAGAATAATTCCATCGTCAGAATTACCAAAGCCTAGCGGTCCAGTGGAAGGTAGATGTATGATAATATTCTCTGCTAAGAAGTAGACAATTGCATGAAAACCTAGTGTGATTGAGTTTGTTTCTGGATACAAGGTTTTAATGATGCCCAATTGCTTCGTAGCCTCAAAGGGCAAAACAAAATCACTCCCCCCCAATTTGAAGGGCGCAATTATCGTTGAAGAGGGAGGATGATAAGTACAATTAGGGATTTCCAATCGCCAGGTGTTAGATGCGTAGGCTAAAAGATAACGGTCTTCGATTGCCAATTGCTGCGGTGAAAGAGTGGCATGCAAAGCTAGTAAATCGGTGTTTTCCACAGTGGGAAAATCATCAACTATCCTCACCATAGCTTAATATTACACACTCACACAGAGAAAGAGAAAGAGAAAGTGAACCTCACACATAGAGAAATTGAAATTTTTTTTCATTCTTTCCCATCTTTCGATTTTAGATTCAAGTGTTAAAATCGTCAATCTTGTAAATAATATGTGGTTGCTGAGGCCTAGACTCCGATGTAATTGTCGAGTACGGTTGCTAAGCATCGAAGGTGTGTTGGGGCAAAAGAAGGGGGCCAAATTGCGTTTTGAACGTTTTCAAAGCACACAGTCAGATTTGAAAGCGGATTCAAATTGGATTTTGGAAATGATAGAGAAGCCGTATGAAGAAATAGAGAAGCTCATTAAGTTTGATTTCAGACCAGTTTATTCTAAGTACCATCAAAAATCGCTCATCCCCACATCTCTTGTCAAGCTTGAGAATTATAAAGCTCCATATTTTGAAGCTATACCAGAATTGGGGCCCCTGATTCATAAAGGGGATCTTCGAAAAGCAATGGAGGTTCTGATAACTAATTACAATGCGAATGTGGTTTTAACATTTGAACAAGTGCAAAAATTGGTGATTTATGTTTCACCTTATCCATGGTATGCATATGAAATTGTTTCACTCTATAAAAACAGATACGATTGGAAAGAGTGCGACGACCAGTTGTCACCGTTGTTAATGAAGCTAGCCTTTTTTAATCTAGATTACACGTTGTTCACACACTTGTTCCAAGAGTTTATGAAATGCAACAGCAAGATACCGACCAATTTAGTCATCTTGTCATTACAGGTGTATTTGAAACTCAAAGACATTGATATGGCAAAGAAAATCTTTGGGCTTTATTTGATGACAGAAGACGTACAAACGTGTGACTCCAAGGTACTCAACATTTTTGTTTCAAATCTTTTCAACTTAACAAACAACTATAAACTTTGTCTTAGGGCATACATGTCATGGATTGACATGAAGTTTCCAACCAATATGACGATAGACTCATTCATGTACAATACGGTTCTTGAAAGAGGCCAAGAAGAAGAACTCGAGCTGATTGAAAGGTCACTAAAGTCCAGAAACCTCATCCATTTGATTGGGATCCAGTTTGGTAAAGAAATTATTTTGAATTTGAATAAGGATGAAACTAAATACATTGAGTTTGTGAAAAGTGAGAAGCTGGACAGAATTCACGGCATTGCCAGAAATGATCCATATTCCACCACTACCATAATTCAAAATCTCATCTATCTTCATTTGAAATACCAGAATTATTCACAGGTGGTAAAGACAATTGAAATGATACCAAATAGAGGGGAGTTCAACACCGCGGTGTTTACCATCATCAACCATCTTGAAAAGATTCAGGAGCCGGAACTGATTTTTGAGTTTCTCAAACAGTTACGAAGTCAAGTGAATTTCAAATTCGATTATCGTCATCTTGTGCCATACTGGAGAAGTTTGATCAACTTGTACATACATTCAGGTGCGCGGATCCACAAGAAACTGATTAAGGCGATCAAGGCAAGCGAGTACAAATCCATTGACTTTTTGACAAAGTGTTTGAAAATACGTGAAATGAACAAATCGTCTCCTGACGTGAGATGGTACCCTAAGGTCCAGTTGAACAACCAGAAAACGGTGAAACCGTTTTTGGTGAACATGAAGGAAGATCTAGAGCGAGGCGTGATTCCCAATGTGACTCTCATTTGGAAGTCGATTTTGCTATGCAAGAACCAGGACGATTTTCACCAACTGGACGAGATCATCAAGATTGGTGACGACTATAGGGGACACAAGAGCACGAAAATCGAGATCGAGCAGTTTTGGCAGGAACGCAGCAGGGGCCAATGGCGTCCCGTGGATAAGTTTGTGAGCGAACACTTGAAGCTTCTAGACGCACGACTGGCCAAGGGGTTCAGTCACACGAACGGTATTAGCAAAGAGCTCATTGATTTGTTCCAGTTGTGTGTGAAGTCGCGCCGTGTCGCGGAAGGCGAACAGGTGCTACAGAGGCTTTACGAATTTCGTGGCCAGTTGCATTTCTACGACAATCAGAGCAGCTTAAAGTTGATCTCGATGTACATCAAATGGTGTTTCCTCAATCGCCGGTTCATAGACTTGGTTACGGTGCTGGAGACGCTCAAACGGAACAGGGTTGTTGTGATGGATGGCTTTTTTGTTGATGGTCTACGCAAGGACGTGGAACGTTACATTTCTGCGATGCTGGCCCAGTTTGAGGCTGAGGCTGGAGTTGAGGCTGAAGCACCTGAGTATATGCTTGAAAAGGATAAGCTCAGCACAGTGCTTCCGAAGGTGCTCAAGTACTACGATGGGATTACTATGGAGCTACATGGGCGCATGAGGGATCAGCGTAAACAAGCTTTGGATGAATGTGGTGCGAACTTTGCTCTTTTTGTGCAATGGATGGACGAAGACACGGCTGCGATGTTAGAAAAGGTGCAGGCTTACAAGAGGTCGAAGTGAAGATACTGTATATACGTAATGAAAAATAGTAGGAGAGGAAGGTCGGGGGTAGAGGGTGGGAAAAATGGTAGGGCCCAGTAGGAGGCATGAAAAATGGTAGGGCCCAGTAGGAGGCATGAAAAAATAGCTTCCCAGTAGAGTCTGCAAAGTAGTACGGTATAAGCAGTAAAAAATACTAGTTCCTGCTAAAGTACGGTTACTACTTGTTTTTACACTGAAAAACATAATGCTGTAGGCTCCCGCAGGGCTTAGGAAGGAGTACAGTACGTAATAAAATATAACCCCAGTAAGACCTACCAAGTAATACTCTACGTAATAAAAAATAACCCCCCCGTAGCCTCTCTCGTAGGCCACTATGTAACCTACTCGTTCGCGCATACACTAACCCCTCTACGACCCTACAACCGTCCTACCACTCCTACAACATCTCGTCCTCAGAATCATCCGCAATCCGTGGCCGCTTCTTCACAAAGATCCCGTCTGAACCATCTGAAGACTCATCCGGCTCAGAGGACTCGTTCACCCGTTCGCGTCTTTTTGCGTCTACACCCGCCCGCAACGTGCCCAGAATCACCACGTCGTCATCGTCGTCCGAGAACACGTCGTCCGCTGCTCGCTTGCGCCTACTGCCGCGAGCCCCAATTAAGCCCGAACGGGATACTTTTCCACTGTGCTCACTAGCGCTATCGAGATCTACGACCCGATGCGAGTGGAGCAGATCCTCGTCGCCGGAGGCTAGCATTTCGCCGTCTCCGTCATCACTACTGGCTAGTTCGTCCTGCTCCTCATCTTCATCCTCGCCGTCGCTCACCACAAACCCGTCGTCGGACTCGTAGCCGTCAGACCGTCCAGCACCGTTGTGCGAGCGGATCTTGCGTGTAGGACGCCCAGGAGACGGCTGTTCGCCGTCCGAATCCAACCAAACGTACCCCCCGCTCTGGGACACGGTGCGATACACGTTCACCGGCTCACGCCGCCTTCTCACAGGCAGTATTTCGTCGTCTCCCCAGCTGACGTCATCGGAATCGTTCGAACGCTCATCGTCGCTCGCAACAGTCCTACGCACGTAGTGGCCCCCGTAGTCGGCCTCGTCCGAGTCCGAGGCCGAGTTGTCGTCTCGAGACCCATTCCCACGGCGTCGCCGGCCTTGTTCCCACGCTAGCTGCTCTTCCATGCCCTCCGACTCCAGTAGGTCCTCACCATCTTCTCGTGCACTCCATCCCACCATTGTGCGGCCACAGTTCTCACACTGGCCGTCCACAAGCTCCCAGTGGCATGCAGAACAACGTGGCACCTGGTCGTCGTCGTCCAGCACCGCACGTCCAAACTGGGCCTTCACCTTTGTAAGCCAGCTGAACCCGTCTTTCTCGTCTCGCTTGTAGTCCGCATACCGCTCGTCCCCCACCACCGCAGCCTCGCCGACCCACTGGCGAACCACCGCGTTCAGCGTGTGGTTCAACACTGGCGGGTTGCTGTCCAGAGCTGTGCGACACACGGGACAGTGCGGGTTGTTCGCACACCAGTCGCGTGTGCACGTGTAACAGAAGCTGTGCCCGCAACGCGGGAGCACCATCGCCTGGCATAGCACCCCCGTGCAAATCTGACACTGTAACGTTTGATCCATCTTGAACTCGTACACCACAACGTCAAACTTTGTCGCACGTTACCAATTGGGAAATTCTCTCTGTTTTTTTTTCGCCATGCGCTTTGTTTACTTTAATTTGCGGTGGAAAAACAAATTGAGCGCACGGAACGGCGAGAATGGACCTGCATTCATGCCATTATTGGGCGATCCACCACCGCTAACGCGTCGGCCATTGCATATTTGCAAGCGGGAAGCCCGTCGCTACACACTGAGCTTTTCAAAATTTATAGGCGACTCTCCAAACCCCCAAAAATACCTCTTCGGTATTACTGAGCCGCGTTTCGGTTTGGCAGAAATTGGCGCGCACCCAGTTTGGAAACTGTTTAAAAAGGGCCAACGTCGCTGTTAGAAAAATTTGACGCTCAGGCCCTACACTTTCTTTCTCTAGCGAAATGTCTGAGGTTAGTGAAAAGGCTCCAGAAATCCCTGAAAAGGCCGCTGCCATCCCAGTTGACGACGAGGAAGAAGACGTCGACATTGACCAATTGGTTATGGATTTACAATCCAACCATGCCGCGGATGAGGAAGACGACGAAGAAGTCGAACACGAAGCTGGTGTCGCTGTTGAAATTCCAGAATCCATGTTGCAAACCGACCCTAAGGTTGGTTTATCTTCATCTGAAGTTGCCCACAGAATGAAGAAGTTTGGTAAGAATCAAATGGCTGAGGAAAAGGAAAACCTTTTGCTTAAGTTCTGTATGTTCTTTATCGGTCCTATTCAATTCGTCATGGAAATTGCTGCTCTTTTGGCCTTAGGTTTAGAAGATTGGGTTGATTTCGGTGTCATTTTAGGTTTGTTAGGTTTAAACGCTGCTGTTGGTTTCATTCAAGAATACCAAGCTGGTTCCATTGTTGATGAATTAAAGAAGACTCTTGCTAACGTTGCTATTGCCGTCAGAGACGGTCAACAAGTTGAGGTTGCTGCTTCTGACATTGTTCCTGGTGATATCCTTTTCATCGAAGATGGTACTGTTATTCCTGCTGACGGTAAGTTGGTTTCCGAAGAATGTTTCTTGCAAATTGATCAATCTGCCATCACTGGTGAATCCCTTGCTGTCGACAAGCACTCCCAAGATCCAACTTTTGCTTCCTCCACTGTTAAGAGAGGTGAAGGTTTGATGATGGTCCTTGCTACTGGTGATAACACCTTCGTTGGTAGAGCCGCTGCTTTGGTTAACAAGGCTTCTGGTGGTTCTGGTCACTTTACCGAAGTCTTGAACGGTATCGGTACTCTTCTTTTGATTTTCGTTTTGCTTACCCTCTTGCTTGTCTGGTGTGCTTGTTTCTACAGAACTGACCCAATCGTCAAGATCTTGAGATTCTCCCTTGCTATTACCATTATTGGTGTTCCAGTCGGTTTACCAGCCGTCGTTACCACCACCATGGCTGTCGGTGCTGCTTACCTTGCTAAGAAGCAAGCTATTGTCCAAAAGTTGTCTGCTATTGAATCCTTGGCTGGTGTCGAAATCTTGTGTTCCGATAAGACCGGTACCTTGACCAAGAACAAGCTTTCCCTCCACGAACCATACACTGTTGCCGGTGTCGATGCTGATGATCTTATGTTAACTGCTTGTCTTGCTGCTTCCAGAAAGGTTAAGGGTTTAGATGCTATTGATAAGGCTTTCTTAAAGTCCCTTTACAACTATCCAAAGGCTAGAGCTGCTATGAAGGAATACAAGACTTTGGAATTCCAACCATTCGATCCTGTTTCTAAGAAGGTTACTGCTATTGTCGAATCCCCAGCTGGTGAAAAGATCATCTGTGTTAAGGGTGCTCCATTGTTTGTTTTGAAGACTGTTTCCGAAGACCACCCAATTCCAGAAGATATTCTCGAAGCTTACGAAAACAAGGTTGAAGAATTCGCTTCTAGAGGTTTCAGATCCCTTGGTGTTGCTAGAAAGAGAGGTGAAGGTCACTGGGAAATCTTGGGTATTATGCCATGTATGGATCCTCCAAGAGATGATACTGCTGTTACTGTTGCTGAAGCTAGAAGATTA
The DNA here is from genome assembly GCA_030462855.1 of Saturnispora bothae. NCBI lineage: Eukaryota > Fungi > Ascomycota > Pichiomycetes > Pichiales > Pichiaceae > Saturnispora > Saturnispora bothae. Next base: position 141,820 of record JAKVQQ010000018.1, on the reverse strand, counting down.
GGTTTAAGAGTCAAGATGTTAACTGGTGATGCCGTTGGTATCGCCAAGGAAACTTGTAGACAATTAGGTCTTGGTGATCAAATTTTCGATGCTGAAAGATTAGGTCTTGGTGGCGGTGGTGACATGGCCGGTTCTGAATTGTACGATTTCGTTGAAAATGCTGATGGTTTCGCTGAAGTTTTCCCACAACACAAGTATAACGTTGTTGAAATCTTGCAAAACAGAGGTTACTTGGTTGCTATGACTGGTGATGGTGTCAATGATGCCCCATCTTTAAAGAAGGCTGACACTGGTATTGCCGTCGAAGGTGCTTCCGATGCTGCTAGATCTGCTGCTGATATTGTTTTCCTTGCCCCAGGTTTGTCTGCTATTATTGATGCTCTTAAGACTTCCAGACAAATTTTCCACAGAATGTACTCTTACGTTGTTTACAGAATTGCTCTTTCCCTTCACTTGGAAATCTTCCTTGGTTTATGGATTGCTATTTTGGATGAATCTCTTAACATTGACTTGGTTGTTTTCATTGCTATTTTTGCTGATGTTGCCACCCTTGCCATCGCTTATGATAACGCTCCATACTCTCCAGCTCCAGTTAAGTGGAACTTAAGAAGACTTTGGGCTATGTCCATTATCTTGGGTATCCTTTTGGCTATTGGTTCTTGGATCACTTTGTCTACTATGTTCTTGCCAAAGGGTGGTATCATCCAAAACTTCGGTTCTATTGATGGTGTTATGTTCTTGCAAATTTCTCTTACTGAAAACTGGTTAATTTTCATTACCAGAGCTCAAGGTCCATTCTGGTCTTCCATGCCATCTTGGCAATTATCCGGTGCTGTCTTCATCGTCGATGTCCTTGCTACTTGTTTCACCTTATTCGGTTGGTGGTCCCAAAACTGGAACGATGTCGTTACCGTTGTCAGAGTCTGGTTATGGTCTTTCGGTATCTTCTGTGTCCTTGGTGGTGCTTACTACATGATGTCTGAATCTCAAGCTTTCGATGATTACGTTAACGGTAGAAAGCACAAGGAAACTAACCAAAGATCTTTCGAAGACTTCATTGCTTCCATGAAGAGAGTTTCCACTCAACACGAAAAGTCTACTTAATTGATAAGTTGATTTCAGTAAAAATACTCTATTCAATCGATTAATTAATTGTTAATTTCCCTTTTTTGTGAACGTTTATAATTTGAATAGTTTAATTAATTTAATTACCAAATAATAATTACTCATATTCCAAGTTGGATGAAAGTATAATTTAATTTAAAATTGGTGTAAGTCGCAACTCTATCGTTCATATTGCTTGAAATCAGCATCATTTTATTGAAAATCAAGCAGGCTTTTGAATAGGCTTAAAGTGGAGTGGAATACACCATTTTTACATTCGTGATTTCCATTTGAGTTATTTATTAAACATATACGTCAACGCTTTGGAAGAATGAATAATTCATATTTGTCCCATCAGTAACATGAACTAACCTTTTAAACTGGAATCCAAAGTGTCACTAAGTACCAGCTACACCAATCACTCCAATATCTGCCTTTTTGAACCATTATCAGCCCTCGTTTATGAACGATAAGTTTAAACATTAAAAATAATAACTTATATGCAATTTAATAACCAAATCGTTCAGCGTCTCTCAAACATACTTCTAATCACAGTCAGCATTTCAAAATTTAAGAAAGTCCATTTATATGTACAAAAATTATATAAAGCATACGTTGCTATGGAGTGCAAAGACTTATTTGTTGAATTTTTTATAAAAGTCTTCCCTTTCTTGCCTCAAGATCTTACTGTATTCATTAAAGCGTTGTCTATCCTGGACTTCCTGTACGCTGCTAAAGCTTGATGTGAATATTTTATCAATTATCTTTCTAGCTTCTTGCATTTCTTCAATGGTAGTCAAAGAATCGTAATCAAATAAAACAAAGGCCTTTTTCTGAACATCTGAACAAGCTACAAAGAAATCAGCCAATGCTGTACATGAATCATTTTCCAATCTACCAATAGATTGTAATCTGTCCCAAGTTGACTGTTTAGCAAGACAATCGTAAAATTTAGATTGGATTTCACTACAGTTTGTTAAAACGCTTTCACGCGTGTCATTTTCACGGCGATACTTCTCCACATCATAGGAAATGTACTCCCTTGGCTCATGCGTTGTTTGATGTGGTAATTCAAAAGAACCTGCTGGAATATCTGCAGGATTCGGACTGATTTGTTGTTGATATTGGTCTTGTTTTTGTCTAGCTGCAATTTCTGCATCAATTGAAGGAAGTGCATGTTTATCACTCTGTCTTCGAAGTAAATCCTTGAACTCACGATTACTCAATTCTGATTCCTTTTTGTGTAAAAAATTGGCTAAATCGTCTGGAATTTCGCCGTCTAAATGCCCCTCTTTGGTTGCTGATGTATTTGTATCATTTCCTTCCCTTCTCCACCATAACAGCCCCATTTTGACCTCCTTTTGGGTATATTGATATTATGTTTAAGTAAAACCACACATAAAATTTTCAAGATGGTTTCCATCTAGCTCTATGTTTTTACTTTAATTTCATTTCTAAATTATTAAATTATAAATCACTCGATATGTAATTTGTGTTATAAGCAAAGTTGGCCAATTATCTTATGCATGTTAATTTCTAATGACTTTTGCCTGTTTCTTTCTAACTCAATTTTAGCGTCTTCTTTCAATTTAAACCAAGTTAATAAATCGCTATCTGGCAGCTCATTGACCCAGTTCACCAGATCCTTGGAATCATAAACACTCATTGGTGACTTGAGACCATCAATAAGATCCAAACCGCCATCAAATATAGTAGGAGTGAATACTCTACTGGTAATTTCTTGAATTCGTTCCTTATCTTCAATATCTTGAATCTTACCCCCAATCAACACATTATTGATCATTTCCTTTATACAATCAAATGGAACCATACCTTCATAAAATTGGCCATTACTAACTTGATTCTCAATGAGTGACTTCAAGAACTTCAAAGTGATCTGTAAATCAGTTTCTGTGATGTCATACCTCTTTTTAAATGTTAATGGTGCCAAATTCAAAGTTGCACTGATGAGAGCAAATATCCAGATAAATCCAAAGTAAACCGCTTTCAGTTCTTTTGGTTTTAAATCTTGAATGATGTTGAATTTGAAATTGTCATTAATAAGATGACTCGACAAGATGGATTTCACACTAGGTGATGAGCCAATAATGATTTGATTACAAGAATCAATGACCAATGATGGCAGCTCCGAATCTAGTTTAGATGTCATAAACAACTTGAACATGGAGTTGTTGTCAATAATGTGCTCTTCGATGAATTTTGGAATCGCAGTCACAAATTCAATAGATGTTTCCATGTTTTCAATTATTACCCACTCATTATTTTTGATACCCTTGACAATTGTATCAAATGCAATTGATGAGCCATTTAATTGACCAAGAGAGTACTTGGTAACCTTGTGCTTGTCACTGTTTGCCCTTTGAATTAACACTGATGGATCATATCCCGGTGATGATCTCATGAGGTTGAATCTGTTGTTCATTATAGAAGCTTCTATTGATGGTCTCTTCCATGTAGCGTCTAAAATTGAGTGTTTTGTACAAATGTTGATGAGAACCTTTTCAAGTGTCATCAAATCATCCGTTAGTAACCCAGTTGACAATGCAGAATATACTTTTTGAATAAATAAAATTTTGAATTTCTCAATTGATTGACCCTTGTTCTCTTCTAAGGTTTCAACCATCAATTTCTTTGTGTAATCTCGAGAAAATCTATAATTAGAATTAAGCTTCCAAAGAGAGTTATTGACAATAGTAATATCAACATATAGCTCAGCTAGTGGTTTGAACTCCGTAATGACATTATGGAATGCTTCAATAATCGTTTCAACTTCATTTGACTTTAACACCGTTTCGTCTGAATTGACCTTAATAATTTCTAATTGGTGTGCTAAATCATTATTTTCAAGTATGTCATCCTTGCTATCATTAATGATCTTCAACAGTTCATTCTCATAACATCTCAGCATATCTTTGTATTGGTCTCTAGTTTTTAATAATTGCAATCTTTGTGATTCAATCTCAGGCTTCTCACTTTTCAAGGCTAAGTTCAAACCTTCATTTAAAACAGTATTATCAGTGAATTTGAAATTCAACAGATTGACTCTATTTTCCAAGAATGGAATAAACTTCACAGTTTCATCTTTAGTATGGATAAATAATTTGAATCTTGCATCAAAATCAACATCTTTGTCTCCAATTTTAACCAATCGGCGTCCTCCACCAATCTGTAACATATCATTTCCAATCAATCTATTGAGGATTGGATCGTAAGATTCACCATTTTTTATCAAAATAGAACCACCAAATTTGATACAGTTTTCCAATTTCTGAACATAACCTGGATCAAGGAAACTTGTTACAACTAAAGATTTCACAGATTCTTTCAAGAAATCAACCATTTGTCCACTGGGATCAATCAAAATAGGATATTTCTTGCTATATTTGGAATTCATTAATGTGACATTCTCAATGAACTGATTATCATTTGGTAAATTAAGGTTTTGCCACTCTAAGATCAAGCTTGGCTTAGCCAGTTTATTCAAAATTTCAAAATTAGAATCAAATTTGACTCCATAATCCCTCAAACACATCATCAAATGATTGATTAATTGATGTCTCTTAGTCTCCTCCATGTCGCCACAATAAATTGAAAAAATGCTATTGATTATCAAATCACCAATAAATGATTCACTTTCACTTTGGAAATCATCAATGTTTGACATCCATCTTATTCTTTCACTTTTCAGACTGTCTAAAAGTTTCACACTTCTTGAAACCTTCAATTCAACCGCCTTCATTTCCATTTTGATAGACTCAACATCTCTGATACATTCACTGTATTTCAATTTGTATGTTTCAATTTCTGACTGCAAGTCGGTAATCATTTCATTGATAGCAATTAATTTACTTTTGCTATCAATTAGTTCTAATTCTAACTTTTTAAGTTCCGAGCGTAATGGCTGAACTTGTTTAATGATTGTAGCATATCTCAATTGTGCTTTCACCCACATCAACAAGGGAGCCAATGCCTTAGATGCCCTATTCGCAGATTCATAAGTGTAATTATCCTTGCTCAAGTAGTTATCTTCCATGGTCTTAATCATTTGAGGTGTCAACTGCTCTTCACCATTATAGTTGACAATATCAGTAATAAAATCATCCATTCTAACAACTTGAATAACATCCGCCCAAGAATTAACTGGATATCCAAGCAAAATACAAACAGATTCCAAAACCATTTTGATAGTCTCTGGTGGATTTCTCATTGATCTCATTTCTGTCAAATGTTGTTTCTTAATATTCTGAACACCCTGTTGAGCTTCATAAATTAATGGTTCCACGTCTTCAAGTTCTCTTTTTACTGAATTTCTCTTGTCTTTTATCTTAGATTCTTGAACTGTAAATAGTTTTTGCATTTCTAATGATAGATCTTGCTTTCTTTCTGATTCATTTTGATCCATGATCATTTTATCTAAAACGGCCCTAGCTTCCTTTTCTCTTTCCACAAGTTCAATTTTCTTCTCTGTTAATATCTTATTCAACTTCTTAACTTTCAATACGGTTTCTTTCATCTTATCTAAACCAATATTAGTGTGGTTTATTCTCATTTGTAAGTCTGTTTCTTTATCAACAAACATATCAACAAATGTAGTGATCATGTCAATGAATTTAATCGGGCTTGGACAAATATTTAGTCCAATGGATGAGCCAATGGATTCAATGTTGCACATAATTGATATAACAGTAGATCTCAAATTCACACATTTATCAGAGGCAAATTTTTCAATGGGTAAACTCTTAAGCATCTGAGCAGCAATTTCATTAAATGTGCTTTTAGTCCAATTTCCCATCCAATCAATGACACATCTATTGAATAGTGCGTTAGATTGAACAAATATTGGAGAACCTTCTTTGTATGGATCACTCAGGGTGAATACAACATGAAAATTATTCGCAATTTGAGATTTGAACCAATCATAGAGCTCATTGTCGTTTTCCAATAACAAGCCGTCATCTTTGGATGCCTTCAAACATGAGCTCATTAATAACTTATAATCTTCACCTTCAAAAAGACCAGGAATTTCTGCATTTGCCAACAACGTATTCATACGTTCTAAGAATGATGCATCTAAAATGGTGGATTCATCAATGATGAAACAAATCTTTTCATTATGAATACTTGATTTGAGCAAAAGGTTTCTTAAAGTGTCATCAAAGTCACTCAAAGAATAACCCTTGGAAACATTCAACTGGTAAGATTTAATGCCATTCATCCAAGAAACAAACTTGATCAATGTTGTTTTACCTCCTCCACTTTCACCAACTAGCATCAGATGACCTTGCACACTTTTCAAAACTCTATCAATTCTCAAAGCATGTTCCAACAAATCTTCATAAAGAATAAGGTTGGCGCTAAATTCTTCTTCACTAAAAACATCAAGCCTATGTTTAATAAAAGTTCTTAGTTCATTCTTATTAATGCATTCATAATTGTAAGATAACCAATCAGAGTACAAAATTGGGAATGACAAGGCTTCGTCTTCATTGATATATGGAAACATGTTACTGGCAACATTCTTAATGATACCAAGCACTGTGTCTCTATCTTCAATTGTAGAAAGTTTATCAGAAAAAAGTCGAATGCCTTCATGAGCCCATAATCTAACCAAACCTTCCAATGTCAGTGTATTCAATGGTTTGACACCTTGTAAAATACCACGAACCCATCTCGTCAATTCTCTTGGTGAGCAAATGTAATGTGGTTTATCAGATTCATGAAATTGTTTTTTATATCTTTTGTAAACCTCAATCATTGAATCAGTAAGTGTATCCGCGTAGCCAATCAGATCAGGAACACATCTCAAAACTCCATTATTGAAAACCTGATAAATTTGTTTGAGTGATTCAATACCAGGATAGTCAACCATTATAATATTGCACATGTTTTGGAATCTTTTTGAAAGTTCCTTTCTTGTGGTACCATCTGATGGATTACAAGCACCTACTAACTGAATATTTTTCAAAGCGACCCACTCCTTCTTTGTTGGATGCCAAAACCCATTATTCACTATCAAACCTTTAAGGAATGAAATGACAACTTGTGAATCATATCTATCAGTTTTTGGTAAATTCAGCTCATCACAGAAAACAACTAACCATTTATCAATCGAGTGTGGAAGCATCACAAGACCGTTAGAAGTCATTTTGTAAGTACAATGATGTTCTAAAGCCTTAATGACCAAATCAGGCATAGTTTCTTTAGAAAAATTCAGACTGATTAAAGAAAACGTATTTGCTTTCCTCAGTGACGATAAAAGTAACATTGTTTTACCAGCACCAGGTGGACCACATAAAATTACTGGTTTATGCTGATTCAAAATCCTGAAAATGACATTTTCATATGTGTGAGTATCTACTGTAGGTATAACTAAGTCCGGTTTAGTGACCATATGAGGATCAATTGAAACAGATGGGACTTTTTTTCTTATATCAACCCAAGCTGAATTAAGATAATCAACAGTATTGTACATCAAAGGTGCGTCCAAAGAGCTGAATGTTTCAAAAAATACTGGTATTTCCTTTAAATCCTCTTCGAATTCGAGTCTATCATTGTGACAAAAACCACCTGCAAATGACCAAAACAACGATAGAAGTACATGCTTATTGAAATAAGCAAGATAATCAGTGTGGGCAGAGTAAAGATTCCTAACAATGAATTCAATTAATGTTTCTAACGCTTCAGTGAGAAATACAAAGAATGATTTCCACTTTGATATCACATAACTGTTCAATTCGTCTCTATAGTTAGACGCAATATTTTCCACTTTGTAAATGATATCTTCAGTGAGAAGGTTCCCAAGGGATATCTCCAAAATATGCTTATAATCCTCAACCTTAATGTTTTGAGTCAACAGCTGCTCATTGTAGAAGTCATTATCTTTAACTCGTTCCTTCATTAAACCAAAAAGTAAAGACTTATAGTAGTCATAATGGCCAAATAAATTATCACCAAACCAAACAATACCACATCTGCTAATGGTAGCTGGTGTTGCATGCTTTAGATTATCAACTTCAAACACAATTCTAACATTTGCAGGAATGTGGAGTCTTTCACCATTGGGTAAAGTCAATGATTTGTTATCATCCAAAACACTGTTGAGATTTTCTACCCACTCAGGATCAATATCACCATCCATAATAATCCAAATATTCTTTTTATTCTCATTTTTGATGGCCTCGATACTTCTTCTTATAAGTTTAGTGAAAACACCATCTGTCCATTCTCTCGTTGTATGGTCAATTGTACCAAATAAAGAATCCTTATCAATGACTCGTGGGTTGATGGTGTAAACAAGATTTTCTTTATTGAAAACTTTCTGAATTGCCTTGATTAACGTCTGAAAAAGAGTTGATTTACCAGTATACGAGTTACCAACCAACATAAAACCAGTATGAATATTTTGAATTTCATAAACTTGATGACATTTTTGTAACCATTTGCTTGTAGGAACTAAACCAAATTCATTAGCAACATTCTTTAATGCAACTGTTAGATCATAATTTGTTTCCATTGGCAAGAAGTCAGGCATTAATTTTTTAACTATTTTTTCAAATACCAATTGGTCATTTTCAATTAATTGGGGAAGCAAAACTGTGTATAAACTGTGAACCAGGATGGAAAGCTCTGCAGCTATTTGCTCACTATCAATCAATTTCCTTTTTAATTTCCCACACGTAGTCAATACAGACTTAATTGATCTGAGACCAAAATCGTAATGAATTTGATCTGAGCAATCATTCTTTAAAATTTCATATAAAGAGACAATTTTTGATGACAACTCTTTGCCATTAACAAAACCCTGAGTGCTGAAAATGACATCAGCAATAAGTTCGCTATCAGGTTTATTCATATTGAATGTAACATATTTATTTTTCAAATTGTCTGGTAATCTTGTCCTTCCTTCATAGTCTGGATTGTTAGTGATAAAAATACCGGTGTCCTTTGAAATAATCACATTTTTGTCTAAAATTTCAATATTCAAGGATAGCGTTTCGGCAAGACTAGTTTCAATCTTCTCAATTTGCGTAGAAATTGCTGATAACATATTTCCCTCCAAACGATTGAATTCATCAAAACAACACCAAGCGCCAACACAAGAAACGCCGATTAAAATCCTACTGACAGATTCATAATCGAACGATTCATCACAACAAAAAACGAAAACCATGCGACCAAGATTGTAGCCAAGAGCTTTAATTGCTTCGGTTTTACCTGTACCAGCTGGACCGGCTAACATTGAACCCAAATGTTGATTAAGAGCTTCTGTCATCGAGCAGAATGATCTATTAATCAATGGAGTATATGTAAGTTTTCTTTGAATCCCCAAATATTCGTAACCATACTTCATCGAAGAATTCCCTTGAATGATTGTCAAATTTGATAATGGTTCGGCTGAACGGTTTAAATAGTATTTTTGAAGAAATATCCATGGTGGAGAAAACAAAGAAGCATCATCAGCAGCGTACAAAGATTCAACAACGTTTCTATAGTGAATAAGCTCGATGATAAAGTTTTCTATCTTCAACCTGCATTGACCATTCAAATCTCCAAACAAAGAAGCACCCAAGATTTGTAACGACTTATTGACAAATTCATGAACACAAGCAAATGAATTCTTTTTAATGGCATTTTCAATTTGCGAAGTCATGAATATCTGTAATGATAAGCATACAATTTGATTTGAGTATGACTTGATAAATTTAATCAATTGGATATCATCGAAAGTCAAAGAGAATGTATTATCAAAAACCTGCGAGGCTTCTTTTGTCTGAGCGGAAACTGTTTGTCTAATATTATTTTCCAGATCCATCAAAATTTCCTTTAAACCGCAATTTTGGATTAATGATGTCGCCTGATGTAATTTCAAAATTTCATTATCAGATGAAACAACCCCCTCAATTAACATGGATTTCTCATTATATTGCAAACTTGAAATACCAATAAACATTTTTCTAATATGCTTTGAAATAGTGCTCAAGGAATTGGCATTACCAATCAATTCCAATAGATCGTCATTGCCAACAAAATATAATCTTGGGAATTCTTCTCTTTGTTTGTCCAAATAAACAGTCAAGGAAGTTTTCACTCTTCTTAAAGTATCTGAAATTCTTGTCAAGGTGATTTGGATGTCTGGAATACCAAGGATCTCAAAAACAATACTGTTTTTCAAAACATTCTTCATTAAAGATTTCAACTCCAATGACATATTTTCAAATCTTGTTACCTCAATTGGCATGATACTTTTAATATTTTCATTATCGTTAAAGGTACCATAAAGATAAACCCATTGCCTTTGTGAATCCATCCATGTATCTAAAATTGTGTACAATTTATCTAATTTTGACTCCAATAATAGTACCTTTTTTGCAAATCTCTCAAAATGAGCAGATACTTTAGCAGAAGACAATGTGGCTAGATCCTCAGAAATGTATTGAAAAATTTGATCCCAACAACTGATTACATTATATTTATTATCAAATAAAATAGTAGTGAATGAAAAACTGTTCCATCTATCATTAATTGAAGCAATGGATTTTTCAATCAACTGTTCAGATTGAGCCTTAGAAACAACCGTCTTTAAATATTTTTCATGAAGAGTAGGATTCAATTCCATTATATCACCAAGGGTTAGCTCGTGTGTATATTCTTTACCTGACAAAGTAAGGAATATTTCTTTCCAGTGATATGGCTTGATCGCGTCACTCTTCAAATCAGCCAATAATGGAATAGCCCTTTGTGTATCCCTAACGGATGCATACGCTTTCTGAAATGCGGGATAATTTTTGACTGTACTTGAAGCAGACTTAAAGTTTGAAAGACTCTCGTTTAAGCTAGATTTCAAGGTTGAAAGAGATAACGAGTTCCAAGAAATTGTGCTTATGCTTTGTATAGAGTTTAAAAGCGTGACAATGACACTCCAAACATTTTTTAAGTCTGTTAACTCGGTCATTAAATCAGTTATCATCAAGTCTTCGATATTTAATGGCAATTCAAGTAACTTGTAAGAATTAATAACATTGTTGATCCTTTTAGATAACAATTCAAAAAGCTTCTCAAAATTTTCAATGGAGTTCATAGCATCATCAAATTCGGTAAAAATTGAAATTTGCCTTTTAGCCCATTTTTCTCTAACAGAAGTTATCGATTTGGATGAATTGATTTTTTCATCATGAGCAATCGAAACTAAAACATCAAAATTGCTGCTAATATATTGTTTCTGCTTTTCAAGTAAATCATTAATCGAGTCAATTTCATTTTGAATTTGTTCAAAGTACACCCAATCAGATGGAAATTTAAATTTATGTTGCAACATCATTTTGTGTAAGAATTTAGACTCAGTGATGGTAGGTTCAAGTTCCTTGATGTTGGTCAGTACAGATTCAACAATGGATAAATATTGGGTTACAATACCAGGACTAGTTAAAACAATATCATTGGCAGCTAAAGCATCTCTATACCCTTGTAATTTCCTAACCAATAATTTAGTGCTTTCAAATAAAACGAAAGAAAACTTTTGAATGATGCCCTTGATAAAAGAGTCAACAGATGTGACAATGCTGGACTGAACCCATGAATAATCAACGGATATCAGTCCAAAACGAGCAGATGTCTTCATGAGATCAAATTTATTTCGCATTTGTTTCAACTTGTTGAAGTAATCAATCCATTTAGCTAAATTATTAGACATGTTGAGAGATACCTCTTCTATGTCAAAATTCCAACTGGCTTCAAAGTTTATCCATTGTTCACAAAAAACATTGGCATCTTCGACACCTTTAGAAATCATCCTCAACGTATTGATATAATCCGTAACATAATCTTGTTCAACAAAAAAAGGTGCATGTTTTGACTCCAGAGTGTTGCTAATAGTGAATTGACTATGAATAACATCACAGTAATCGTTGATAAGTTTGAAAAAATATTCTTTGCTGAGTTCTATTGGAGGAGACATGACGAAGTTGGAATTTTCAGAGACAATTTGATGATGTTGAATACTGACTAAAATAGGTAATGGCGAAGATTCCCATTGTCTTTTAAATTCATTCAAAACTAAAATCAATTTATTGACCATAATCTCTTTGATACTGATATTCAAAGAATCAATAAAATAGTCCACATTTGGATATAGCCCTATCAACATTTGATTTATGATACTTTGAATATTTTGCAAATGTGAATTGATAGAATATGCATCATAATTACATTGCACTAGCTGTTCGAGTCTTTTAAATAGTTCTACTCTAATCAATTTCAATTTCTGCAATTTTTGAACCGCTGCAATTGCTAAGGAAGATAATTTGTCTATTTGGATAATGATTTCAACTGGTTTACCATCGGTATAACCAGAACTCAAATATTGCTGAGCAATAGCAAGATCTTTCCATGATTTATTAGAGAGTATAGTACAGATTTCCAATAACTCCATTAACGCGGGTCTAATTAGAATTTCCATATTGCCGAGTAGTTCTGATCCTTCAACACAAGTTTTTAAATTCATTATAGAATTGTGCAGAGATTTAATGAAATGCACCATTTGTTCATGTTTTGCCACAGATTGTGTGTTTATTTCCTTATAATGATCAAACTCTAATACTTTTAAGCAATTATATTCTTCAATAATGTTTAGCTCGACTTCATTTAAATTTAATGATAAATTCTGTTTGCCGTTATTATTATCACATATGAGTATATTTTCGTTGTTTAAAAATGACATTAGTTTATCATTGATACTAATAACCCATTCTTCAATTATGTTTTCCTTATTGAGTTCGGAAATAATTCTGGTGATCTTTGTTGAAAATGTTTGGCCTTCAGGGTAAGTGACCCATTCTGGTGATAAAATTAGTTCTAGTCTCTTGTTAACTTTTGATAAAGAAAGCATGCAATATCTAACAAATACTAAAATTGTAGATTTAGATGGGATGCCTCTAGATTCAATTATACCGGTGAAATATGATATATTTTTCAATTTTAATTCTACATCATCCAAAATGGAATCAACACTTGATAACAACTTTGCATGATATTGACCAAGTGCCATCCTAACATTTTGACGTTTCAGTAAGTAATCATGCATTTCAATTACATTGAACAAATCTTCACCATTATCTTGAATGTAAACATCCAATAATGATTTAATCCCATTAATTAATGCTTTTTCTGCATTGTATAAACTTTGAGCAAATCGTTTTTCAAATTCCTCAATTTCATAATCAGTGAAAAACTTCGTAAAATCCAAACCTACTAATTCCAATCTTAAATGTTCTAATTCATTAAAAATCGTTTGGCGAAAGCTCGGCGGTAATGAAAATGCATCAGTTGAGGAAAGAAACTTTGAAGCTTGTTGGTGAATCTCCTCATAAGAATACTTGATGGCACACAACCTTGAAAAAATAACTTTGAATGATTTCAACCCATCCATTTGGAGGGAGGTGAATCCCTCGCCCCTTTTTCTTTGCTGCTCTCTAGCTAAACTGACAAAACTTCTCAGTTGATCTTCAAAGTTGACTAAAATTGACTCTGCTTCAAATTCCTTAATTCTGAACTTTTCTAAATCCAAAGAAATGTAACCCGAATGTTCTAGTAATTCAATATATTTAGTTTTAATATCATTAATGAAAACTTCAAACAGATCAACCGTTCTTTGGACATGGTAAGAATGATTTCTTAGTTTTTTCATTTGAATAAACAAAATATTGATACCTTTTTGTAAGGAATCCATATCTGAAGCGGATTTAATTTCGTTGTATGGCAGATCTTTCAAGAATTGGTAGTTTTTGTTTGCTTCTAAGATTGATTCTTTGATCTTGTTACCTGTTAGAAAGGTAATAGCGCCTTGAGATCTCTTATTATCTCTTAAAATGTCTATGATACGTAATATTTCTGGTGATTGAAGTTGTTTGTTTACTGAGATCAAAGTTTCTTCTCTGGTTGACCAAAAGTTGATTTCATCTAAAATTGATCCATCCTTGACATTGCGTGAAAGATCAATTATTTCATTGATTTTAGAAACCCATTTGTTACTAATTGATTGTAGAGTATTCAAATATTCAATGTTGTCTTCCAAATTAACCTCACCATTTGTGATTATCTGTGTAATATTGTTTGGAACCAGCGATATCAATTGCGGTATTTGAACAGAATGTTGCATTCTCTGTAATGATACAATTAAATCTTTTATGCATCTCTTTACTTTATTAATCAATGTATCTGGTACATCTCCCAACTTCCCAGATTGATAAAGGATTTCAAAATATGAATCAATATGTGATGTAATCAACAATTTCAGAACTTCAATACTTTCATCTGAATTAGTACCCAATGACACCAAAGGAACTTTTATTGTGATGAGATCCATTTCTAACGTCTCTAAGTCTAATAAAGGCCGACGTTTGATAACTGTGATGATGGATCTGCAAGATGTCGATTGTATTTCTGATAAGGAGTTAAGCAATGAAACTGAGATAGTTGATGTTAGTAAACACATTCAAAGTGAAACATAAGTCTTTTTACATACTTTCTTTACCTTCTTCTTGAACTAGATATACTGCTTCGTTGTTATTCCGATCACCAAATTGGCTAAGACACGGTTGGCAATTTTCAAATGAGGTCAATTTGGCCCCAAGAAGGTCTTTTGACAATTTGAAAAAAAAGTCCCATATACCAGTTTGCAGCGAGGTCAAATGAGTGTCTTGCAACATCGGTTTATCTGGACTTTGTGGTATATTTCGTTTAATTTTGTTTTAAAGTAAACAAAAATATGTGAAACAAAACGCGAACTAGTGTAGTGTTTCTTTCTTTACAAAAAGTCTTTATAAAAAGTGAAACATTTAAACGACTGGCCAGTCTTTCACTCATAAAACTTATTTCATCTATTTTTCTTAATCTAAAAACATCATCTAGTCATTAATATCGTAAAAAAACCCACTCAAAACAACACATTTGAGGTTTTTTTGAAGGACTTTTATTTCAGAAACGTAATCTTTGAGAAAATGGTCCACGACAACAAGTAAGCCATCAAAAGCAGTGCTATCAATACCGCAATCATAATTAGGGTCCATATGAACAACTTCATGGTCACCGGAATGGAAGTCCCAGTATTTTAGCAAAAGTGGGTATTTTAAAAGATCCAAATCGTCACCACTTACTAGAGTAGCTGCTTTAGTTTTACCCGTAGTCCCAAATAGGAAAAATGGAAACATGTCCACAAATCTACCATTGAACTCTGAAAAGTACTGATGTGTCTGAACGTAATCGTCAAATATGTTGGTGTAGTCTTCACATTGTTTACATAGACATGTGTGGTTCCATAGCAAATCAGACATCAATTGTTCATAGCAGGCAATCGATTGCATAAATGTTGGTGCACATAGTGTCTCTAAACTCGTCAATAAAGGCAATGTTTCCTTGTAAAACTCGATTCTATGCAAGTAGTTGCCCTCAAAGCCACCGACACAATTAAAATCAGATGGGTATTTGTGTCTAATAGAAAGATACTTTAAATCCGCAGCATGAGGAAGGGACTTCAAAAAGTTGGTGGTATGAAAATCAAACTTTTCAGAGTAGTTGTGATCACGCTGGGTGGTTTCTTGTACAATTGAAAGTTTTTTTAAATGCAAATCACTTTGCTGTTGCATGACGCTTATGAAATCTTCATAACAGCGGCAAATAATATCATCGCATCCTATCTTCAATTTCAGAAACTTAAGTTGGTCCAAATTGATGAGACCAAAAAATTGCTCAGCAATAACGTTGCATTCCAATGTGGCCTCACTTCCGCTATGATAATGTATGAGACCCATCTTACTAACATTCAATCCCAATTTGATTTTTGCAAAATACTTGTACATGGAGACTTGTGCGATTTCATCATGAAAAACCAAAGACTTCAATTTTCCAAAGAATCGAAACGCCTTTTCTTGATCCAACAAGCCAAGGTCGTAATGGGAGCTTCCTGATGAAAGATGAAGATTTTCAACGTTCATGTCCAAGATTTTAGGTAAAGAGTCCAAGTGCTCCAAATGAACAGTCTTTAATGACGGTAATATTATTTGGTATGGTTGTGTATTGATGGCTGAGAACTTTTCGATGTTAGGACATTTAGTTTCCAAATGGTGCAGCAAACTGGCATTGACAATTTCCTTCACACCTCTGTGTGTTTCATTGTCGAAAATCACAACTTCCTTTATCATCTTCGATAACTCCGTATTGATCTCTATGGCCTGCAGAAAAACCTGCTGTCTATTCTCAAATATCCTGTTATTCAACTTTTCATCCGCTAGAGGGGTCGGCAACACTCCAATCACTGTGTATTGTCCATCTCTGAATCCATCGTCGCATTTAGCCAGTGCCATTGGCGTAATTAAGATCTTCTCGTACAGAAGAGGTTGGATTACACAGTAAAGATCGTAATTCGTGTACATAAAACTGACCTTGTCCGGCTGAGACAAATTTCTTCCTATTGTTCGCACTACTTCCCGCGGTAGATCTTGAAACTGGGTCATATAACTAGTAATTCAAACAAAATCAGCCCAACAAATCTGCGGTTTCCTACGGCTGAAAAATATTGTGATTGTATCCACTATGCTCATCTCCATAAAACAAACTATGCCCATAAAAAACACGTTGGGGCCTAGTAATGCTGATGATAAAAAGCTAATTATTTATCAAGGGCTAAAATGCATTACTGTTCAAGAGAGCCCTTGGTATATACAAAAAAGACGCGTGAAATTGGTGCATCCACTCATTTGTTGAAACCAGAAGCGGCTGTGGAAAGTACAGTCTCTGAGGTTAGTGGTCTACCAACGTTTACATTGCAAACAACAGCTACTAAATCTTTTAACGACTTTTGTGTCTTCTTCAATGTGACCAAATCTGATACCACAATCAGTAAAGCTGTGAAAATAGAGCATTCTGTATTCAAACCAGATCCTACTATTGCTCCTTACTGTAAGCACATACCGTGGAACCCACAATATGGTTTTCAGAAAACGGTCTTTGATGAAGCTGTTCTTTAAGCTCAGAGTGCAATTTCAACTAACGTTCACCCTGAGTTGATCAAAATTGGCTCATCTGGTAGTTATTTTGTTTTCAACAGATGCAATCAAAAGATTGCGGTTTTCAAACCACAGATGGAAAAACATTATGACCTTTGTCGCCTAAATTCACAAAGTGGGTGTATTGTAACTTTTTTCCTTGTTGTTTTCGAAGACCATGTTTGATACCAAATAGCAAGTTTAATTGACTGTCAACTTCAAAGGTTTATAGTCCCGCACACAGGGCCAGTGCAGCTAGAGTTGGATTCATTTTTAAACCTTTTTATGAACGGCTGTTTTCACAAAAGGCTTCACCAAAGAGAATTGGTTCCTTCCACTTCATGAATCCAGATGAGTTTTTCAAAAATATCCATTACCGAAAACAGGCTTACAACCCAATATTGAGACCAATGGGTTTGCTGATTTTCATTGGAACGCTGAAACTATAAATAATTTAATCCTTGAATTGGAAAGGCTCGTTATACTTGATTTCATCATTGGAAATACAGATTGAGGTTTAGATAACTGGATGATTCATCTTGATTATAGCACTGTTGATTCAAATGGAAACCCGAAAATCAAATTAAGAGCGATAGACAATGGGCTTGCTTTTCCCTGGAAACATCCAGCCAGTTAGAGAAGCTATCCATATGGATGGTTATATCTTCTTATAACAGTTATTGGAACTCCATTCTCAAAGGAAACTAGAGAGCACCATTTACCCTTGTTTACCTCTGTCAAATGGTGGGAAGAAGTCACATTCCAATAAAAAGAGTCCGTGACCCTGGCTTTAGTGAGCACATCTTCAACAAACAATTGTCTGTTATCAAAGGTCAAGCTTGGAACGTGGTAGAATCCTTGAAATTTCAAACAGATGGACCGTTAGATTTGGCCAGACAAACAAGGATAGTTATCATTGACACAGAGGTTAGAGTTCATTCCAAATACAATAACTCATTGGCAGTTTTAGCACCAAGAAAGTCCAAAAGTGTTTCAGCACCGTTGGCTAGTTCAAGATTAGCTCAAATAGATTTACGTGGTACTTTACAAAGAAATTGGACAATGCTACTCAATGGAGATCTTACAGAAAACAATTATCGTACATTAAATAATTCGCTATTAGAAACAACTAGATTGATAAATGATGAAGAATATGTTCCTAAATACTACAGTTTTTCTGAAATGGGGTATCCCTTTTCCAGAGTAACAACTAGTGGAGTCACACAAGCATCAAATCCAAAAACAAAAGATTCTACTAGCAGTTCAACCGATGACTCTACTGATACTCTCAAAGATACTCGTGTGGAAATAATAGAGTGCTTGAAGCGAGTGACTGACTCGCAACATATTTTCAATGGTGCTGAGCGAAAATGATTCATAACAATTTCAGATAAATAGCCGAATGTCCACTACTTTCTTTTATAATTAATGTTTAACATGGATGAGGTAAAGCCAGCCACTAAAGTTCTTAATATTCAATCACACGTTGTTCATGGTTATGTTGGAAACAAGGCCACGACTTTTCCTTTACAAATGTTGAATTGGGATGTTGATGTTTTAAACACGGTGAACTTTTCAAACCATACAGGTTATGGGTCTTGGGAGGGAACATGTTCATCTTCTGCTGAGTTGAAGGAAATCTATAATGGTTTAGAGAAAATTGGTCTCAATTATGACGCTCTGTTAACTGGCTATGTGTTTGGTAGTGAATCATTGAAAACTGTTGGTGATATCTGTTTAGATATAAAGAAAAAACACATTGCACTAGGTAAGGAAGCGCCATTGTGGTTGTTAGATCCGGTTATGGGCGATGTTGGGGTTATGTATGTCAGTGAAGATGTTATTCCGGTCTATCAATCAATATTAAGTACAGGTTTAGTTGATATTGTGACTCCAAATCAATTTGAATTAGAACTTTTGACAGAAACTAAAATAACCTCGATTCAATCATTAAAGGATGCCCTCCGAGGCTTTCATGAAAAGTTTAAGGTGAAACACGTTGTCTTGTCATCACTATTCCCAGAAACTATCAAGGAATTATCCGATGATCATGGACACATTCTTTGTTGCGTTTCAAGCGATGATGTGGAACATGAATTAGTCTATTTTAAAATTCAAGAGGTTGGTGGACACTTTACTGGTGTTGGTGACATGTTTTCATGCTTACTGTTGGATAGATTTTACCATATGAGGGATATACTTGAAGCTACCAATGAAGTATTGAGTGTCATGAAGAAGGTTTTGCAAGTAACAGCACTATTTTCCGATTCAAAGGGTGTGATTAATGACCCATCAATGAAATATTGTGAGCTAAGAGTAGTTGAATGTAAAAATATATATAGCCAGCGTGGGTCTGTCTACAAACCCATTTATAATTAATGTTTATAAGGACTTGTTTCACCACCATAATGTTCATCATCGGAGGACAATCTCATGTCCTCATTAAAAGAGTCGGTATCATAATGTTGCGCTTCTTCTTTTTCATCATCTTCGTTTTCCTCTTGTAGCTGCTGCAAAATATGTTTGTTCTGGAGTTTATTTTCAATATTCATGTTGTTCAACAGATTAATATCAAAATCAACGCTGTATTCAAACTGAGCATCGTCGACTAATCCGCTGTCATCGGATTCAGAAGCTGCCTTGTTGTTATCAAACATCTGTGAAATAAATTCTTGCCCAAACTGAATGTCCTTTTTTATTTTATTCCCCCATATCTCTTTACCTTTAGAAAACAAACCATTTGAAGTTGTTTGCAAATTGGATGTGAAGTGATTGAGATTTTTGGTAAATTGCGTTTGTGTGAGATTCTTTTGACTTTGTTGGAAATTTAGAATAGAAGTTGTCTTTTTAACTTTTTGTAGAGGTGTTTCAGATGATGGTATATTTTGAAGAGGTATGTTTTGTTGTTTGTACTGTATTTCCAGGTTGGACAATTCTGTTTCGGCAATTGATAGTTTTTCTTTTAGCTCCATGATCTGTCTTTGTTTAGAAGCCATTTGGAACAGTAGATCTTCGTTAATTGCATCTTTTACTGGAACCGGTGAATCTTTTGTAACTACTTTCTCTTGCTTTTTTTGTTCCTCTGCTTTGTCAATTGGAATGAAAATTGGCAATGGTTTCTTCTCAAGTACGCCATTTTCGTTACCCTGCTGATGTTTTTTGATTGAAAATTTAATCAAACCGGTAGATTCACTGACAATTCTTTCCTTGTGGGGAGAAGAAGGATTAGAAGGTGAGGTATTGTTGATCCTGTTGAGATTGGAAGAGCTCAAGATGGACAGCGACTGTTTTTTAGCCAGTTTTTGTGGGGATCTTGGAGTCGACATTGAGTTCATCAAAGACGCAGTTAAGAAGGAAGATATAGAGTTAATCTCTAAACGGTTTTCTTTCAATCAAATTGGGATTAAAAATTTCCCAAAAGGGAAAAACAAAAACAAAAAAAATAATTGTCGATTTGGTCCCATGAACCCTTTTCTAACATCCAAAACAAATTTTAGTATCATTTTCGCCTGTTTTTGGCTCTGCTGGCATATTTTTTTCCAACAAAACTTTCATGAGCACTTTACTATCATATCACGTGACAATACAGAATGGTTGTCGGTCACGTGACTAAATTTTCAACTATATCCAAATTATGGTAATAAAGTATCTCAAATAAGTCCAATTTAGGCCCAAAACAACACAAGTAATTTCTTCTCAATATTCTCAAACACGTGATTAGCAGTAAGCCTTTGAAAACACAGCTCTTTGGACCAAAAAAACGAATAAATCCAATGACGACAAATCATCAACTGTGGCTTTCTGAAAGCCACACTTTGAAATATTTCAATCGAATCTTTAAATACCAGAAGAAGTATGGGATTTGAAAAGCGGGCAAGCGACACGTTGTTCTTCACATTCCAACATGGCTACACCACACGGAGGTATTTTGCAAGACTTGATTGCTAGAGACGCTGACAAAAAGTCCCAACTTTTAGAGGAAGTGGCATCCTTGAAGTCTATTGTTCTCTCCGACAGACAATTGTGCGATTTGGAGTTGATCTTGAATGGTGGTTTCTCTCCATTAGTTGGCTTCAACTCTCAAAAGGACTATGAAGGTATCAGAGACAACATGAGATTGACAACCGGTGAATTGTGGTCGATGCCAATCACTTTGGATGTCTCTTCTGAAGATGCTAAGCAATTTTCTGAAGGTGAAAGAGTTGCTCTTAGAGACCCAAGAGACGACTCTGCTTTGGCAATTATTACTATTGGTGACATTTACACTCCAGATAAAAAGTTGGAAGCTGAAAGAGTCTTCAGAGGTGACCCTGAACATCCTGCAGTGAGATATCTTTTTGACGTTGCTAAGGACGTTTACATTGGTGGTGCCGTTGATGCTATCTCATTACCAAAGCATTACGATTACACCGAATCCAGAAAGTCACCAGCTCAATTGAGATCTGAGTTTGGTTCCAAGTCTTGGTCCAAGATTGTGGCATTCCAAACCCGTAATCCATTACACAGAGCTCACAGAGAATTGACTATCAGAGCTGCCAGATCCCAAATGGCCAAGCTTTTGATTCACCCGGTTGTTGGTGCCACCAAGCCAGGTGACATTGACCATCACACCAGAGTCAAGGTTTACCACGAAATCATCAAGAAATACCCAACTGGTATGGCCCAGCTCGCGCTCTTACCATTAGCCATGAGAATGGGTGGTGACAGAGAAGCATTGTGGCATGCTATCATCAGAAAGAATTACGGTGCTACTCATTTCATCGTTGGTAGAGACCATGCTGGTCCAGGTTCAAACTCCCAAGGTGTTGACTTCTATGCTCCAAATGACGCGATTGAGTTGTGTGAAAAGCACTCGAACGAATTGGGTATTGAGATTGTTCCATTCAGAATGGTTACTTACTTGCCAGATGAAAAGAAATATGCTCCAATTGATACCGTCCCAGCTGGTACTAAGACTGCTACTATTTCTGGTACTCAATTGAGAAAGGCATTGAGAGACGGTACTGAAATTCCAAACTGGTTCTCTTACACTGAAGTTGTCAAGATCTTGAGAACTTCCCAACCTCCAAGACCTCAACAAGGGTTTGCTCTTTATCTTTCAGGTTTACAATATTCTGGTATCAAGGCTTTCTCACACGCCCTTCAGGCCACTTTCAACCAATTCGATGGTGGCAGACACATCACTTTGATTGATGACGATACCCTCGACAAGAAGTATCTTTCTTTTGTTGTTCCCGAACTTGTTAGATCCGGTGCTGGTGTTATCATTGCCAACTCCAAGGAAGTTTTCACTGATGCTGAATTCGCTTCTCTGAAGAAGGCCAGTGAGAAGAGTGGTTCTTTCATCAGTGTCAATATTGAAACTTCCTTGGAAACCACCAAGGCCAACGACAGATTCGGCTACTTTGAATCTTCAGAAGGTCAAACTGCTCTTTCTTCCTACAAGCCAGTTGAAAACGCTGAGCTCGCAGTCGATCTTGGCTCCGACTCCGGCATCAATGTTGCTATACAAAAGGTCGTCTTGTATTTGGAAGATCAGGGATTCTACAAATTTGATTGAGTCTCTTTATAACGTTTTATACTAATCAAACTCGAGTAATGTTCTGCTGAGCACTTTTTGCCGGTGCACGGGTTTCCAACCGTGTTTTTTTTCCACGTTTTCGATTGCTTACGTAAGAATAGTATTTTTTTTCAATGGATGAAGAAAACGCTCATTGGAAAAAAGCAAAATTGAAAATTGTCAACAAGCCGTTCAGACTCTGCCAGGTTGTTCGCTAAATCGCGTGAAACACAGTGATGATGGACGATCCTAACCAGTACCACTATGTGAACGGAAAGATATCCACCTGTAGACGTTGCAAGAGGAAGCGTACGCTTGACGAAGACCCCCAGCATTTGCAATTCAAGACTTGTTACCGGTGTAGAATGATCGAAAGAGATCAAAAGAAATTCAATCAGGCTAAACGCAGAGTTAGTTCTGAACCTCATTTGGGCGATCATTCAACCCCGCCTTCTCATGAAGAGATTGCGCAGCTTGCCGAGTTTCTCAAATCAACAGCTCCAGCTACAAACGACGACTCTGTTCTGTCGCATACAAATGGTTCTGTGCCCTCTCCCGCACCAACGCCTGTTTTGACCAGAACACATTCTGTGACTCCAAAACCAGGGCTATTAAATGCCGACACTTTGGAACTCAAGCAGTATATACCAAACAAACAATCACATTATAATAATAATAACGGCCAGAATCAGGATGTTATCAATTCCAACACAAGTCTCAATTCAATCGATTTGAACAAGCTTTCTCAATGCATCGATCCT
Organism: Saturnispora bothae; assembly: GCA_030462855.1. Classification (NCBI taxonomy): domain Eukaryota; kingdom Fungi; phylum Ascomycota; class Pichiomycetes; order Pichiales; family Pichiaceae; genus Saturnispora; species Saturnispora bothae. Next base: position 118,337 of record JAKVQQ010000018.1, on the reverse strand, counting down.
ACATTATCTTTGCTGGACGCACATGGACTCAATGAAGAAGCGTGGGACCCCCAATTTGAAATCAATTACAACGATCAAATGTTCTCATTCAATATGCTGTCCATAGATCCGAAGTTGAATCCATTAACGCTTTCAATGGAGCAACAATCGCTATTGCAGGTCTCCTTCTTGTCAAAATATCAGCATGAACACAGTTTGACTTTGTCACCACATTCCTTGGCTCCAACAAGCCCAAACTTATGTTTTGGTTGTAAAACTAATTTACCTTCCAATAGGATATCAATGCAACTTTGTCAAAATTGTGAAAACAAACAATCAACTATCAAAGATTTCAATCTGTTTCTAACAATATTAAAAGTCAACTTAACTCAAGATCTTTATAGAGTGTTATTTGTCATTAATTTACCTGTGGACAAATTGGTCAAGTCTTCGTCGTCACTAGATAGATCGACTGATAAAGTACTGAAATTGTTATATGAAAAATTCATTCTGCCAATTAATGACACAGCTGGTTCTGAATTTATCTTCCCATTACAAAATGAAAATGATTCCAACAATGTAAACAACTTTATCCAATCTTCAAATTCTTTGAGCTTGGCTGGTACTATTTCCCCAGCTGCTACATTGAACCCATCTCAGGACACTTTCAACTCAATAAATGCTCATCACCATGATCCAACTAATACTCAAAATGGCGATTACGATGAAAATCCTTCAGTTGTCAAGAAGATCCTTAAATGTGCGTGTGATAATTCCATGGACTCCTTTGCAGAAGCTGCCATTGATCCTGAAGCTCTGGAATTACAAAATAGTGATATTCACAATCATGCTGGTGATTCAATCGAGTGTAAATTTTCTCAGTTGTGTCTCAGTTATGATTTGAAAAATGGAGATTTTGTCATCTCTTTTTCTCATTCTCACCATTCTTAATACTGTCTCTCTTTCTTGAAAATTATAACCGGGATTCTTTTTTCCCCTGTAATATCTATTAAATACGATATTAAACTAATTTTTTGTATTTTGTTTAGCTTGATAAGTTAGTTTTTATCTACACTTCATGATTTATTTGGCATCAAATGTGTGCTATTTTAAGTTGTATACAACTATACTAAGCCATAAGCTTAGTGAGGTTAGAAAATTAAATGCGTTACAAACCTATGGCTTGCTGGAGATATTTCTACATACTAGAAGAGGTTGTTTGTCCATTATTTGCAATAAGATTTGGGCTACCGTTTCTTGCAACCAAACTGTATTTTGGTATTGCTCCCTCAGTCGCCATTTCTTGAACCTGCAATAAAATTTGGTCAACTGCGAAACCTTGACTTAACAAAATGGCAGAAATCCCAGCAACTACCGGACTTGCCATCGATGTTCCACTTAAAATTTGGATTGTATCTGATGAATGCTGAAAATTGGCTAAACTTTGAACATCAACACCTCCAGCAAAAACATCAACACATTTCCCAAAATTGGAGAAATGAGCAATATTATCATTGTAATCATTGATGGCTCCAACAGTGAGAACGTATGGGGACCCTGCTGGTGATGTTCGGCAAGCATCTATATTATTATTACCAGCCGCAGCAATTAAAACCAAACCTGCTTCATATGCAGCTTTAACTGCAGCATCTAAAATTGGAGACTTGGTAGCTCCTAATGACAAATTGGCTATAGATGGTTGATGTCCATTTTCTTTCATATGTTTGACAGCATATTCCAAGCCTGAAATAACAGAAGATAAAGAGCCTTGGCCATCTTTATCTAAAACCTTAACTGAGTGAATTGTCACTTTCTTTGCCACACCATAAGTTTTAGAACCTACAACACCTGCGACATGAGTTCCATGTCCAACGTAATCTATATTTTTGGAATCTTCACTAAAGTTGGGACCTAGCTCAGCTCTTCCATTAAATTCTGGGTGTTCAACATAAACGCCGGTATCAATTATGTATGCTCTCACACCTTGACCCTGATGATCACCTGAATATTCATAAATAAAATCTTGATCGTAATCCACGGGATCTTCCTGCGAAATTCTAACTAAATGGTGTGGAGAATCGTATTGCATATTGTATGCTTGTAATGGAATATCCATTGTAATCATTTCAACCAATGGGTTAGAAGCAATTCTTTTAATCACTTCTTCGGAAAATTCACCAGCTAGACCTTCAAATTGACCAAAAGTAAATCTTTGCCGGATTTCTTGTCTTAAGTGTTTGATGGTTTTAACATTATCATCTTGTGAGCAGAGTTTGTCAATAGTAGAGGGTGCTTTCAATTGAATAAAATACTTATTCTTTTTGCCCTTAGCATTAAATAATGGAATGGCAAGAGGTGTAGCTAAAAGATAAGAAATAAAAAGTGTGAAGGTAAATTTCATGTTTACAAGTGTTAAAAATGTGTTTAAAGTGTTTTGAAGTAACAAAGACAAAAATTAGAGGTTATCGGCTGTAGAAGAAGAAGCAAATTGAAAGAGGTGAAGTAAAAAGCTCAGCAAAATGGTTTTAAAGGTGCCTTTTCAAAAAAAATCATACTAAAACTAAAATCAAACTAACATATAACGAGGATAAACAATAATAATATATAGGGTAGTTGTGATGTTGCTCAAACAAACAAACTAAAAAACAAGCATCATTTCTACCATTCAATCACGATTATTTCAATAACTTCAAAATTTCATTCTTTTCTTCAGCTGGTAACAAGGACATGATTTCGGATAAACCTTGGGCAGTGTTCTTGATGTCAGTCTTGAATAACTTAGCAAGGGTTTGCTTAACAGCATCACCCTTCAACTTCTTCAATTGAGAGTCAAGTGTCTTATGGTTCTCTTCAATCCATAACGCGACATCCTTATCGTTGTCAAGATCCAAACTTGGAGCGTAGAATGAGTTGAGTCTGGCAGTCTTTTCCAATCTAGTAGAGTGTGGAGCTTGATCGCCAATTCTCTTTAACAAATATTCTTCGTTCAGTCTTCTTCTAACTCTCCAGAAGAAGTATCTTCTAGCTTCACTCCATTCCAATTCCTTTCTGATAACACCCTTGGCTAACATACGACCAGATCTGTCATGCAAGTCAGCAAATTGAACAGATATTTGTTGGTAAATTGGTAACAACTTTTCTTGTCTGGTTCTTAATTCCTTAGATAACTTGGCCTTTTCTTCTTCATCAACAGCATTAGAAACCTTGGCAAATAATTCCTTACAAGTGTCATCCAATCTGTTCATGGTGTCAAGTAACTTGTTTTCTCTGTACTTGATACCAACCATACCAGCAGGCTCCAAAACACCAGCTCTGGATTCGACATCAGCATACATTTCCATCATGTCTTCATTAATGGTTGGATCAACAACGACCCAAGAACCACCTCTCAATTCACCGGTTGGTGGAATGTAAGTAAAGATTGGTTGCTTGAAATCAACAAGAGCATCAACAATGAAAGAACCGTATTTCAAAACTTCGTTGTACATATCACGTTGACCACCAGAGAAACCTCTCCAGTTAGCTAAAATCATCAATGGTAATTGTTCACCATGGTTGAAGTCATTGATAGCTTGAGCAGTCTTGAAAGCAGAGTTTGGATACCAAACTTGACCAGCTTCTTGAACAAGAAATTCAGTAGAATCTGGGTTGGCTGGATCAGCAGGGAATAAGTTTTCAACCATTCTAGTTTCAACACCAATAACACCCATTGGAATACCACCCAATCTAGCTCTACCAACAACAACACCCTTTGCCCAACCTGATAAAGTTTCTTGGAATGAGCCCTTATCAAACAAACCATATTCAAAGGAACCATCATCACCTTGTTTACCTTCAATCATCCATCTCACATCATATTGTTCATTCTTGATAGGCTTGAAGTCAACTGGTCTGTCCCATGGATCTTCTAATGATTCCATGATTGGAATTGGTTGGCCTCTCTTTGCTGGAAGGTATGATAACCAGTTCATGATCTTTTGAACACCATCCAAATCATCAGTAGCAGTTAAATGAGAAACACCATTCTTGTACATAATTTGAGTACCACCCAATTGTAAATTAGAAGAGTAAACTTCTCTACCTAACAATTTGTTAATGGCAGGAGCACCAGTCAAAATAATTGGTTGCCCTTCAACTTGGATAGCTCTTTCACCTAATCTCACCAAATAAGCACCAATACCAACAGATCTACAGGTGACTAAAGTAATAGTGAAAATGTCCTTGTAAGCTCTGGAGGTTGCACCAGCAATCAAACCAGAACCCTTCAAACATTCAACACCTAAACCATCTTCGGAACCAACAATAGTAGTGATCTTGTATCTAGTTTCTCCGTTTTCAACGATCTTCTCAGTGATAACAGCATCTGCCTTGCCCGCTTTTTCAAGAGAAGTCAAATCATCTTCAGTCAGATACAAGTAAGAGAAACCCTTAGAATTGTCGGAAGCATCATTCCAAGCAACCTTATAGTATGGTAATAATTCTTCAGCAATACCAATTCTAGCACCTGAGTTAGCAGATAAGTAAATTCTTGGAATACCCATGTGTCTAGCAAATTCAGTAACCTTGTTGAAGAAGTGATCTTCTTCTGGACCAAAGGAACCAATCTTGAAAGTGATATCATTGGCAACAACAACAAATTGTCTACCCTTTGGATATTCTGGAGTCTTGGCAGTAATCAGGAAACCAACCATACCAATAGTGTTGGCACCAGGCTCTCTGTTAACAGGAGTCAAAACATCAGTTTCATCCAGAATCAATTCTTCAAAAGTGAAGAAAGAGTCGGTAACAGCAATAGAAGAATCGAATGCCTTCCAAGAAGCAGCCAAAGCTTGCTTGAACAATTCAGGGAAATCATAAACATAAGTGGTACCTAATTGATGAGCCCTTTGTCTCTTTGGTTGTAACCATTCTTTAGTTGGGTAAGGAGTAGAAATTGGTCTCATGTGCATTGCACCTGGAATTCCAATAGACTTGAAAATCCATTCACCATTGGCATTCTTTTCTTCGCAATACAAGTCAGACTTGACAACATAACCAGAAACATTGTTGATAACAGCTCTCAATGGGAAAGGAATACCAGTTTCAGGATTAGTACACATGATTCTGATTTCAGCACAAGTAACTCTCAATCTCCATAATCTTCTACCAAATCTTTCCAAGAATGAGGCAAATGCATTTTCAACATCTTCTGGAGTAATATTGAAAACAGCAGAGAAGTTAAGGAAAATGTGGTTCAGGTCAGTGTTAGAAGTGTCAAGAATTTCCAATTGATCCAAAATATCAGAAACTAATCTATGAGCTTCAGAAGTCAAGTATTCAGAAGCAGTAATATCAGACTTGATAGAACCGGTTCTAATGATACCTCTAGTAAAGTATCTAGTATCAATGCCAGAGGAATTTTTAGAAGTGGCCTTGTAAACATGGATGTTTCTGTTGTTGGTAGGAATAGATTTGATGTTGAAGTTGGAAAGTCTTCCTAATTCCAATTGATAAGCTAAGGCAGGTTCGATATGTCTAATCATTTGATCTTCAGCATAAACGCCAGCCTTGTCAGAAATCTTGAAAGTGTAGTATTGAGGGTAGCTGCCATTATCATCACCCAAAACAAAAGTTGCTCTTCTAAGACCAGATGCAGTCAATTGAGCACTGTTATCGTCAATCAATTGTTGCATTTGAGCTAAGACCTTTTCATTATCATTGTAGCCATCAATAGAATCAATGACAACATTAATGACATTAACCAATTCAGATTGTTCTTTGTTGACCTTTTGAATAGCTTCCAAACCAGCAAGCAAAGCAGACTCAGCTTCATCTAAGTGCTTAGCCGAAACGAGAGCACCAGTTCTAATTGGTTGAGTATCATTCTTGTTGATCATAAAGTTCAAATCAGAAACAGATAAAGTTCTATCCATTGGAGAAGTTCTTAAAGCTTCTGGAACAGCGTTGAAAGCAGAAGTGGATAAGGATGGCAATTGGAAGGCCCATGTAATGACAGGAGATTCAGTACCAACTTCAGGAATGAGATGCTTAACTTCGTGAACAGAATATGCTCGGTATGCTCTTCTAATGTAAACTTCAGCAGCAGCGGCAGCAACCCATGGATCATGAGAGCATAAGAATTGAGTCAAAACATCAAATACGGTGTATTTAGAATCAATAACATCTTGGATAACATTCATATCAGGCAACTTATGTTCTGGAACACCTGTTTCAGCAAATTTGGTAGAAATAACAGAAGACTTCAAAATGTGTTCCAGTTGATCAGTTCTTTCCTTAATGGATGGCATGGAACATTGAATTAAAATTTCTCTGGCCTTCAAAGTAGCCTTTGCGGTGGCTCTAGTATCCAATTCAACAATTTGCTTCAATGGAGCTCTGAAAGCTTGAACAGCAGCAGGAGAAACCTTAAGAACGTTTTGATATTGTTCCAAAATGGCAATGATCAAGTTGTTCTTTGAAGCGATTCTAGAGTGAGATAAAGCAATGTTAATAACAACTGATAAATCATCCTTGTTTTCATCTCTCAATCTTAAGATAACGTCCTCTTCTCTAACATTTTCACCAGCAAACAAAGACTCAATGTTGTAGTATTGAGTTAACAAATTGGCAAAGACGGCAAATTCATGAGCAGACAAACCGTGTGAATATCTTTCAGCAATGGAAACCAATGGAGCAATAACTTGAGCAAACAAAACGTCCTTTTCTTCCTTGGTAGCCTTGTCAAACAAAGTTAAGATTTGCTTAGCAGGGAATTCGGCATTTCTACCCTTGGTTCTTTCAATCAGATCAGTCAATTGTTCATCTAACTTAGGTGGCAGTCTAGAGTGTAAAGCAGAAATTTGGTTATTCCATTCAGAGTATGGTAATTCAGGATTCTTCAAAACATCAATTAATTGAGTTAAAGTAGACTTCATAACAACTTGGTTATCAAAACCTGCCAAAATGGAGTTCAAAACCTTCAACAAGCGATCATATTGGTAAGCAGGAGATACACCGTCAACAATTGGAGCACCGGTCTCTGGAAGAGTACCTTCGTAAGGAAGGGCGTGCTTAACCTTAGATGGATCATCAAGGGATAAAATGGCCAAGATATCACCAGCATTAACAGTAGAACCAGGTTGTTTCAAAACTTGAACATGACCATTTTCAGAAGCAATCAAAGGCATACACATCTTCATGACTTCAACTTCAGCATAAGGTTGACCAGCGTCAATGTGTTCACCATCTTCAACAAGGTACTTAACCAACTTACCTGGTGATGGAGTTCTCAACTGAGTTGGATCATTTTCAACTTCCAATAAACAAGTCTTGCCATCAACAGACAATCTGGTAGCAGAAACTTCTTCCTTCCAGTAAATAGAATGGGACTTACCACCAAGGGCAACCAACAAACCACCATCAGATAAGGATTTGACATTGACAGAAGTTCTTGAACCATTAATGAACAAAGTGAAGTGTTCTTCAGAAGCCTTAGCAACAGTGAACTTGTACTTAGTATTTTCATAAATGAATTCAACATTGAAAATAGTCTTCAATAAATCCTTGGATGGAACTTGACCCTTGCCTAAAAAGTTTTGGTATTCCTTTTTACATTCTTCAGATTGAATAAATGCTTTGGTAACAGCACCGCAAATAGTAGCAACATTTGGATCAGGTCTTTCAGCAGTTAATTTCTTGGTGATCAACTCGTCTAACCAACCTGTAGTGATAGTGTTTTCAGAGAAATCAGGAGTTTCCAACAATTTGATCAAGTATTCAACGGTGGTTCTGAAGTCACCTCTAATGGACAATTCTTTTAGGGCAACAACCATGTGCTTTCTGGAAGCTTGTCTGTTTTCACCAAATGCAAAGATATGACCGAATTGAGAATCAGCAAAAGAATGAATGGAGGATTTGTTAGCAACAGAGAAATAACCCCAAACATTGGAAGAAGATCTGAAGTTCAATTCATGTAAAGTACCACCAGAAGGTTTGAAACCTTCACCAGGATCTTCGGAAGTAATACGACAAGCAGTACAGTGACCCTTTGGAGTTGGCTTTCTTTGAGTTTTTAAAGATTCAGCATTTTTGAATGAATAATCGATTTCAGTGGAAGTATGTGGATCAACACCATAAAGTAATCTAATATCGGTGATTCTATGCATTGGAATACCCATAGCAATTTGTAATTGAGCAGCAGGTAAGTTAACACCAGAAACCATTTCGGTAGTTGGATGTTCAACTTGTAATCTTGGGTTCAATTCAAGGAAGTAGAATTTTTCTTCAGCATGAGAATAAAGATATTCAACAGTACCAGCGGAAACGTAACCAACTAATTCACCCAATCTAATGGCAGCTTGTTCCATTTCTCTGAAAATTTCAGGGTTGGCAATGGTGACAGGAGCTTCTTCAATAATCTTTTGGTGTCTTCTTTGAACAGAACAATCTCTCCCGAATAAAGAGATGTTGGTACCATATTGATCAGCTAACAATTGAACTTCCAAATGTCTAGCAGAACCAGCTAACTTCATAATGAAAATTGGAGAACCTGGGATTTCATTAGCAGCTTGATGGTATAAAGTAGTGAAATCCTTTTCATTGTCAACTTTTCTAATACCTTTACCACCACCACCTTCAGAGGCTTTAATCATAACGGGGAAACCAATTTTTTTAGCCTTTTCTAAACCATCTTCAGGACCAGTACAACAACCCTTAGCATAGGTTTCGTCGTCAACGGAAACTAACCCAGTGTTTTTGTCGACTTGAACATGGTCAACACCAGTACCAGACCAAGGAATACATGGAACTTTAGCATGTTGAGCAACAATAGTAGAGGAAATTTTGTCACCTAAAGATCTCATAGCAGAGCCAGGAGGACCAATGAAGATGATCTTTCTTGGAGATTTGGCCAACTTTTCAGGTAAATCAGGGTTTTCAGAGGCATGACCCCAACCTGCCCAAACGGCATCAGATTTAGTTCTTTCAGCGATTTCAACAATCAGATCAACATTGGCGTAATTGTTGTTGTTGGTACCACCTGGAACGTCAACATATTGGTCGGCCATTCTAATATATTCAGCGTTGGCTTCTAAATCATCTGGAGTTGCCATGGCAACAAATTGAATGGCTTTTTCATCGCCAAAAGTTTCGTAAGCCCATTTTCTGACTGATCTGATTTCTTTAACGGCACCAATACCGTTGTTGGCGATTAAAACCTTTCTAATAACGGTGTGACCACCATGTTTAGTGACGAAATCTTTAACAATTGATGGCTCGGCGTTTTGAATAGTGTTTAACCCAAGAAAGTGAGGGGCCAAATTCTTATGTTTCTCAATATAATCTGTGGTCATAATTGAGTTATATCTTTTGAACTTAAATTGAGATTTGAATAATAAAGTTGTAGTTGTTGTTGTTTTTCGACTTTGAGTAAATAGTTTAAATCTGGAAAATGTTGGTGTTAGTCTAACGGTCATTAAGTGGGGTGTCTGGCCATTTAAAGTGAATTCGAAGGATCTGGTGAATGATTAAGAGGATTGAGATTATTTTTCAAGTTCTTAGTGGCAGAAAAGGTCAACAAAAATTTCAAGACATTGAGGATTGAATAGATATCAAAAAATGGCGAGATTGGTCGTTCCAGAAGCCCAATGGGCGCAATTTGTGTAATTTTCACGTAGAAAAAAAGCATACCCAAAATATCCCTTTAGAACGCTTGAAATGCACCAATTGAGGACAAAAACAACCATGTAATTTTGAAATCAGCGCACTATGGACGAAAAAGCACTCAATTCACTCACTCGGCATTCGTAAGACCCGATGTATGATTCAATTTAAAAAAGCCTAAGTTAGTAAGAAAGTGAGGATACATACAAAGTAGTCAAAACCAAACGGAATATGATAAATACAGGAAAGTAGAATAGTCTTTAATAATCACAGGAGAGTGGATATCAAATAAGTAGTTGTTTGTTGTTTGTTGTTTGTTTTTTGGATAAACTAACCTCCAGCAGTTGTGTAAAGACAGTTCCTTTGCTATTAGCTTGGAGAAAGAAAAGAACAAAGGAATTTGATTTCGTTTTATACGCGTTTGAGGCCAACACTTTTTCGTGTAGAAAGAAAAAAACACAAAACTGCAATTATCAGGGCTTCAGAAATGCTCAATTGATGCGATTTTTGACCCATCTGGTGGAGCTCGTGACACTGTCTATTTCAAGCTTTTACCGGGTTCAAAAAGAAGCTTTAAAGGCCTTAAAAAGCGTCCTCTTTGTATTTTCTGGTTGCTTCTGCTCAGCGCCGAGGCACCCAACAATTGAAAGTGACGTAAGTGCCAACAAAAGACAAGTCACGTGACCTGTTGAAAGCAGGCACGACATGGGGGTATGGTCTATATGGACAGAAAGCTAGAGCCGAGGGGAGTACGAATATGTAATTGGCGTACTGCCAAGTGGCTTCCTCGTTGGTTTATTGTGTGTTTTATGTTTTGAGACCTTTTTCACAGTGTGATCCAAGATCCGATTTTCATGGTGAAAGCACTGAAAGAGGCCAATTAGAAAGTCTGGTAAAGGAGAAAACTAATGCGAACGACGGAACTACATTTTAGAATTGATCCGGTGCTAAAATCTGAACTGAAAAGCCAATATTGGAGCGTTCACATAGAACAACACAGACATTGTCATGAGCAAGCAGATTGCGGTTACTTCATACGGTGTTTATTAAAATGGCTATATCACGGGATTTCGACAAAAACAACCTCATAGTGAGAATTTGGCAAATTACAGCATTACGATTTCATTGTACAGACGCGCTGACTGCGTTTCCGAGCTCTCCTCTTATGTGATTTCATTTTACTGTTTCCTTATACCAGCTTTTTCTAGCGTTCTTCCGTACATATATTCGTTTAGCACACTATACCGATGGACAACGGGGACGAAACAGTGCGAGAGACGGACTATGACGCATTGTCGTCGAGAGTATCAGCATATGTGAAAGGTTACTTACCAGAAGACACACACTTGATGGAATTAACAAGATTGGTGCTGGAATACCATCTGATGTCCATGGACGATTCGAACGAGTTTGCCAAGTTTGCATGCACGAGGAGACTCAAAAAGCAGTTCTTTGGTCTTTTTCTGAATGATAGAGGCAATAAGCGTGAGACACAAATGCCTATGTTGGGCAGAAGCCACTCAAATTCCATAGGAATTATCCCTCATAGAGGCAATCATCATCAAATACAGCATCATAGCCACATTGCGACACCTCAATCTGCTCCTGTGAAACCTCCATTGATTAACCGGGGGACCTATTTGCGTACGAGAGTGATCACAGACAAGATGAACGAGTTCACAAGCAAGTTTGATTCCAGCACAGGCATTCAGATCATATGTTTAGGCGCAGGTAATGACACGAGAGTTTTCCAAACGCTACCTCAACATTCTAATGTTCATTACTTTGAATTGGACTTTGAAAGAACCACAAAGATCAAACGACTTGCAATCTTATCTTGCGAAACATTGTCCGAGTGCGTGAAAGCAAAACCGTTGAATAAAGATGAACTCCCACACTCCCAAGATGAGATGCTTAGCCAACCAGATGAACTACACACAGAAATATATCATCTCATACCAATGGATCTACGGTTGATGAAAGATGACCCCGATGAGGCAAGTGCTAAGCTTATTGCGGCCGGATTTGACTTTGAAAAGCCGACACTAGTTGTAACTGAATGCTGCATTTGCTATTTGTCACAGGATTATGCAGATGGGGTTCTCAAGTACGTGTTTGACAAACTCAAATCCAAGTGTCACTTGATAATGTACGAGCCTATAGGCAAGGCTGAATCCAATTACGGTGAGGTTATGGTTAGAAACCTAAGTACGAGAGGCATTGAAATGCCCACCTTGATGACATACGACACTGTTGAAAGTCAAATAGGGAGATTTAAATCATTAGCCCCAGCCTGTGCAAAAGTGAGTGCCATGGACATGAAATGGGTTTCCCAGAATCTGATATCTGCTGAGGAGCTCGAAAGAATCAATAGACTAGAGATGTTGGACGAAATGGAGGAGCTGGATCTTATCAATTCTCACTACTGCTTACTACTAGTTAATATGTAATTGTGTGATTTTCTGACATCAACCGAGTTAATACACTTAGGACGTTGGACGAAATGGAAAATTCCATCCTCCCACTACTGCTTACTACTAGAGATGTTGGACGAAATGGAGGAGCTGGATCTTATCAATTCTCACTACTGCTTACTACTAGTTAATATGTAATTGTATGATTCTCTGACATCAGATGGGCAAAGTGGAGGATTCCATCCTCCCACTACTGCTTACTACTAGAGATGTTGGACGAGATGGAGGAGCTGGGTCTTATCAATTCTCACTACTGCTTACTACTAGTTAATATGTAATTGTGTGATTTTCTGACATCAACCGAGTTAATACACTTAGGACGCTGGACGAAATGGAAAATTCCATCCTCCCACTACTGCTTACTACTAGTTAATTTGTAATCGTTACACTTTATATACACAAGACTCAAAGTTTAGTTGAACGTTCTCTTAAACCCACACCAGGCCGCAGCAGCCAAGGTCATCATACCTGAAGAGTACGCAATACCCTTAATACCAGCAGTGGACTTGAAAAGAGCACCCGCAATGGCACCAGAGGCTAATGAATTCAAATCATCGTGCTTGCCTCTATAAACATCCAAACTGGAATCAATGAGATTGTAAAACAAGGCCAGAACACCCCCTGAATTACCGATGAAAGGCGCCCTCTTAGTGATGTTATTCAAAACAGTGTTCAACTTCAACTTGAATGGTGCTGGCGTCAACTTACCCTTGGCGTCTAAAGATGGTGCTGGAAGGTTCTTCAACCCTTCATTTAAACCAATCAAACCACCAATACCCAAACCCGAAAGGTAACAAGCACCAGTACCGTAACCAAGATCATCCGACCAATTTCTAGAAGGCAAAAACCCGTTACCAGTACCTTCAATAGTGTTCAACTTTTCCTCTTCCAAGTCAAGGTACTCGATTTCCTTGTCTAACCCGGCAAGCGGGTGAAGTTTTGAAGCGTCAAAAAGTGGAATATGATTGATTTGTGGTGCCTCTATGACCTCAGATGGTTGTTGGACACTTTCATCTTGTTTTTTTCCTCCAAATGGCCACATTTGATGAATACGTCGTTGACCGGATGAGTGAAAAGTTTTAAATTTTTCGCTTTTCCAATAAATTGTTGATGCGGTGGATAAATTCCAGAGATTACGTAATCCTTTCCTTCGGATCTCTCATTCTCTCAATTTTCATACTAAAAACTCCTCTCGGCAATGTCTCTGGAGAGTGTCGAGGCCAAGAGACGAGCACGAGATTGGTCGTTGGGGTTGGTTTTTCTCGGCTGTGTGATTTTACTCTGGGTTCTTTCATCGGTGATTCTCAATGACCTGTTTGAAACAGGTGAATATTCTAAACCATTTGCCATCACCTGGCTTAACACCTCGTCCTTTGCACTCTATTTGATACCCTACTACTTTGGGAGCAAGAAAAGTGGGGAAGACCGGGATGTGGTGGACAGGATTCTGGAAGATGAAGAGATAAGTCTTGTGACTGAAGCTTCAGAAATAGATAATGAGGTGGAAGTTGCCATGAAGGCACAACCTCCGTTGACGCTGCAGGAGACGATTTTGATTGCACTTTGGTTTTCCATTCTATGGTTTCTACCTAACTTCTTCAACAATGCCTCCTTGATCTTTACCTCTGTTTCTTCTCAAACTGTACTAGCATCCACATCATCTTTTTTCACTATTTTGGTTGGCTGGTTGTTCAGCGTGGAAACGATGGACGTTACCAAGATCTGCAGTATCATGGTATCGTTTATTGGCGTTCTTTGCGTCACACTAAACGACGATCCAATGACTAATAAGGACCACTTATCTTTTGAGTCTATTTTGACTGGTGACGTCTTAGCGTTATTAGGCGCGTTATTTTATGGTATTTTTTCCATTGTGTTGAAATACAAGGTGAAGGAAGACTCTAGAGTCGACATGAAGTTGTTTTTTGGATTCGTAGGTGTTTTCAATATTGTCATTTTTTGGCCTTCAATTGTTCTTGCCCATTATTCTGGTTTCGAAACCTTTGAGTTACCGCCAAACTCCAAAGTTTGGTCCACCATCATTTTCAACTGTTTCATCTCCTTTTTAGCAGACTTCCTTTGGGCTAGAGCAATGCTTTTAACATCTCCCTTGACTGTTACTGTTGGATTGTGTTTAACGATCCCAGTTGCCATGGTGTTTGATATTATCTTCAAGTTCAAGATCAATTCGCCAATTTACTTTTTTGGAGCCTGTCTTGTTTGTTTGTCATTTTATTTCATCAACAAAAACGAGCAGGACGCAAACTCGAATCACGAAGATTGAATCTCTACTAACTTGAACAAGACATAACTTTGCTAAATCATCTACGTTTTATTTTTACCCATAATAATATTTATATGCTACATAACATAAGATCACATATTCACAATATACAGTTGCAACGTCAAAATCTAACTGCATAGGGATAACTCACGTCTTTTTTACCATATGCATATGTGAAGCAAAACAATCCAAAAAGCATCCCCAGTGCTAATACCATTGCAATGAAATCCTTACTACCATCATCATCACTGAAGAACTGAACACCATCAATCAATCCAATGAGCATCACTGTGAAAAGAACCTGGAAAACAACACTCAGAATACTTTCAAAGCCCATCTGGTGTCTGCTTCCTGGTGCAATCCATACGATCTGACCATTTTGTTGTGAAATAAATGGTGAATGTCTCTGTATACAGAAATTGATCCCACTTATGCTGATGTAGATTATCACAAGAGATATATATCCATAGAGTTTTCTTTCTTGCCAAAATGGCTTACCTCCTTGCTTTTCTTCACGCTTGTATTTCTTGAATAACTGTATAGCAATGAAAACAGCACCAAATGATTCTATTATTAACGTGTAATCCCAACCATCTTGTTGCTTAGGTCCCAATGCAGGTCTAATATCTAAACCAATTGCTTTTGAAATAAATCCTGTCAATCTAGTCAACATTTGGTCCATTGGTTCACCTTGATTCATTTCAAAAATGTAATGCTCCTGACCAAGCTTTTCAAACTCCATTGCTTCATGAATCTCTTTGAGATTAGCATGTGGATCATAATTTTCTGGATCCTTTTGATAATTGTACATAACTGATTCTAGATCTCTCATTAATTCACGGCCATAAACCTCCAAACTTGTTGGAAAGCCCCAAATGCTCGGAATGGCCTTGATTCCAATGGATTTCAAGTATTCCAAATGGTCGCTAGCTTCAACTCTCATGAAAACTACCTCGTTTTTCAATTCTTGAAAATGGTCCATGATGTCCTCCACGTAATGCTTGTAAATAGGATCAAACTGTTCACACAGTGAGCATTGATACTTGGCATCGCCTGTAGTAATCAAAATGATCATGCTGTATTGTTTGAACCCTTCAAGTATTGGTTCCAATTGTCCTGCGGGGACTTCATAGATGGGCTTACTTGACTGTTTGACAAGCGCAGCGTTCAAAGTGTCAATGGGAACCAAAGCTAATGATCCAATTGACCAAAAGAGCAAACTGACAACCGAGAAAAGTCTCATTTGCATTGTTTTAAAAGAAGAAGAAGAAGGATTCAAGATGTGTGTTCGTTGTGAAAAGATAATTAGTTTCATTCATCAAATCGTTTTTGCTTAATATTACATTATTTAGAAAACACATTACTCAAAAGGAGTATGAAATGTGAGAGTTTAGTTGCCTTATAGTTATAATTCTAATTTGAAGGACATCAAACGGGGTTTGAGTCGTTGATTTTCTTATTTCAAGAACGACAAATTCGACACCACAAAAAGTTCACCGTTTTGACTAGCATTGTGATCATGAAAAACCCGGAACGTGAGATGATTTATAGTTAGATTAGAATTCAAATTCCATAGACATGATATGAATTTTGAGTCTTGTATTTCGACAAATTCGACACCACAAAAAGTTCACCGTTTTGACTAGCATTGTGATCATGAAAAACCCGGAACGTGAGATGATTTATAGTTAGATTAGAATTCAAATTCCAAAGACATGATATGAATTTTGAGTCTTCAATCTTCTTATTTCAAGAACGACAAATTTGACATCACAAAATTTCTAGTATTAAGACCATGAAAAGCCCGACACGCGAGAAATTATTTGCTTTATAGTTACGATTCGAATTCCAAAGACATCAAATGAATTTTGAGTCTTGTATTTTCTTATTTCAAGAACGACAAATTCGACACCACAAAAAGTTCACCGTTTTAACTAGCATTGTGATCATAAAAAACCCGGAACGTGAGATGATTTATAGTTAGATTAGAATTCAAATTCCAAAGACATGATATGAATTTTGAGTCTTCAATCTTCTTATTTCAAGAACGACAAATTCGACATCACAAAAGTCTCACCGTTCTTGCCGTTTAATTCGGAAGCAACATCGCGATCATCGTCTGCGGCCACTAAAAATTTGTCTGGAATGTGTTGTGAAGTGTGATGATCAGCTTGATCATCATGAGCCATGAAGGTTCTGCCCCTATCCAAAAACTGTTTGCTATCTCTGATGATCATGATGGTATTTCGGAGATTGGACAACGAAGCCTCATATTCATTGGTATTTGTTTCCAGTTGAAGTTCCAGCTGACGCACACGAGTCAGTAAGCTCACTATGGTTGCTTCTTTCAGCTCTGGATTCGCATCGATGTCCTCTATTTTTCTATTATCAATGTAACTGGACACCACAACGTGGTCTTTTGCAAAAGAGGAAACATCATCTATGTTTTTTGCTAGAGCTAATTCACTATCTGCATCTTCATCCTTATCCGCCCCACGAGATCCGCTAGATGGCACAGGCATTGGAGCCTTTGTGATGTCTTTATAGCTCTTAAACTCCATGCGTAATCTCTTTAAATCAAGCTCCAACTGGGTTTTTTCGTTTCTCACTGCCTCCAAAGCTTCTGCGTCTCTTCCCTGATCTTTAAGGCTGAGTTTCAGCTGTTCTTCGTGAAAACGCTTCAGTTGCATTTTTTCCTTCTGAGTCTCGTCTATTTCACGGTTGAGTTCATCGATCAGAGTCTTCTGCTGCACCACCTGTTCATTCAACATCTCATTACGTGTTCTCAGTTCGTCGATCTCGTCGTATGCACTTGCTGCCGTTGCTGAGACGTCCTTCAATTGATTTTCCAAGATCTCGGCTCTTCGCTGTTCACCTCTCAACGAACCGTCCATCACCGTCGGCGTGAGCTGCATTTTCTTCGCAAATCTCGCCATCCCCCCCAGAGACTGTTTAGGTGTCTCCGGCGTCTCTTTTCTGAACATCTTGAAAGCCATCGCTGTTCGTATCTCTTTCTAATGCAAAAAAAAAGGTACCGTTGTCTAAAAAAATATTTAAATGCACACTATACAGAAACAAAAAAAATGGCTCAGCTACAAAACCTGTTCATCTTTGAGTCTCTTTTCATAGAGAAGTCCCCTATTGAAATAGTCATTTGGATGGACAATGGGCATTTCCTGCACTTGGAGACCCTTTTCTTGGTTTTGCTGGATATTGGCTGCGTTCAGCGTTTCAAACACCTTTGTGCACGCTGCCTGGTAGTTCCCTCCCTCACTGAGTTTGAGAGCGTTTTGCATGTTACCGTCGTCTTGCATGCCCATACGTCTTAGCAGATTGGATAGATTTTCCGGACCCATGTCTCGATACGGACAGCCGTGAGATTCGCTCGAACTCGGCTTTGGTTTAGACAGGATCTGGGCACAATTCCATGGAGCATAGTTGATGCGGGCACCTTCAAGACCATAGGCGTGACGGATGTTGTACTTGTACTCCTTGTTGAATTTGTCAACGGTCATGGACCCTGGGCCCTGCGTGAACATCATCTGCCAGAACTTGAGTGCTTCCTGAGGCCCTAACCCAATACCCTTGAGGAACAACTGGAATTGAGATCTGCCCTGGTATTTCAAGTGGTGGTTTTCGTTGACAGCGTTGTAGAGACGATGGGCACAGGCAGGGAAGAATTTGACAAAATCCTGGACGTTGTTAGCGTTGATCTCATCGCTTGCCTCACCTTGGTCGTATGTCTGAATATCACTGTTGATGTATCCCAAGGAGAGGTTTTCCAAAATCGGCATCAATCTGTCGTCCTCGTCCATACCAACAAGATACTTGTTTGTGACCATGAGCTCCTCCATCAATTGGTGCTGGAACTCGTTAGCAATCAAGTTCACCTGCAGAAACTCAGGCACATAGGCGTATCCGTTCTTCAAAAAGACCTTCCGGGACGCAACCAAGTCTGGAATGTACGTCCATGGCAGCTTACCAAACTTCTGGTTCTTGAGAATCTCCCACACGTCTTCATTCGTAAGCTGTTTTCTCTGATACTTGGTCAAATCCATGTTGAAGATCCCGTCTCTGACACCAAATGTGACATCCGCATGATGAGTAATGGACAATCCCTCCTTGACGGACAGTTTCTCAGCCGCACTAGCTTCTTCCCAGGGGAGATCGATGGTTTTCAAAAACTCTACTCGTTCCTGCTTACTCAGTTCTGAATATCTCAACTTGAACAAAAACGCCTCTGAGTTCATGAACTTTCTTCTAAGCTCCTCGGACCTGCAGAATGCTAACCGTAGGATGAAATGTGAATAGTAGTCCTTTCTTCTTTCTTCCAAAATGATCCCCGGCTCGATGGTGTTGTTGGCATGCATGGGCATCAGCTGCTTGATTCGCTCCTTCATTGTCCGCACAACCTCGTCATAGGACATGCCCTGGCTCTGCAGAGTGCCCACCTCAATTAGAATCTTGAGTCGATCAATCGCATACGTCTCAAACTGCTCCAGAGTGATCTCATCTTGAGGTGGCAGCTTGTAAAATGTGAGTCGATGAGGATACTCTGCCAAAAGTGAAGAGTCACTCGCAAGAGATACCGGCCCTTCAAAGTTCCTCCTATTCACAGTTCTTCTCTGGACCTTCTTGAACATTGTATAGTGTCTATGAAGAATGAAAAATGCCTACACAACACTGACGCGTCTTGGTTCAAAAACTTACGCGTCTGAAAAATTTCAAGCTGGTGCATACAAAATTTCCAGCTTACTTAGTATTGTCGTAGTGTTTGCTAGAAATTTCTCACCGGTTTCACCCTAGACAAAGCAATGCAAATTTCGAGGCATTAAATAGTATCTGATACAAAATTTTCAGGTTTTAGCATTTGATACAAGCTTTTCAGGTAGGATTTGATACAGATTTTCGAGCTCTCACTTAGTACTTGTAACACAATTATCGGCCCCTAGCATCTCCTAATCGTTTAGTGATGTAAATATCCAACTCTCAATTAGTGCGTACAAAACATCTAGTACAAACCTCTCCCCCCCGCCCCCGCTTTAACTTAGTATCTGGTGCAAAATTTCCAGCTCTTACTTAGTACTTCGTACAAAACCCCCAGCGGTTGTACCCCAGACAAGGCGATGCGATGGTCGAGGTCGTTTCTGTGCTCGTGCTTGTAGTAGTAGTAGTGATTGTATCATCCTCGTCGTCGTCATCACCCTCCCATTTGTAGCACGATCCATACCATGTGTACTTGATGCATTTCTTCTTCTTAGGTGGATCGCTGGGAACAGGCAACGGGGTCGAGCTGGAAGGATAATGGATACCACTATTGCGGTCACCAATATGGTCCACAAAAGTCCAGTCGAAACAGTCCACACACGGCGGCGGCTTGATACATTCAGCAGTGGTGTTTGTCTTCATGAGTAAATCCTCAATCACGGTCTTTAGTCTGTGGTTAAGCATGTTAACATGCCAACCCATCTCGGTGACAGTGTCGTAGGTACATTTCATTCCCGAATGGCAGATGGATTCCATCGCATAGCCGGCCAACGAACACGATGCACTGGCCCCATTACACACACCCATGAAAATGGGGTCCGCGTTGTTACCAAAATGCCAGATGTGCTCGTTTGAGTATGCAGGGGGGAATGGAAGATGGAGTCTTGAGGCAGCTAGCAGTTCACCGGGCGACTCATATGTGACTACTGGCAAACCATAGGTTCTACCAAGAAGGGCTGAAAGCGCACCACCCAGCGAATGGCCCGTTACCCAGATCTGGTTGTTTGGATACACCTTCACCACGTCTCTGTAGATCTCCAAACTGGCCTTGTAGTACTTGTCAGGTTGTCGTAGCGATTTTCCAAGACAGTTCAAGTCACAAGTATATGTCTTCTCGTAGCAATCGCACACGGTTTTCCAAAGCGACGAAACTCTGCCGCAGCAGCAACTGAAGAGCATGTTATCGTTGGTCTTGTCTCTTTCAACGGACTTCCCATCATCTCCAGTCTCTTCGTCTCCGTTACCCCCGCCTAGGCCCGCAGCAGTGGTGCCTTTGATTGCAATGATGACAATGGGATTTTCGTCCTCCACGTCCTGGACAAACACATGGCCCCTGACTCCACCCTTGTCCCATTCGAAATAGTCTTTATGGTCCGGTAAATAGCCTGGCGTGGTTCTCCAGGATGGATCATCTGGCAATTTAGCATATGCATTTGAGGCCATCTGGGCTAAATTGAGAATAGTTTCTGGATCTGTTATGTTGGGGACAAGAATCCGATCCGTTGACCAGTCTAATGAGTCCTCAGTCCTGATGCCGGGATTATTCAATTGATGTTCAATCAAGTTTTCAATCATTGCTGGATCTCTCTCGCTTAGCCTTGTTATTTCCATAGTCTGAGTGGAAAGGCCCAATGAAGTTTCGATTTCCGTGGAAAGGAGCAAATTCTCGCTATCGTCAATGTCCCATTGGGCCTTGAGCACGGTGGGATCGTTATAAATAATGTGTTTTAGTTTGAATGATGTTTGATTAGAAGAGGGTATTGGAGGGGCGTTTTTGGGTATTGGAATGCAATAAAGACTCACTCTAGACACAAGAATGAGAATTAGCACCGATTTGAACAGAAAGGGCACCGAAAAGTACCCTCTAGGACTCATAATTGAGGCTTTATACAAAGAAAATGCGATATCAAAAGTTAATAAAGTGATAATTACTGTATATGAATATATATAGACTAGACAGGGGAAGCGATATAGGTTGTTTCAAGCCATGTCACTGTACGCCGCTTCAAGAGGTTTATCTAAGAGAACAGCATGAGTGAGAATCACGCCGGCAGAGACAAATGCGAGCCAGATAAGGGCGGAGAGTGGACAGTAGAATAGCACCAAGGGGACATTGAGCGCTACAAGACCCAAGTACCAGAGGTTTTTGTGGAGCCTGAAGATCTTGAGATCGAGTTCCTCGGCGGAGCCGAAGGCGTTCTGAACGAAGCCGCCCGCGACGATTTCAAACACTACGATGAAGAAGAAAGCGAGGTTGTTGATCACAAGATAGAGGAAGAAGAGGGCGGCTATGGCGAGGTAGTTTGCGTGGAAGTAGCCCAGGTTGAAGCTCACGCGCTGCTGCGCGTCGACAAGTCCTGCGGGCTTGCTCATGCGGTTGACGTCGAAGAATTCCATAGGGCCTTTGATGGACTTGAACTTGTTCACCAAGTTGGATGGCGTTTCCGTCTGAAAAAGCGTGTTAGTAGCCGTGTTTAGAGCGAGAGAGCGGGGGGGACGTACTGTGAGGGTCTCTAGGTCGAAGTTCGACGTGAAGGTGGAGAAGTTAGCCGGCACAAACGAGGTCATAGCGGGCACTGGGGAATAAACAAGAGAGCAAGAGAGTGAGAGGGCGATTGAAAAAACAGATCGAGAGGAGAATCAAGCATGAATTTGGGGCAGCAGAGGGAGTTTGGCGACGATAAGCGGACCATCATGACGAGCGTGAGTGGCTCATGACAACAAGCTTTGTTTGGGCTCAATAGCGGGTCTATTGGCCCCAGCAGAGCAATGCTCAGCATTTGGGAAACTGAAAAGACGCGTTTTTTTGCTCAAAAAACGTCCCCAGACTGCTTTGAGCGCCATGGGTGGCTCTGTGCCGCGGCTCACCTGTGCTGCGCGTTTCCAACTGCAATTCTCTCTTCTTCTGGATATTTCACTGCCATACGATTCCCCTACAATTTTTTCTTGTCTTCGTATAGCGTGTTTCTTTTACCCAGCAAATGTCCAAGGCCTACACGTACGAAGAAGTTGCAAGCCACAACACTCCTGATGACGCGTGGATCATCTACGATGGCCACGTCTACGACGTCACTGCCTACTTGGACGAACATCCGGGTGGCGAAGAGGTGATCATCGACTGCATTGGTGACGACGCAACCGAGGCTTTTGACGACATTGGCCACTCTGAAGACGCGAGAACCACGCTGAAGGCCTTGCTCATTGGCAAGCTTGAAGGTGGTGTCAAGCCTAAGAAGACTGTTGCTGGTGGCGGCAAGAAGGAAGGCTCCAGCTTCACTTTGCTTGCTGCTGGTGCTGCTGTTCTTGCTGCGGTGTACTACTTTGCTTCCAAATAGAGTTATAATTTGTGCGGGAGCTGTGCGGGACTGAGTTCCGTGGTTGTATATCAGTGAGAGCTACGGTATATATATATATGTATTGATAATCTAGAGCCGACACGAGGAGTGGAGGCTGATTCACACTCTACGGGGGGGGAGATTTAGAGCGATCGATTTACGGTCTGCTGCTTTGTTTTCACGCGACTCTGTCTCTCTGCCAATGCTCGCAACGTTCTCTATGCACGATTTATTGCTCTACTTCGCTCCTTCGCTTCGGCGTAAGCAAAATTATCTCGCCGCCCATTGGCGTCCCCCCCCACTGCAATTTCACGCGGCCAACATTTTTTTCACGCCTGAACCCTCACTACGGCCCCCCGTCTTCTTCGCTCCTTCGCTCCTTCGCTTCGGCGTAAGCAAAATTATCTCGCCGCCCATTGGCGTCCCCCCCCACTGCAATTTCACGCGGCCAACATTTTTTTCACGCCTGAACCCTCACTACGGCCCCCCGTCTTCTTCGCTCCTTCGCTCCTTCGCTTCGGCGTAAGCAAAATTATCTCGCCGCCCATTGGCGTCCCCCCCCACTGCAATTTCACGCGGCCAACATTTTTTTCACGCCTGAACCCTCACTACGGCCCCCCGTCTTCTTCGCTCCTTCGCTCCTTCGCTTCGGCGTAAGCAAAATTATCTCGCCGCCCATTGGCGTCCCCCCCCACTGCAATTTCACGCGGCCAACATTTTTTTCACGCCTGAACCCTCACTACGGCCCCCCTCTCACTCCCCCCGTCTTCTTCAAAATGTCCCCCGTGTACACCGCCGAAGAGGTGGAAAGCCACAACAAGGACACAACACGATGGATTGTCAACGGAGGCTGCGTCTACGATCTTGAGCGCTTCTACAATGAAAACCCCAACGGGGCCCAGATGCTACAGAGCGCGTCTACAGATTCTCTCAATGAACTCTACAGCCTGCTGGACCAATACATAATAGGTGAGCTGGCAGAGGCCAAACAGGACCGCGCGGACCGCGCAGACCGCCACGCGGCCACCATCGACTCCAAGTTCCAAACAGTGGCTCTGGCTCTAACTGTTCTCTCGCTCACCCTGGCCGCTGGCCTCGTATACTACCGTTTCTGGATCGGCATACTTTTCGAGACCATTGTCGTGGCTGAAATCGTCCGCCGTCTTTGCAAGCTTCACGAGGACCTGATGGAACAAATAGGCGTGCACTCCCACGAACACTCACACTGATGGCGATTCATTCGCCCGGATACGGCGGGACCTTTATGGCACTCAAGAGTGCTGAGCCGTTTCCAGATCTGGACCAATCCACCATGTGAGGATTCTTAAGCACTGCGGAACCCCCCTCCACTTCTTTGCTCGCTAAGACTGGATGAAGCTCGCGTGGCACATAGTCCTGCAGGTGCTTGCACTTGCATTTGTGGCCGTGAAGGCGGCTCAGGACGTGTACACACTGGAAAACGGGAAGCTGATTCAATCCTGTGCCTATGTGTCGACGTGCGACAGCTGGTGGGAGACGGTGTTTCGGAAATACTACGCGGGCGTGAGAATCCGGCCCTACAACGCGGATCTCAGACCGGACATGCCCGTCTACGTGCTCCAGATCTCAGCACAGGATTTCAAAAAAGTCAACCTCGGCCTCGACTCCCACTATAAAATTTGCGATGAAATGGCACTGGCCCACGGCCTGTGCGAGCGAGAGAGCGAGGAGGCGAAGAAAAACAAACGGCCGTTGGCAGAGGTGATCGAATCGAACGATTTCGTCGCTCCAATCCATTCGATCCTGTACAATCCCAGCACCGACCAAGACCTATTCTACCCAGTGGACAAATCGGACTTCTATTGCACCATCATGCACACAAATGCGGTTCCAGACAAGACCGCAGGGTATTTGATCTCAGTGGATTGGCAACAGAGTTTCGGTAGCTTGCTGGTGACGGAGTTCCAGCGAATGTACCTGGCCTTCTGTCTCACTATCGGCTACGGAATCTTCGGCCTCGTTTACATGTATTTGACCTACACACACATCTATGCCGACAAGTCCATGGCCGGGTCCGCGTCTATCGACTCGCTCAAGAACTCTCGCTTCCTGTTCCAGTACAAAACCATCTCATTGTTGCTAGGAATGGCGTTTGTCCAGCTCATGACATTGCTGAACTACATCTTCCAGAACGCATACAGAGAACGCAAGAATGTGAAGTTTGTCTGCTGGGTTTTCCACACCATGGAGCTGGTCTCAGACTCACTCCTGACTGTGTGGGTCGTGTACAACTTGATCATGTTTTCAGCAGGCGCATGGGTGGTCAAGTGCGAAAGCTCAAACAGAAAGTTCAAGTTCGCCACCATTACAGCCATCACACTCTTGGCAGAACTCATGCTTCACGACTTTGTCTCGCAATCGGTCTTCTCTCTCTACGACGAGGGCCACCAAGACGTTTTCACGGATGTGATCCTCGCACAGTTTTTCCTAACCTTCATTGTGTGTCTTGTATGGTCCATCTACACAACTAGCAAAATCGCAGACGAGAAGATCCGGAAACTGTACATAAAAACAATTGCCATGGTTGGTTCAGTGTTCTCTGCAACGCTGATCTTCCGTTTGGTCGACGACTCCACAACGGGCGCTCACCTCACTTCCTTCATCGAGTTCATTGCTGTGATAGTGTTTGCTATTCTATGGATTCGAGTCTACTTTGAATCTGGAAAGTTGGTTTTGTAACTATAGATAATGATATGATTACGCTGAAAGGGAGAAAAAAGCCTCAAAAGATGTGCTTCACCGGATGACGAGAAAAGGAAACCCCCACTTGCAATGGGCCCATAAGAATGGAGGTTCAGAAGCCGAACATCTTGAAAACATGGAAAATTAAAATTCTCTTCGTTCCCCTCGTATACTTTAAAAACTGTTGATTTTTTTATATCGAGTAAAAAAACTCACTCTGCCTTACAAAACACTCGTTTTTCTTTTGTTCGCTAATGAATTCAGTGCTCGGGTTTAATGAAACAGCCTCCGGCGCAGGTCTTCTGACCCATTTGACCGAAATGAATTTTCCGGCAATCAAGCAAGATCTTTGGAGTGCTGCAGTGAGTGCCACTTGGTATCAATGGGTTTTCACCTTCTTGGTTTTAGCCATCACTTATGATCAAATCTCCTACCAACTGAAGAAGGGGTCTATTGTTGGTCCTGCTTTGAAAATTTGGCCGTTCATGGGCCCATTTTTGGAATCCTTGGACCCCAAGTTTGAAGAATACGTTGCTAAATGGAACTCAGGTAAACTGTCGTGCGTTTCTGTTTTCCACCAGTTTGTTGTCATTGCTTCGGATAGAGATATTGCAAGAAAAATCTTCCAATCTCCATCATTTGTCAAGCCATGTGTTGTTGACGTTGCTGTGAAAATTTTAAGACCAACCAACTGGGTCTTCCTTGACGGTCAAGCTCACACTGATTACAGAAAGGGTTTGAACCCATTGTTCAACAAGAAGGCGTTGGAAGTTTACATTCCTGAACAAGAAAAGGTGATGGACAAGTATTTGGAAAAGTTCGTTGACATCACCAAGGATGGCCACCAAGTTTTCTTCCCAGAATTCAGAGAATACATGTGTGCCATTTCTTTGAGAACTTTCTGTGGTGATTACATTACTGAAGAGCAAATCAAGATCATTGCCGACAACTACTACAAGGTCACTGCTGCTCTGGAATTGGTCAACTTCCCAATCATCCTTCCTTACACCAAGACTTGGTACGGTAAGCGCATCGCTGATGACTCTATGAAGATTTTCGAAGGTTGTGCCACCAAGTCCAAGGAGGCTATTGCTTCTGGCAAGGAGCCAAATTGTGTTATGGACGCGTGGGTCCAATCTATGATTCACGGTGAAGAAGGTAAGTCCAAGATTAGAATGTTCTCTGATAAGGAAATTTCTGAAGCTGTTTTCACTTTCTTGTTTGCTTCTCAAGATGCTTCTTCTTCTCTCTGCTGTTGGTTGTTCCAACTGGTTGCGGACCGACCAGACATTGCTAAGAAGATCAGAGAAGAACAATTGGCTATCAGAAACGGTGACCCACACCAAAGATTAACTGGTGAATTGATCGACAAGATGAAGTACACATACATGGTTGTTAGAGAAACCTTGAGATTCAGACCTCCAGTCATCATGGTCCCATACAAGGCCAAGAAGGCTTACCCGGTTACCGAAAACTACACTGTTCCAAAGGGTGCCATGATTATTCCTTCTCTCTACCCTGCTCTCCACGATCCTGAAGTGTACCCAGAACCTGAAGAATTCATTCCTGAAAGATGGGAAGAAGGTTCCGTGGCCAGTTTGAACAAGAAGAATTGGCTTGTGTTTGGTACTGGTACCCACGTTTGTCTCGGTCAAACCTACGTCATGATGTCCTTTGCTGCTCTCATTGGTAAGGCCGTCATGTTCACTGAAATGGACCACAAAGTCACTGAACTCTCTGAAAAGATCAAAGTCTTTGCTACCATTTTCCCTAAGGATGATGTTATCATGAAGTTCAACAAGAGACCAGATCCATCCGTTGCCTAAACTTCTTATTTTTCTATTTTTGTATATCCATCTCAATAAAAATACGTTGTGAAAACACACACACACACACTCTCTCTCTATTTATCCTTGTCTCAAATCTTGCTGAGCAAAAAATATTTTTCACGGGGTTTATCATATCACGTGATTTTTGTAAATATTTCAAATGTGTGGCTTTTTTTCGGAGTTGAACCCAGAGCCCATTCAACAAATAAAATAGCAAGATTTTGTCATAGTCGGTATTTGACATTGAAACTGCTCTTTTTCTTTCATATTGAAACATGTCTTTATCACAGAGTCTTGCCAGTATGTTCATCACTGTTTAGTTTTATAAATTCGTTCAACTCCTACTAACACACTCTCATAGTCGCCCAAATCGGGGATCTTTTGGCTCAAAAACTCTACATTGTTGATCCTTCAAGGGAGTTGAAGACATTGGATGCTGAGAAATTGAGCTCCAATGATGCGTTGGAATTCATCAATGAACCAGTTTCAACTGTCGTCAATCTTGATGCAACTGATTTGTTGAAAGGTTTATCTGCATTGCAAAATCCTAAATCTACTCAGCAGTTTATTATCAATGCTAAACTCACTTCCAATGACTACTCTCCAGTTATTGCTGCTAAGGACTTAGGTTTTGTTCTTTTGATTTCTTCAAATGCTAAGGAATCCTATGATTTTTCCATCTTGGCACAATTGATTGCCAAGACCAAGCAATCCGTCATTCATTTCTACCTTGAGTCCTCTGAAGAAATCACCCCATACACCGATGATTCAATCAAAGCAAACTACGATTCTTTCACCGGTGAAACTGTTGATGCTGCATTTGAACACTTAAACTCTTTAGTCGGCAAACTCTACTCAGATTTCGAATTGGAAACCGCTCAAGGTTGGTTCTTTGCTCCTAAGGCTACTACTGTTGGTTTAATCCTTGGTAACCCAAATACTTTGAAGACCAAGAGTGAAGATTTTGCATTAATTTCTGTCAAGGTTTTCAGACCGTTCAACTCGAAAGCTTTGGAAACTGCCCTCACCAAAATCTCCGGCGCTTCTTCCTTGGTTTTATTAGAACAATCCTCCATCACTCTACAATTCCAATCACTTTTCCTTTCAGTTTTGGAATCCATCGCCTCAATATTAGCCAAGGGTATCAAGGTTGTTTCTACCCACTTATTGGAAGTTGATGAATCTAACGTTGATGAGGTTTTCACCAAGATCGTTGAAAACGCTAGTGCTGAAAAGCCATCTCAAACTTTAGTATTAGGTAAGTCCTTCACTTCTTCAGCAACCCCAGTTTCCATCGAATCCACTACCGATGGTTCTTACTTGAAAGTTTTAGGTGAATCTCAAAAGGAATTACTCAACATCTTGAACGACTTCAACACAAACTCTTCCCCAGAATACTCATTCGGTAAGTTCTTGGCTTCCGATGAACAATTCCAAAAGTTAGTAAAAATCGTTGAATCTAACTTAAACACATTCAAGGGTGATTTAAATAACGAATTGTCCTCGTGGTTAGTCAAGGCTCGTGAAACTTCTGAAGTTTTCGATGCTTCTAAACTTATCGCTGCTTTGGAAAAGGAAAACTCCACCGCCGCTGCTGAAATCCTCTCTTTGAAGGACCATTTAACTTTAAAGACTAACTGGATTGTTGGCTCCGACAACTGGGCCTTTGATTCTGGTTTAGGTGCATTCCATGAAGTTTTGAGGTCAAATAACAAGAGAATTAAGCTTTTGATCATCGATTCCGATTCTTCTGTTAACATAAAACAAGGTAAGAAGAACTTGGGTTTATATGCCATCAACTATGGTAATGCTTATGTTGCATCTGTTGCATTGTATTCCTCTTACACCCAAACATTAACTTCATTTTTAGAAGCTAATGCTTACAATGCTGGTCCTGCTATTGTTTTGGCTTATTTACCAAAGTGCGACAACCACTTGGACATGTTGAAGGAAACTAAACTGGCTGTTGATACTGGTTATTGGCCATTGTACAGATATGATCCATCGTTCAAATCTGCAGAAGAAGGTTTCAAATTAGATTCTTCATTTATTAAGAGAGAATTACAAAACTTCCTTGAAAGAGAAAACAGATTATCATTGTTGGTTTCAAAGAATGCTAAGTTAGAATACAATTTACAATCTTACAACAAAAAGGTCCAAAATGATATCAAAGGTAAGTCTAAGGATGCATTCCAAGATTTACTGGACAACTTGGGTGGTGAGCCAATCACTATTGCATTTGCTTCTGATGGTGGTAACGCTACCAACGTTGCTAAGAAATTAGCCACTAGAGCAGCCAACAAGGGTCTTAAGGTTAAGTCTTTAGCTATGGATGATTTATCAATTGAAGATTTGGCAAGTGAAACTAACGTTGTTTTCATTTCATCTACTTCTGGTCAAGGTGAATTCCCAACTAATGGTAAAGCTTTCTGGGAAGCTATCAAGGGTTCAACTGCTGATTTGGCAACTGTTAGAGTTTCTGTCTTTGGTTTAGGTGATTCTAAATATTGGCCAAGAAAGGAAGATGCTCATTACTACAACAAACCAGCTAAAGATTTATTCAACAAATTAACTACTTTGGGTGCTACATTCTTAGCTCCATTAGGTTTGGGTGATGATCAAGGTGATGATGGTTACAACACTGGATATAACGAATGGGAACCAAAGGTCTGGGAGGCTCTTGGTGTTTCTGCTGACAATGGTGATGAACCTGCTCCAATTACCAATGAAGATATTAAGATTGGTTCTAATTACTTAAGAGGTACCATCAAGGAAGGTTTATTAGACACCACTACAGGTGCCATTTCTTCCAATGATCAACAATTGACCAAGTTCCATGGTATCTACATGCAAGATGATAGAGATATTAGAGACGAACGTAAGAAGGAAGGCTTAGAACCTGCCTACTCTTTTATGGTGAGAGTTAGATTACCTGGTGGTGTCACTTCTGCTGATCAATGGCTTAAGATTGATGAATTAGCCACTACTAAGGGTAACGACACTATGAAGATTACCACTAGAGCTACCTATCAATTACATGGTGTTGTTAAGAAGGATTTGAAAGAAGCTATTAAGGAAATCAACACCACTGCTATGGATACCTTAGGTGCTTGTGGTGATGTTAACAGAAATGTTATGATTTCTGCATTACCACACAACAGACATTTACACTCTCAAATGGTTACAACTTCTAAGTTGATTTCTGCTAGATTATTACCAGAAACCACTGCTTATCACGACATTTGGTTAACTGATTTAGGTGAAGTGGCTAGAGGTATTGAAGGTGCTCCAAAGAAGATTCAAGTTGGTGGTGAAGCCTTACAAGATCACGAACCACTCTACGGTCCAACTTATTTACCAAGAAAGTTCAAGGTTGTTATTGCCATGCCACCATACAATGATGTTGATGTTTACGCTCATGATGTTGGTTTAATTTCTATTGTTGAAAACAATGAAATAATTGGTTACAATGTCTTAGTTGGTGGTGGTATGGGTACTACTCATAACAACACTAAGACTTATCCAAGAACTGGTTCTATGTTTGGTTTCGTTGCGTATGACAAGGTTGATGAAGTATGTGAAAAGATCATGCTTGTTCAAAGAGACAATGGTGATAGAAAGAACAGAAAGCACGCCAGATTAAAGTATACTGTCGATGATATGACTGTTGCTGGTTACAAGGCTGCGGTTGAAGAATTGTTAGGCTGGAAATTCGGTGAACCAAAGGCTTTCCAAATTGATTCTAACATCGACTTCTTTGGTTGGACACAAGATGAAACTGGCTTGAACCATTACACTTGTTTCATTGAAAACGGTAGAGTTGAAGACGTTGCAGGCAAGCCACAAAAGACCGGTTTGAAGAAAATTGCAGAATACTTCAAAGCCAATGATGCCGGTTGTTTCAGATTAACTGGTAATCAACATATTCTTTTGAGTGATATTCCAGATGAACATTTGGAAACTGTCAAGGAATTGCTCAAGGAACATAACTTGGACAACTTGGATCACTCTTCATTAAGATTATCTTCTGCTTCATGTGTTGCTTTCCCAACTTGTGGTTTGGCCATGGCAGAAGCTGAAAGATATTTACCAGTTTTGATTGATCAATTGGAAGTTGAATTAGAAAAGCTTGGTTTAAGAAACGATTCCATTGTCATGAGAATGACTGGTTGTCCTAACGGTTGTGCTAGACCATGGGTTGCTGAAGTTGCCCTTGTTGGTAAGTCATATGGTTATTACAACATCATGCTTGGTGGTTCCTACATTGGTGCTAGAGTTAACAAAATCTACAAAACTAACGTTAACGAATCTGAAGTTGTGTCCATCTTGGTTCCATTGTTCGCTAGATGGGCAAAGGAAAGATTGGAAGGTGAACACTTTGGTGACTTCTGTGTTAGAGTTGGTATCATTGTTGAAACCAAGGAGGGTAAGTACTTCTGGGATGACGTTGCTGAAGATGCTTGAGTGGTATATTTATACAATTTTATATAGTACGGTATTTGATTTTCGAGTTTACTTTGACTGTGATCTGGTTTTAGCCCGATTGATTACATTTAAAAACGTTCTAGGAATGCGTTTTTGACCCATTTCTTGCTCCACATCTCGCATTTCTCTCATAGTGTAATGAAGGAAATCTCCTACAACCGTATTCTTAATGTTTTGGAACTTGAGATCAATAGTCCTTCGTTCACTTTCTTCTTCTTCTTCCATTTCCTTCAATCTCGCGTCAATTTCGCGCTTAAAACGGTCTATAAGGACCTTCTTTTCTTTTGGAGACAGTTTCCTTGTTTTTGAAACTGCATCCATCGATTTTATGGGAGCAGAGGTCATTTTGTATTTGTACACAGTATAAACAAAGATTCCATCACACAAATTATTTTTTGAGTGGCAAATCTCCCCTGTCTTTTCAATAAACCATCTAAAAACCATGGTCTTAGAAGCTACTATGGTTGTCATTGACAACTCAGAGTACATGAGAAACGGAGATTTTCTTACCACGCGATACCAGGCCCAGTTGGACACTGTTGAAGTTGTTTTCAGAAGGAAAACTAACGCCAACCCCGAAAACACTGTTGGTCTGATGACGATGGCAGGTGAGTCACCCGTTGTTATTTCGAACTTGACAACAGACTATGGTCAGATTCTTTCAGGATTGCACTCTTCCAGAATCAACGGCGAAACTGCGAAATTGGCAACTGGGATTCAAGTCGCTTGTTTAGCTTTGAAGAACAGACAGAATAAGACCCAGAGACAAAGGGTAGTGGTCTTTGTCGGCTCACCTGTTCAAGAGAGCGAACAAGAATTGGAGCAGCTAGCTAAGAAGCTTAAGAAGAATGGTATCTCAATTGACATCATCAATTTTGGTGAAGAACAAACCAATTCTACCAAGCTTGAAAAGTTCATTTCAACTGTGAACTCTAATGACACTTCACATTTGGTAACTGTGCCACCTGGTCCTTATTTATTATATGAGCAAGTTGATAGATCATCTATTTTGAGGGACGAAGATTCAGGATTTGATCAAGGCGAAGCCTCTGCAGGCGGTAACGATGGATTTGATTTTGGTATGGACGATCCAAACATGGACCCAGAGCTTGCCATGGCTATTAGATTATCGCTTGAAGAAGAAGCGGCTAGACAACAGAGAGAAGCTGAGTCTAAGGAATAAATAGATAGGTATATTACGTAAGCATTGATTGTGAATGAGGAAGGTACTCCAAATACAAGCGTATAAATGTAAAACTAAAACAGAATTGGGTAGAAGCGTGTTGAGCCATTCTTTGTTTTCTTTAAAACGAGAGAACTTCAAATGAATACTACCGATTTGGAAAAAAAGCTCAGCAGGCCTACTCGGCAAAAATAGTTTGAAAATCATATAGCTGTGCCCTCTAACTTTCTGTGCTGTTAACTTTGTCATTGCTAATGTCTTCATTACGGAAAGCATCTGATAAAAAGGAGAAAAAACATGATAACCTACAAAATAGACGTAGTCGCAATACACCTAGAAGTTCCAATGGTGTCTGCTTGACTGAATCGAATTTGATCAACATGGACATTAAATGTATCGAAGAAGCACCTTTTACAAAAGAATTGTTTTTGGAATACTATTCCAAAGCCAAATGGAACTTATCAAACATCAATTGTCCTCAATGTCTTGTATCAACGTTGTTTTTAAAAGCGCCTGAATCGTTCAATGAAGCGAAAAGGTTGATGGCTGTTGAACAATACATGGATTTACCACATTGGAGTGAGTTGAATAGGTTCAATTCACTTATGAAAAAAATGGTCAAGCTGTTCTCCTGTAGAGGTGCCAGTATCAGTTTAGTTAATTCAAGATTTCAAGTTGTTAAATTTCAAATAGGGTTAGGGTCTAGCCAATGTTCAAGACAAGTAAGCTTAGATGCTCACGCTATCTTATCTTCCATGTTTTTGGTAATCTTGGATGCCAGTAAAGATTGGAGATTTGAAGCCAATCCGTTGGTTAGGGGTGTACCAAATGTTAAATTCTATTTGGGTGTGCCGCTTGTTTCGGTAAAGAACAACAAGGAAGTCATTGGTGTTTTGTCAATATTCGACGTGTTTCCAAGACAAAAGGTAGATGAGACCACTATCATGATCATGAAAAAGCTGGCTAGTGAAATAATGGATTTCTTAGATGCACCATTAACTAAAACGGTCACTGGAAGTTTGAAAAGTGATAGTGCAATTGAGCCAAATGCCCGCAATAACTTATTGGGGTCTAATCTTGGCCAAACTTTTGATGAGCTATACAATAATTCAAGAATAAACAAAGCTTCCAAATTGTTACAAAAGTATGGCAGAGCTACAGCCGTTGACTCGATAAATTCCAAAATCATATTTGAAAAGGATGGATCTGGGACTGCATATTTGCAAAATCAAATGTTCAAGTTTAATAAGTATTTGTCGCCATTTACCAAATTGTACGATTTCGATGTTTGGAAAGAAGTAATCAAATGTACAGATATGAAAACAGCATCTTTTAAGTTGTGTGAATTGTTATGTAAAAAATTGGGTTATGATTGTTTCTACATAGCACACATAAAAACTAGTGAGCTGAAGATAATCAAGTCACGGTACTTTCCAAATGTGAGAGAAATCGAGATGGCCAACTATAAATACATTGATAAGTTAGAAGATGTGGCTAATGAGCTAATCAGAATGAAAATTCTTGGATTGTACACTAAAGTTAAAGGTATTAGTAATGAATGGGCCTTGGAGTTTCATAAGAACGTTGAAAAGTATGAAAATGGAATATGTTACACCAACCATGATTCAAGATACCAATTTACCAATGGTGTTGTTTTACCATTTTACAAATTCCCAAACAAGTTAGCTAGAAGGAAGAGAATTGTTTCAGGCAAGAGTAGCGACAGATTGAAACTATACATGAGATCCAACGGATATGTGATTGGTGGCTTTTCTGAAAACGGTAAAGAGTTGACGTTGAACGAAATAGGGTATGTATACGGATGTGCATCCCTTTTACGTCGAATTTATCTTTGAATGGACACACTGGTCTTCTTTTTCTAGATAGCACGCTTTGTAACACTTCGAAAATATGCTTGTCTCACCGACGATTAGTTGAATGGGGCGTGAGCCAAATTTGATATTGAATGAGGAATTGATGCATTCAAAGGTTACAATTCTGGAAAATTACATTCAACAGGCTTTATGTAGTATAAGGATCGTAGTAAAAAGATAGACAGATCTTTGTAGGCTGCGTAGTTGAAACTAATATTTAAAAGATTCTAAAAACCAGCTTTCAAATATGAAAATGGCAAAGATGAGCTGTTTTGTGATGAGGCAGAGGCGTTAAGCAAAAGCCTACACCTTAGAGTTTATATAAATTTACACATAGAAACAAATACAAGCATCATGGCTAGCATTTATTGTTCAGTCTGATCCGATTTTTGTTCGTGGGATCTACTAAAACAAGCTGATTCAAGATAAGAAACCTAACAAACGGATCATCCCGCTCTTTGAGAAGCAGCCATACGTCTGTACCTGTTATAGAAATCGACACTGAGTTGTTTAGCAAGACCTCAATGAGCTTCAAAATCTGATCTTGCGAATCTTGCAATTGGGGAAATTGGTCCACAAGCAGATAATCCACAATCACTGTTTTCAAATGCTGCGTGAGCTTTCTGGTGTGGTCTTTCAGATCTTTGACCGGATCTGAAACGTCTGCTGAGCCTTCTTGGCGCTTACGTAATCTTTCAGATTGGGCCTCTATCAGGTTTGATAATGGGTATTGAATATCGTTGAGGAGTGTTGTGAGTTTTGTGTGAAACCTGATTTCGTCTCTAATTGGTTCTAATATTGGGTCCTGCTGTACAGCGTTTGAATTGGACGTGGGTTGGTCCTTGATTCTTGGAGGATGCTTTATGAGATGGTATTTAGCCAGTATTCTTAACTTCTGGAGCTGATCTTCTGGATAATCGGGCCGTGAGTTTTTCAAAGCCCTCAGGTTCTGCTGCCACGTCGCAATAAGTCTCTGCTGCGATTGATTCTGGGACATCGACTGATGTTTCACACGGATTATGAAAAAGATACACACACATACAAAAAAATACACTATAGCACACTTTCTAAGAGAGAAAGCTACGACAGCGTAGATGTCACGAGATCAGCTGTATGTTGGGAACTTAGACGAGCAGGTGAGCGAGCGTGTTTTGGCAGAGCTTTTTGTACAGGTTGCACGGGTCAAGAGTGTGAGAATGCCCAAGGATAAGGTCACCAAGAGGCACCAAGGGTTTGGGTTTGTTCAGTTTGCGAGTGCACGGGGAATGAAGTATGCGCAGGAGGCACTTAGAAACGTGTCCTTATACGATAAGACGCTGAAGATCAGCAAGGTTAACAATTCGGGGGGTGCTAATGGCGTCCATAAGGATGTTCTCGGCTTTGGGCCTGTTGTCTTTGTAGGCAACTTAGACCCCTTGGTTGAGTCTCAGAGTCTCAAGACCACGTTTGAGACCTTTGGAGTGATTACCGCGGTTCCAGTGATTACGCGAGGAGACGGATCCTGTCATGCATTATTGGCGTTTGAGACCTTTGACAATGCTGACAAGGCCATTGCCGCTATGAACGGGAAGTTATTGATGAACAGGCCCTTGACAGTTTCATATGCTTACAAGAACGGCACTAAGGAGAAACACGGCGATTCTGTGGAACGTAAGCTGTGGGAACTCAAGAAGGAAAATTGGGTAGAGCCTGAGTCTGAGTCTGAGTCTGAATCAGAGCCAGAGCGAGAACCGAAACCAGAACCTGTTCGTAATCCTAGTCCCGCATCAGCACCAGAGCAACAAAGACGTCCTCCTGGCCAATATCAGCATCCACACCGTGCGTACGAAAGTAGGCCGACAGATCATGCCTCTATGGAGAGTCAGAGGGGAGCATTCCGTGGTGGAAGCTATAGGGGACGCGGTAGCGGCCGAGGGGGTTACAGAGGACGCGGTGGAGAGTATAGAGGCAGAGGTGGGCGTGGAAAAGGTGGCTACGACGGCTACAGAGGACGAGGGGGTAGAGGCGGTGGTGGTAATGGTGGTAATGGTGGAAATGGGTACTACTGAGGGCGGAAAAGACTCACTGGGGTTAGTAGGCGTGTGTTCCAGCTGGTGGGCGTGTGTTTTTCATCCCCAGCAAGTTGGTACGCAATTGTTTTTCCTCCCGACTAACTTGCTGCGCGTGTGTTTTTAACTCCCCCCTCACCTTTGAACCATGGTACCACCATCATTTTTGCCGCCGCGCAATTTAGCAAATCTCAATACGCCCCCCCTCCGCCCTAAATTTCATGGGGGAACTGAAATTTTTCAGCCTACAAACTTGGTACGGTTTTCCTTCTAAGAAATGTCTTCGATCGACGCCTCAGTGATGCAAAACCTAGACGCAGCCTCGCGTAAGGAGGTTGCTGATTTTGTGCAGGCAGAAACTGCACGCGCAAAGATCCAGCAATCGGTAACAGAGTTCACCAACATTTGTTTCAAGAAGTGTGTTTCCTCTGTCGCGGGCCCTAACTTGGACCAGGTGGAAGGAGAGTGTTTGCACAGTTGTGTGAACCGATTCTTGGATACAAACATCCAGGTGGTGCAACAATTACAGTCTCTTCAGAGTTAGAAAGAGGCTTTATAGCCTGCTTCTTAGAGATAACCTTTGTAGTTAGCGTCTTGTCTATAGAGTAATTCTTTGTTTTCCAGTAAAAATCATGGATAAATCGATTAAGCGTGGTCTCAAGGACCGTGCTTACGATAGACGTAAAGCAACAACCGTAGAATTGACACAGCTAGTGTCGGAGCTTGTAGCTAACGGTGAAAGACAGCAGATTGCGGCGATAATCGACCAGCTTTCGTGTGAATTCATCTACGACGTGAACGACCCTCATGCCAGATACGGGGGACTTATTGGTCTTGCAGCAGTGGGCATTGGTCTCGGCCCCGGAGAGATTGCACAGTATCTAAAATCACTCACGGAACCCGTATTTGCTTGCTTTGGAGACCACGACTCGAACGTCAGATACAATGCGTGTGAAACAATTTATAACTTGTACAAGGTGGCCAAGGGCGAGATCCTCGTGTATTTCAACGAGATCTTCGACATCTTGACCAAGGTGATTGGTGATCCAGATCAAAGCGTGCGTAACGGGGCCGGTATTGTGGATAGATTGTTGAAGGACATTGTCACCGAAAAAGCCACCAACTATGTTTCAGTGTTGCAGTTGAACAAGGGCGAGGACCCACCACAGGCAATGGCACGGGTGATTGATAAATCAGGTAAGTTTCTGCAGTTCTACGACCAGCAAACACCAAAGGCGTTCCAAATTTCAAAGTTCATCCCATTGTTGAAGGAAAGAATGCAGACCAACAACAGCTACACTAAGATATTTATTCTCAATTGGCTTTTGCTCCTGGACTCCATTTCTGACTTGGAATTGATCTCCTATTTACCTTCATTTTTAGAACCTCTATTGGGATATCTCGATTCGTCCAATAAGGATGTCAGAGAGAGAGCAGAGAACTTCCTTGGCATTTTGTTACAGGAAATCAACAGAATCTATCAAGTGCAGAAACTGCCACCCACTTCAGATTACATCCAAGGTCAAGACACCAAGATTGACTACTCTAAAATTATTGACATTTTAGTCAACAACTTAGAGTCCAAGGCTGCCATGATTCGAATTGTGAGTTTAGAGTGGCTTTCCAATTTGTTGTCGATTTCTTCGCAATCTTTCAATATTTTGATTCCTAAACTCTTGGCAATTCTATTGGAAACCATCTCGGATAACAAGGGTTTGGACCTACAAAATATGGCAATAGATTTCAATTTCAAGTTAATCAAGCTTGTCAGCTCCAATGAAATTGATACCAACTTTTCCTTACTGATTTCCAAACTTGTTGCTCAATTGGGCCCTGAAAAGCATTCCAACAGATTGGCCAAGCTTTATTCTTTGGATTGGCTCATCATGCTCCATGATAAAAGCCATAGCAAATTTATGGAAGAAAAGGATTCTGATGTTTTCATGACGTTGCTTAGATGTCTAAATGACAAGTCTGACCAAGTTATTAACAAAGATTTGGAATTACTTTCAAAGGTGGCTGATCAATCCGATGACGACTATTTTCATTCTTTCATCATCAATTTGTTAGAATTGTTCAAAAATGACAGAGAGTTGCTGGACACTAAGGGCGATTTCATTCTGAGACGTCTTTATCAACCATTGAAACCAGAACGTGTTTACAAAGCATTATCAAAAGCACTTTATGATGAAATGAACGAGTCCAACAACTTGTCTTTCATCACAATCATGATTCAAATATTGAACAACAACTTGATAGTTGCTCCTGAACTTGCTGAATTTAGACGTCAATTAATTAGCGATTCCAAATCTTCAGAATTATTGAACACTTTATTCAAATGCTGGTCATTAAATTCGCCATCTTTGCTTTCTTTGACTTTATTAACATCCAATTACAAATTAGCATATCATATAATTTTGGGTATTTCACAATATGAGATCAATTTAGGTATGTTCATCCAATTGGACTTATTAATCCAACTGTTGGAGTCGCCAATTTTTGCCAAATTGAGATTGGATTTATTGAAACCAAAAAAAAATGTATACCTCTATCACTGTCTTTATGGTCTGCTGATGTTACTACCCCAATCCGGGTCTTTCAAAATTCTACAAAATAGATTAAATGCAGTTTCGCCAATCATCAATAACCCAATTGATGACGTGGATGAGCTTGAAAATGATCTCGGTCCATATTCAGAATTACTTAACTGGTTTAATAATTCACAACAAAAACTGATGGAATTCCAGTCTCAAACTAATCAGAATGATAATCTACAAAGATCTATAAATGATGCATCAAATAATGAAAATGAAGGAAATGATTTTGGTCAACAATCGTCTTTCTTTAATAATAGGTCTAAACCAAAATCATATGCTGAAATGTTCCCAAATGCTAAATCAAGTCAAATTAACCAAATTTCGATGAAAGGTAATAATGCTAATATTGGTACTGGTGTTGAGAATTCTGACGATGTTGGTAATAATAGTATGAGTACTGTCACTACTGAGCTGCAATCATTGAATGTCAGAAGCGCATCTCAACAGTTGAAGATCGATGCCGAATCTAATGCCCAATCAGAGTCTTCTCTAGGTGAACAACTTTCTGAACAAAGCAAAGATGATAATAAAGAACAACAGCAAAAAACAATTGAAATTGAAGACCAACCGTTGGACACCAGTTCACAAATTAATGTATAATTAAACTTTTAAAGCATTTGATTACGGTAACGCAAAATCTTATTTCTGTATTTCAATCCCTTAACGCTTAATTCTCTTGATCTTTCATTCAATTCGAATTTAGAAACCAACTTAGCTTCTGCCTTTTCAACTATGACCTTACGTAAATGAAGAACTTCTTGAGCTTTCTTGTCAATAACAGAAACTGCATTCTCATCTTCTGTTACCCCACGAGAAACACCATGATGATACTTACGTGGGTTGCTGTATTTGATTGTTGATCTATGGGACAGCTTAAAACCGTCTGCTAAATTACCACCTTCAACAAGCTGAAGGTCGGTTTGAGCATCTTCGTCGGAATCCTCGGCCAAATCCTCTTGTGAAAGATAAAATTGTGACCAAATTTGTTTCTCTTCTGGGGTTTCATACGGAATGTTCGCGTGTCCCTTGGTTTGAATATGTTGTCTAATACCAATAAGCTTTTTGCTTTGGTAACCGCATTTTAAACAAACCCTGTCAATACCAACAGTGTCTGCAATAACATGTAACAAATCATCTCTCAAAACTAATGCATCTTGGTTTGGAATGTACAATCCATGGTTCTTGAACATATGATCAATGTTATCTTCAATAGACTCATGATTTTTTCCACAGTAAAAGCACTGATCAAGTTCAAAATCAACAATGGGTTCTTCTTCCTCATCTTCTTCCTCGTCTGAAGTATCCTCATCGATATCGGTGTTGGCTTCTGATGATACATAATGATCTTCGACTTCAGATTCAGTATGTGACAAAATTTCATCACCTAATTCAGAACTAGTTGAAACAGCCGTCACTGTTGAGCCGATAGAAAACTTAGAAACTTCAGATCTAGCAGGTGAATGATCTCTACCAGCGTTATCATCATCTAATTGTAATCTTTTCAATAACTTCGGATTCAATTTCTTAATCTTTAAATGAGAACTACCTCTTTCCTTATCAAGTTTACCAATAGCAAATCCAAATTCATCAACTTGAACGATGTCCTTGTTCTTGTTGTTAACTTTCTCTTCAAACAGTTCGGATGGGATCGGTTGTAAATTGGCAACTCTTCTCTTCAAATTGTATCTATGCCATTCAGTTTTCATATGAATTCTTTGCATATCCTGAGATGGAAAAGCAATATGACAGCTCAAACAAGTAAATTTAGTCTTGTTAAACACTGAGTGTGTTGGTAGATTGTCGCTATTTAATTCCATATTATATTTGAGTATTAGTAATGAAATAGTACAATGCCTAGCAAATGAAAAATTTAGTTACCTAATTGGGAAAATTATTCATCATGCTCATTTGCTCAGTAAATGTTTTAAATGCTTTCTTATTGTTTATTTATTTTTATTTCTATTCAGAATATCTATTTTAAATTACACTACTAGCACGCCTAGTACAAAATCTCCTTTCCTAAAGTTGGCCATTCTCTCTTGAACAATTCCATACCAACAATATCCTG
The DNA here is from genome assembly GCA_030462855.1 of Saturnispora bothae. Lineage (NCBI taxonomy): Eukaryota > Fungi > Ascomycota > Pichiomycetes > Pichiales > Pichiaceae > Saturnispora > Saturnispora bothae. The sequence goes on along the minus strand of JAKVQQ010000018.1, from coordinate 77,054 downwards.
TTGGTTCAATTTACCATCGAAGGAAGCCTTAAATTCACCATGAGTACCCAAACTTTCCCTAATGAAACCACTTCTACCCATCTTAGTAAAAATAGGAACATTTTTATAAGCCTTGACATCTTCAACATGGAAGAACATGAATCTGATAGTGACCATGCTTTTGTGGATTCTGTAAACTTCACCTGTTAAAACGGCACGTTTAGCAATGACTCTTCTGAAATCAGTGTTAGCAAATGTACCCTGCGCAATAATTTGGAGAGAGCCATCTTGTTGTTCTTTAAAAAATAATGCTGGAGAGTTGGTCATGGAGACAGGAACAATAGATGTAGCAAATGCCGTTTGGCCCTGATGTAAGAATCTTTGATATTTGGAAACTTTATTGGCGTTCCTCGTTAATTGAGAAATGACCGGGTCAATAATGTAGCGACGGAACCCATATTGAACAACCATTCTGTCTTTTGATTTGATAGGCTCATCGTACGCTTCCCAGGTCTTGATTTCAAAGTTGCAAACAGCTAATTTGTGTTCGTTTGGCAATAATCCATAAATGACAAATGGAACCATCTTTGGATCTTGGAACTTGGCAAATGCTTCATTTGAAAGTTTGATGTAAATCTTAACTCTGTCACCGGCGACAGCCTTAACATTTCTTTGGAATTCCTTGATGTTTTGAATTCTGTAGTTTCTGTAGTTGGTTATGCGTAAAAGTTGATGCCATTGTTCAGGTCTGTTTTCATCATATTCATCACAGTCCCAGAAAGTACTTGGTAAAGATTTCACACCACGATATTTGGCCAATCTGTCAGTGGCCCTTTCTTCAGGACGTAATTCAATTTCATCAGGCCATCTCAATTCATCACTTTCTCTCTTACGATACATAGCCAATTGTTTAGCGTGTTCTTCAGGTGACAAATCTGTTTCCATGAGGTCCTCTTCTTCTTCTTGTTCTTCTTCTTGCATTTCTGGAGCTTCTTCAACGTCCTCTTCATCCATGTCCACTTCTTCAATTTCTTCTGAATCAGATTGCAACCCATTCTCTTTAATCAAATCTTCTAATTCTTCATCCTTATACCATCTAGCATGGTATTCGGTCATACCCTTTGGTAATCTTCTTTTTGGAGCTTGTTCAACTTCGTTAACCAAATTCCAGTCGTCTTGTTCGTATTCTTCGTAATCTTCTTCATCTATATCAGAAACATCATAATCGCCTTCGGCATCAACTTCTTCAACAAGCTCATTGAGGTTTTCTCTGTTTTCAGAAGGGAGTAAATCGTTATCGTCTTCCATATCAGATTTAGTAACGATTTTTTCAATTTTTTCGATTTGTTTATCACCACAGCCTGGAATATGAATCAAATTGTCAGGGTTAAAACCATTTCCTCTGACAATACCTTCAACTACTAACAAACTTTCTTCAGGAGAAAGATCTATTTTATCTAACTTGTCAGCAACAAGATAACCTCTTGAATCTCTCCAATTAACTCTACGAGGGAACTTTTGACACAAGTTTCTCAAAATGTTCAATTGATCATTAGAGTTTTCTAAAATGAATAACTTATCAGAAGATGGGAAGAAATGTTCATAGAAACTAGTTAATGATTTGTAAATGTCTAGCTGTAAGTTTTTCTTTGGATAATTAGAGACCAAGTCTGGCAAGACAGCATAATCATTAGAAATACCTTGAGCTTGAACAGCTCTAATGATTTGTTCACCATATTGCTCATCAACTTCTTCAATGGAACTCAAACCAAAGATGACAAAATCTGCAACTTTACATGAATCCAAGATTGATAAAAGATTGGTCATATTTGGAATGATAAATTTCAAACTGGACTTGAATCTCAAAACTTTAACAGTAATAACTTGGACATTGGATTCCAAAACAGGAGAAGAAAAAACCAATTCATTTTCATCCATAGGACTCAAAATTTGTTTAATGATCTCTAATGGATTCAGATTCTGAGTTAATGGAACAATAGTAACTATCTTATCAATTTTAGTACCATTAAAAAGAGCTCTGGCTTTAATACTGTTATTGATCTTATTGTTTTTCAATTGATCCTTTTTATTTCTTCTATCAAGCTTAGTTACAACTTTTAATGCCTTGTTGTTAGCAACAGTTTTTTCAACTTTACCTTTACTAGCTTCTTTTAAAGATCTTTTGGATGCATGACGCGATTTGAATGGCTTGTTGGCCTTCTTTAATCCACCCGCCATTTAGATCAACTAGATTCTGTATAAGAAATTTGTAGAATGTAAAAAAAAATTTTATTGAAATTTCCGAATTGGGATAGCAATTGAACGTCCTTTGAAAATGATGCCTTAAAGATTGCCAAATGGGCTCAGTGGCAATTTATTGAATTTACAAGTTGCACTATTATCACATATGTGTAAAAAAATGACATGTTAAAATTTAGAGGGTTCACACGTGAGTGTCACGTGGTTTGAATGAGGGCTTAAAATTTTTGTAGTCCGCATTGGGAAAATCTTAAAATTCTTGTGACTGCTTTTTTTTCCTAAGGGCACGCAAAATTTTTCATACTTTTACAAAAGTTGTGTTGAAAAATTTAGAGGTTTTCGACTTTTGCTTATACAAACCAAATAAAAACGTATGTACTAATAGGCTTTCCGAGGCCACAACGATGTCAAGAGAGATGAAATAAAGATTATATGCATACTTAGTTACAGAAACGAAGAAATCCCCCGTGAAAAGAATAGCTTGATCACTGTGTTGCATAGTTAACCTACAAATTGACGATCAAATACAGAAATTCTAATACCAAGTAGGAATTATGACATAAGAAACGGAATAATCTCTCATGAAATTACGTGTGCTCCTCATCTTCAATTTGATCTGTTTACTAACACATTTTATTATAGAACATGGCTCACTCCAACGTTTGGTACTCACACCCAAGAGACTTCGGTAAGGGTTCTAGAAGATGTAGAATCTGTGCTTCATACTCTGGTTTAATCAGAAAGTACGGTCTTGACATGTGCAGACAATGTTTCAGAGAAAACGCTAAGGATATTGGTTTCAACAAGTTCAAATAAGCAGTTAATCCAATAATGTTTTATATTATATAATAATTAACTATACAAATCATATTAAATCACTTCAAGCAGTAAACTTCCCTGTCTTTGCTATTTCCCGGATCTCCTTACTTTCGATCACGAGAATTTGCTTATCTTCCCCAGAAAGATTAGATTCCGCAATGATTTTAGCAGCGGTGGCCACTTCTTCGCCGTACACAGGATAACCAATCATCGATTCAACAAACGTTCCTCTTAAAAATGATCCCACCTTTTCAGCCATGGAATTGTTGAAACCTTTACTAACTTCTCTGGTACCTAACAAAACACCAGGTCTGAGAATAACTGTTCGTTTGAATCCAAGAGACTTGAAGTCGTTTTCCAATTGGCCTTTAGTTTGAAGATAAAGAAACTTGGAGTCTGCATTGGAACCAATTGAAGAAATCAAAATGGCTGTATCAAATTTACCACTTTCCTTTGCTGCTGTAAGACATTTGATGTTAACTCCGTAATCAATTTCTTTGAATTTCTCAGCAGAACCAGCATTGGCTCTGGTAGTACCAAAACCAGAAAAAAAGGTAGAACCTTGTGGTAAATCACAAGATTTGATACTTTCAGCCCAATTGGAAACATCGCCTTCAAGAATGCTTTTCACATTGGAAGGGACGTTCTCTTTAAAAAATGGTGGCACTCTACGAGCTAAAAACGCAACTTGCTCACCTGATTCGGCCACTTGCTTAAGAAAACTACTACCACATAATCCAGTTGCACCAATTACAAAAATCGCCATTGTATTTAGAGTGTGCTAGAGATAAAATGGTTATGATCTCAAGCTGATAAAAATTTCTTGCATTGGAAACTCGGACCTTTATTATAAAGCGTTAGAATGAGTGGTACTCACTCTGCAAATGTTGTATCTGTGCCGTTTAAAACAGTGCATGACTTGTTGGATTTGAAGGACGCTTTTTTCCCCAGGAAAAAGGGTCAAAATGGGACAAAGTACGACCGAAGAGAGAGAGCTATCCAAAAAGTTAACGCTTATATGACGAGAGGCGCGATTCCTCACGCGATAGAAATGACATCCTTGTTCACAGAGATTGTTCTCAATGATCATGTTTTGATTAACTTAGAAATTGGCACTTTTGAATCCAACTTTCCTGTTGTGTCTGAATCTTCGAAAACTGATTTATTATTGCGAGCTAGTTATTCCACAGCCATCATTAAGTTTGTTAATGGGCTTTTAGATCCCTTGCAACAAGGTGTTTACGCTATATCATTACACAATTTGGCAAATAATTTGAATTTACCATCACATTTTGTTGAAATGAGACATGTGTGTACTCATGAAGCTATGCCCAGTTTGGAAATGCTTAGATTGACAAGCGTGCGAGCTTTGAAGTGGCTCTTAGAAAACTACTGGAAACCAATGGTTGAAAATTATAAATTGGTTTCATCTAATGCATATGACCATATTCCTGAAGTGAATCAGAATGATCAAGTGGAAATCAATGCACAATCGGTCTCTAAATCAGAACTGAAGCAATATGAAAAGGTGTTGAAAACTATCAAAAAGTTCAGAAGAGACTTGCTTTCAAAAACTTTGGATCTTAAAGCTATTGATCAATACAATGCTACGCTATCACAGATAGGACAGTTTGATCAAAGTATTATCATGAAATTGTTCATCAATAAAACATATTTATTACCTCATGGTGAAAAGTGCCAAGAAATCAGCGATAAACAAGTTCTCGGATTGAAAATGATGTGGGGTCCCTTCATCCAATCTTTATCAATGGATCTCTTGTATGAGCTTTGGATTCAACTTTATGATTTAGCTAGCTCTAAGATAATCATAACAGATATTGATGACGAGTACATAGATGACAATCTCAATTTACAAATGTATCCCAGAAGTGGATCTGAGATCACCATTCTTGCTGATTGGTGTGTTTGGATATTTGAAAATACAGACATCGTGAACTCCACTAAATTCATCCCAAGAATTTTCCAACATATTAAGAAAAGTGGTCCCTGTGGAATATCCATTAGATGTTTGGAAACATTAGAAAAGAACGAATCGATCAATCAGATTGAACAAATAAGAAAGCTCAAATCTACATGGATCAAGTTCTGGATCCCTGGCAGAACTAAAATTGAAACGAAGGAACTTAGAGATTTGAACATTAAAAAGCAGAAGAAAGATGAGGGTTCATCGCTTGTCCTTTTCAGACCAATAGAACATTATAAACCAACACCCTTTGGCTGTCCAATACCATAAAAATTTTATAAACATGTACTCATTATATTCTATAAACTATGCAAACAAGTTAAATCCTGTTCAACTTCTTTTTCACCAAATCAAGCAATCCGAGATGGTTGCCTCCTTCACCAAGAATAAGCCAATTTCTTATCAATTTGTGGACATTTTCTGGATGCTGAAGAGCAACCATACCAATAAGAGTGGTTAAAATTCTGTGCCTATTATTTTTGTAGATCTTAATACCAACACTTGTATGCGATTTAGGAAACATTATCTGTGGTAAACTGGTCAAATCCAGTCCATGTGGTTCATTGTTTAGTTGTATTATGTCTTGAACGGATAAATCATCTATTAAACATCCATCATAACCAAGGGTATTCTTTTGTACTAATGTGTTGAACTGTTGCATAAACGTCTTCAAAATATACTTGGAAACAAAAGCTGATGTTCTAAGCTCATAACCTCCTCCTACTATCCTGTCCTGCTTCATATCGTCAATATGGTTCAGTATAAGTTGAAATCCAATGTCAGAAATGGTCCCCTGTGTGATCTTTGTTTTGTCTCGACTCATCTTTGACACTAATTCATGTGTTATTTCCAAGCTACGATCAGGATAGACGCAGTAAGACGTCTGTTCAAATGTTAGAGGTACAGACGCAGGTATAATTCTTTGTAGCACCGCTATTCTTGCCGCTAAAACGCGGTATCTTAGCCGTGATTGTTTATAATTCAAAGCAAGCGGTAGTCGCTTTGTTGTGGTGTCATTCACAGTGTATAATGTCGAATGTAGACGTTTGAATATCACCATGTCGAACAAGAATTTGTCTTTATGTAAAGAAAAATTTAACTAGCAACACAATCTTTTTATCTAGAAGTAGCTTTGTGTTTAAAATGCCGCCTAAAACAGCATCAAAGAAGTCATCTTCCAGCTCCAAAGAAACTGGAGATTCTGGAGAGGCGAAAAGTTTCAAAAAGGAGAAAAAAGTCGTTTTGCCAACCATTGAAAATTACATTGTGAGACAGTCTCAAGGTTTGGATGATAAATCACGTTCAGTTGTGTTTGTTTCGGCCCTGGCTTTGGAAGTTTTGGATGTTAAGAGGGGTGCTTTTGTTAAAGTCACCAGAGGATTGCAAGATCTTGTCCTCTTAATCGATTTGAATGAAGAATTAGAAGATAATATCATTGAGATCGACCCAATGTATTTGAAATTGACAGGTTGGTTGCTTGGTGAGAGGATCCAGATGGTGAAATATACTGGGCAACTTAATTATGCCGATTCTGTTGACGTTTTAGTGAAAAAAGAATACAGCTCGGACGATGTCAAGACACATCTTTTGGATATTGGAATTGTCTATCCTATGACCACTGATGGTGAAAATTGGATTATCAAATCCATCAATGAAGATGATGATTTAGCTTCCTCTATGAATAACCTGTCTTTAGACTCTCAACTGAAGCCAAAAACTTCACGGCTAATTCCATTTTTGATTCACCCACAAACCACTAAGATCAATTCAGTTCAAGTAGAAATCGTTCCCAGGATCAATCCGAAGCATTCATTTGAACAAATTGGTGGTTTAACACCCCAATTGACACATATTAAAAGGACCATGGAAATGCCATTGAATAAACCTGAGCTATTCTCATCATTTGGTATTTCACCGCCTAGGGGTGTTCTCATACATGGTAATTCAGGTGTTGGGAAGTCCATGATTTTAAAAACAATTGGTTATGAATTCACCCATTGTCATGTAGTCAGAATTAACTCAACTGAAATCATTGGAAGATTTCTTGGTGAAACAGAAGAAAGACTGAGATCCTTATGGCAAGAAGCGGTTAAATTTCAACCAAGTATTATTCTATTAGACGAAATCGATACTCTTTTACCTAGTACCACAGGTAGAGATGAAGTGAATGATAATGATAACAGAGTTTTAACTACTATTTTGACCTTGTTGGATGACATGGACCCGATGTCCAAGGTTGTTATTATTGGTGCTACTACAAAAGTCAATAACGTCAATTTGGCATTACGTAGACCGGGTAGGTTTGATATTGAAATTGACATACCTATTCCGGATATTGACTCACGTGAACAGATTTTGAGTAAACTTTTATCAAGAATGGATCAAGGAAGATGTTCGCTCACTGAAGAAGATCAGCGTGCAATTGCGTCTAAAACACATGGTTATGTTGGTTCTGATTTAGTTGCATTGGTGAGGGAAGCTGTCATCAATGGTGTTGATGCTCAACAACAGAAAGATGGCAATGTTACCTCCCCTCCTGTTATCAATTTTGCTGATTTTGAGCGTGCTATGATTGACATTAGACCAAGTGCGATGAAGGAAGTTGTACTTGAAATGCCAAAGATTAAATGGTCGGATATTGGTGGTCAAGAAGTATTAAAGAGAAAGTTGAAGGAAATGGTCCAGTTACCATTAACCTCAGGTGAGCTTTTCAAACAGCTTGGTATCAAAGCCCCAAAGGGTTTGCTCCTTTATGGACCGCCCGGTTGCTCAAAGACTATGACTGCTAAAGCTCTTGCTAGTGAATCAGGATTGAACTTTTTGGCTATCAAGGGACCCGAAATGTTTGATAAATATGTGGGTGAAAGTGAACGTAAAATCAGAGAGATTTTCAATAAAGCACGTGCATCAGCTCCAAGTATTATTTTCATTGATGAAATTGATGCCATTGCATTAGACAGAGAATCTGGTGAAAGTTCCAATGTGGCTAAGCAAGTTTTAAATACCATGTTGAATGAAATCGATGGTGTTGAAGAATTGAAGGGTGTGGTGATTATTGGTGCTACCAATAGGCCAGACTCGATTGATCCTGCGTTATTAAGACCAGGTAGATTAGATAGACATGTTTATGTTTCTCCGCCAGATTCATTTGCACGTAAGGAAATCATTTTGAAAAACGTCAACAAGTTCAATTTACAAAACAAAGACCAGCTTGTTGATGAGCTCGTTGTTCAGTCAGAAGGTTTCAGTGGCTCTGAGTGTGTTTTACTTTGTCAGGAAGCGGGTTTAAATGCCATCATGCAATCTACTACAGGTGTCGTTGAAAGTGTTGAAAGGGTCCATTTCATGAACGCAATGAAAGAAATCAGTAGAAATATCACTGAGGAAATGCTTGAATACTATGAGTCTTTTGGCAAGAAATACAGTGCCGTTTGAAAAAAGTATGTTAACTAAACTAATCATGTGTGTATAAAAAAGCGAGCTGAGCGCTAGTTTACGTAATAGAACAAAAATAAATATTCACAAGCTCTCACCCGCTTCTTTTTGCTATTCAAGCCTGTTTTCATTGACTAAAATGGCTCTCGATGGAAACAAGCTTTTTACTATGGTGATTATTTCACTTTTGGGTGCTTATGGTGGTGTAAAATTCTTTGAACCAATTATCATTGAACAGTTGAAAAGAGATGGTAATTTGAGATCAGATATTGAAATCCCTGAGTTTGATAAAAACGGTGACAGAATTATCAATGGTGTTGACAAGAGTGCTGAGTTGGATAAATTGAGAGAAAGATTGGAGTCAAAGAAGGATTGAAATTGAACGCATTAAATGACATTGTAATAGTAGCTTCTTCTCAAAAAGGATATTTTGTATATAGAGTAATACCATTAAAAATCTAAAAATAATGACTTTGACATATCAGTGTAATATGTAAATTCTGGTGTTATTTAGAGCATACGAATTATCATTTCTAGCCGCTACCTGGCTGAGTGGATAGTTTCCCAAAAAGGAAAATCTGAAAAAAAATTTTTAACCAAGAGAGTGAAACTTTTCACTGACAAGACCGCTGAAATGGCCAAGTTAAAGAAGAGATCGAAGCTTTCTCAGCAAAGACACAAGGCACAAAAGTTAGCTAATCCATTAGTTGCTGCTTTTGCCGAGTCAAAGCCAATCGATGACCAGATCAAGGACATTTTTGCACAATTGAACTCACAAGATAATGAAACCAGACTCAAGGCCATTTCCAGTTTGACCTTACTATGTGGTGCAGACCCTAAGGTGAGAAAACTTGCATTGAAGAACAACTTGATTAAACTTTTAATGACCACCTATGTTTTAGATGCCGATCTAAGTATTAGATCCTGTTCTCTTGGTTTATTAAGAAACTTGATCATTGAAGAAGAATATGACATGGCTATCCATCTTTGGCGTAATGACATCTGGTTGATTTTGGAAAATGGATTCAAGGATTTCCAAGACAACGTTGAATACTTCGATGCATTGATTGGTTTATTAGATTCATTGTGTTTAGAATTGACTAGTAATATAGTTGATGAAGGTGTGATTCCTAAATTACAGCATATTATGAAGTTATTCTTTGAAGTTTTGAACAAGTTTTCACTTGGTGAGACTACTGAACTCAAGCCAATTGTTTCCATCTTGCAATTGATTTTTGATCTATCCAGTATATCTACTAAGTTCTTAGAATCACTTTCAAAAGATTTCAATTTCATCCAAGCATCAGGACCATTGTTTAGTAAGCTGGGAAGCTCTGGTGCCCTTGCTAAAATTTATATCATTGGTATCAATTTCCAAATTTGTGAATTTAATGATGATTTAGGTAATGGACAAGTTAATCAAGTCATTGAAGAGATTTTCAATGTTATCAATTCCATTGACATTCAAGGCACCATTTCAAAAATGAACTCCGGTGAAACAGAAGGTATCAAGGAAGAATTTTTGATCATTGACACATCTTTGGATTTATTCTCCACTATGATCGAATTTAGTGGTCATTCAATGGACATACAACAAGGTAAGAAGAAAAACGACGAAAAGTTTATTCAATTGCTTAACGAGAACATTGTGCCATTCTTAGATCAGCTTATCAGCCAAGGGCTTAAGAATGATAAATTATTAATTTGTCTCAACAATTCTATCATCTATCTTTCAAGTGTCAAAAACGATGCCCTCAAGTATTCATTCATCAAAATTGGAAAGTCCATTAACTTTGAGCTTGATAATACCATCAAGGCCTTTGTCAATGAACCAGCAACTGTTGAAAAGGTTTCTGATCTAGTCACATTTAAACTTAACCTTATGATGTATCTTGATTCAGACAAGGATAACTTCATTAGCTCTGTGAAAGAAGACATGAACGGTGTTTCTACACTTATTGAAGTTTCATCCGGTCTTCTTGAAAAATTAGAAGAAGGTGATGATATTCTTGATCAGTACTTGAGCACATTGATTCAATATTTAACTATAATTGGTAAGCAGTGTGGTGAAGATTCATTAACAGCTGCCATCACTAAATTCATTGTCGACGAGCTGATCATCAAGTCTGGTAAATTCTACAATGAAAAGACCAGTGAAAGGAAAATGACCATTGCTAAATACCATTCCTCCTATGGTTACATAATTGAAAACATATTGAATGAGAGTGTCAACGCGATCATCGAGATGTTTGATGACGATTACAGTTATAACAAACAGATCTACCATAAAGGTGGATTGGGTGTTGTTTTAGAAACATTGTTACCTGAATACAAGATGATTTACAAGAACATTGATAAAAACACCCAATTTGGGTTAAAGAAAAGGAGTGAAGATACATTGATGAATTTGGGTAGGTTTGTTCTCTACAAAAAAACAGAATAGGTGGGTGAAGAGGTACATTTTTGTATATGTTTTCTATAAAATTAAAATGATAAAAGTTGAATCAGGTTGGCCAAGCGTACATGGTATCCTATGTGAGTTAGAAAGCAATCAACCGTGATCAAAGAGCATTTGAATTTTGGATGGCATTTTTCGGCATTTTCTTTAGTATTAGTATTTAATTCGTTAATAAGTAGATAGAAACGCGTAACAAAGCTAATATACAAGCAAAACATGATCAATAGCACAGAACTGAACAGTTCTGGGGGTTCTCAACAAATTACAAGGAGCTTCCTGTTAATATAGAGAAAATTTCTGCTATCATCATAACCGTTAAAACAGCGATTGTGGCCATGGTTACTGCAACCCCTAGGGTGAGAAACACTGGCCAAAGTACGGGGAAAAAGAATACCATGAGCAAAACCCAAAGTGTGAATGCAACGACTGCTACAAGGTAAATTACAAGCTCCATTGCTGTTTGAAGGAGGGGTGGTTTAGTTGCTGGTTGATATGACATATTAACTATGAAAAGAAAAAGAGCTCATTTAGTCAGATTAAAATATATAAAATGGAAAATTGAAAACGGAAAGCGTAAAATGTAAAATGTATTAATATAACCATAGCTCTCACTTTTCGCGCCGAAGTCATCATGTGAGCATTCTTTGAATGATTTATTATGTAAAAAGCTATATATTAAGGTGGCTTCTGGGAATAATAGTAGTACAAGTAAAAGGCCATCTATAATGGTGGCTTTGTATGAGTATGAAGAATAGATAGTTATTCTGCTATGTACATTTCGTATCCTCCTATACCTTATTAGCATAACATCTTGCTTGATCCTTGACTTTCTTATTGTACAATTCTCTATTGTTTTCAAACTCTTTATACGCAGGTTCTTGAGCAGGTGAGCCAGGATTTGGGGTATCCAGTAACTCTTGAACACCCAGTAATAGTTGTTTCAACGTAATGGCCGCTCTCCAATCTTGGGTTTCATTTAAAATCGACAAACAGATAGTTCCTGAAGGATAAACGTTTGGATGGTAAAAACTAGCAGGAAACTGGATCTTTGGGGGCTTGGCAGGATATTCTGGAGAAAAGTGGATGGTTAAAGGGTAAGTGGCGTTGGCCCACAGAGTTCCAGCCTTACCTGGAATACCTGCTTGCCAGTTGTGCAAATCTAGAGATCCGTCGGGCTTCTTGAGTGGTTTGGCAAAGAATCCAAAAGGATGGTCCTTTCTCCACATTTTACGTTCTTGCTGAATACGCTCAGTACATAAATCACGAGACATGACTTGAAAATGTGAAACTTAGAATTATAATGTAATCATCAGAGTAGAAAAAAAATCTCCAGTATGAAAAGAGTGTATGAGACTTCTTTAAAGAAATTGAAAATCAGTATGGCTGACGAGGATTTTGATGATTTAGACGATTACATTGATGAGTTTGTGTCAAACCAGGTTTTAGAAGAGGTTGATAATGCGAATGAGGCAAAAACGGGTTCAAAGGTCCCAGAAAAGATGGTTTCTTCAGACTTCCAATCAGCTCTGAAGTCCACTCAAGACACTTTGAGAGCATCTGAGCAGACTGTGGATGAAGAGGCGACCCAGAAAACCCCCAGTGATGAAGAGTTGCTCACCACACTCCTCAAATCGCTCGATATTGGGCTTGACGGAGATGGAGATGACGATTTGATGAAGCTGTTACAGGGTGGACTAGATGGTGAGGAGGGTGGATTAGGAGATCTTCTTACGGAAGCACTTGGAAAATTGACTGGGAAGGATGTTTTATATGAAACCATTTGTGATTCTTGCATGAAATACGATTCATATTTTGAGACTCACACTAAACCAAGCGATGAAAGCTTGAGTGATTATCTACGTTACGAGGCTCAAGCTTCTCACTTGCTTAACATCAAGAAGCGATTTGAGTCTGAAGCTTACGACGATAATAATGAGAGGGACAGAGAATACATAGACGAAGAGATGGAGAAATTCAATAACCTTTATCCACCACCAGAAGGACTTCTAGGAGACGATTTGCAAGGTTTAGGAGTTAACGATGTAAAGTTTGGAGACAACGATGTCCCATTTGACGATAAGGCTCTTGAAGGATGTCAAAACAGTTAATTTAGTTGACAAGAGAGAACAACTGAATGTTGTATGTTGTGCAATGCAGGTGTGCTAGTCGCACAAGTTGGTTCTTTACTGTGTGTAATTTCAAAAAAGGCTTTTACTATTACAACTTATTATCATATCAGACGTCCTTAAAAAGGTAAAAAGCGGTCACCAGTGTACAGAGACCAAGCATTTTGGGTTCAGCCGGTCTCGTGGTTGTACATCTACCGTGGAAACTGCGAATGTTTAAGTTCTTCATCATATGGAGATAATAAGTAAAGAGCGATGATTTCACCAACTATTAACAACCCCTTGTTAATAAAATGGTTCTACAATTAAGACAAAGATCAGAGTTGTTGAATACTGGCAAGTAAAGCCCCCCAGGCGCGTTGACGAATCAACGAGGATGGCTAGGCGATGGAAAAATACTCAACTTGCAAAAGAAGAATATATCCACCACAAGGCGGTTGTATGCCAAGTCAGCATTGTCGAGTAAGAATGGGAAAGAAGGAACTCAATTCTCATCACTTGATTGTCAATGATGAGTCTCACTTTGATAACATGTCGATTAACGTGTTGAATCACTGTGAGCCCATGGAAAGAAAGAGTTGTACTTAGAGTGTTAAAAAATTTTAACCTTCGAGAAAAATTTTATACCCTCGAAAAAAAGTTGGGCTCGAAAGCGGGTTTCAAGGGTTGCAAAAGGCTTTCTTGGTAAATGTGATTTAGTTACAAAAATGGCTTCATTGAAGTCTAGAGTTTTCAAGCTTTCTAATGGTACTAAAATTGTAGATTTTACTCATTGCACCCTTTACTGAGCGAGTGAAGTATTATGCTCAGCAGATCTTGTTTCATTTTGTCAATCGTCGGTTTAAACAAACTGTTGAGAATTTGAAACGGTTTATTTTCTATTCAAAGTTAGTCTTGTGCTTATTGTAAATAAAAATTTGTCGCAACTTTTGGTGTTCGGTGTATTTGCATCAATTCATTAAACCTGTTAAATCTTTATTTATAAACTATATAATTCATAAGGTATTATTGTAGTTAGTTGAGAACCAAATCTAAAAAGCGTGGATCAATTTGTCTTTGATCTTTAACATATCTTAGTGTTCTGTTGAAATGACCCCAAGTGTTGCTACCACTGTCTTTACCAACTCCCATTTCTTTGAAATTGTTTCCAATTAACTCGATCAACCCATTCAAGTATCTCACATTGATCATCTCATTACCATGGATAAAGAAGTAAATGGATTGATTGAGAATCTCAATGAAAAGTTCAATCTTGACATTGAAATCCATGATAGAATCAGCAATACGGAGAGACTTTTGTAAACATTCAAGAACTCGCTTGCCATCTTGTTTAAGTGGTGTGTGCATGACTTCGCCGGATTCAAGCTCATCCTCTTTGATGATCCACCATAAATGGGACGCGTTGTAAACTGAGCGACATTGGTCAGTCTTTTTGAGTAAACGAGAGCCGTAAATGGCCGCCTTGGTGATCAATTTATCAAAGTCTTCGATGTTGAGCTCAATTAATTGGTCCAACTTGATCAATCTGTTCATGATCATACACAACGCGGAATACTGGGTTTTTGATTCAACAAGTAGTTCTTCGTAGATGATGAATGATTCGATGAAGAATTCGTAGGTGATGTTGATCATGTTGCAGGAGTTCGAAAGTTGGCCTGAAAGAAGGTTCAAATGAATTGCCTTGTATGGGATTTGAGATTTCACCTCTGAAACAACTTCTGAGATCTTAGAAAAGATTGAGATGATGAGTTTGGAATGAGATGCAGCAAGACCAGTAGTAGATGGACTTGTCTTTTTGGTATCTTCAACTTCTTCTTTAACTTCTTCTGGTGCATGCTCTGTTTCATCTTTCAATTCCGTCTCCTTCTTTTCTTCACTTTTCTCTAGGCTCTTTTCTTCAGCCTCCACTTCGCTCTGCACGACGATTTCTCTGATGATTTCCAAACAAACATCAACCAGTGTTGGAACCACCAAATCAAACTTGCCTTTTTTCAAATGAGTTGCTATTTGACAAACGAGTTGGAACTTTTCACTTGCTTCGCTTGGCTGGATCAAATGCAACACCTTGCAAAGATACTCGTAGTCAATGTCCAAGACATTGGGCTTAACTTCGCCTGCATGTTCTTCTAAGCCAAACAAGTCTCTCTTTGTGTCACCGAGTGAGGCTGTTTTTTCAGCGTCTTCGTTGACCAAGATGGAAACTTGGAGGAATTTAACAATCACGTTTAGCTCTTCAACGGAGGTGATTTTCACTTTAGCTTTGATCAATGTGCTGATGATTTGGACCATGATTTCATTTCTAGTTACAAGATCCTGGGACTCAAACAAGGTGTAATAAGTGTCGTCGAGGGTGAAAAACACGCTAACGTCTTGTTCTAGCGGGGTCATGAGCAAATCCTTGCACGCGTCAAAATCACCTCTATCAATTGCATTCAGTCCCAACAAGGTGTTGATGTTGTAGACGTCGTTAGGGAAGTAGGTCAGGGACAAGTTCATGATTTTCTTCACGATCACGGTTGAGGAAGATGATGCACGTAATTTACGGGCAAACTCTAGATAGTAGTTGAACGAATCTTGGGTGAACTCGCCATCGGAAGAGATCTTCTTGTACGCAATGAGCCGGTCAATCAAGGAGATCACAATAGGACTCACGTCCACGGTCTCAGGCAGTTCCAAAAGACACTCCAAAACCGGCTCAGCAGTGACTATCTGAAAGCTGTCTGGGAATATCTGGACAATTACGTCGAGCAAATAGTGTTGTGCCAGCTGGTCACGACACTTGATCACCTGCTCTAGGATCACCGGTAGAATCTTGGTCTTGTAGTACGCTGCGTCGATGAAGTCGAGCTGTGAAAGTCGCACCAAATTCGACCCAACCAACACTTTGAGTTTGTCTCTTTCCTCGTAGCGTTGTGCTCTCTCCGCCATCGGGCCCTGGTATTGCAGCCGCACCCAGAGCTTGTTCATCTCAATGAAGTTCGACATGATGAAGTTCACCGTGTGTTCGCGTTCCTCCTCTGTTTCCACCGGTAGCACATCTTTTGTGCGTTGGTTCAGATAATAGCGTAGAAACAGACCACGAATCGGCGTCTGGACGCCCTTCGCCATCTCCAACATGTCATTCGCCAGTTCCAGCTTCGGTGCATCCTCCACACGCAAATAAACTGCTCCCACCGTTATCATCAAATATAGTCTAGGCACAATGTTTCCAGCATATTGAACCAACTCATACAACTCCACAAGGTGGGAATCACCATGCGACTCACTCAAGAACAAGGACAACTGGTCCAACGCGTCGTACACTACAATGTACAACTCGTAGTACTCGCGAGGATCCAACGACGCCGTCCTGAGCTCGTTAAGCAGCCCACTCGCATGCTTCAAAGCATCCATGAACCTATGTTTCGCTCCCAAACACCTACGCATTGCGAGCGCCTCTCGCGCAACTGTGTCCAACGCAGCGGCCATTGCCGTCGAGCCCTGCGCCACTTTCAAACTCATAGCTTGAAACAGATAGTGGCGAAGACGAGTCTGCCATTTGGAGACGCGTGCCACTAAGCTGGGGAGACAAATTCCCAAAACGGCAATACGTAAACAAAACCCTTAATATAGAGAATAGGAAGTTGGCAGTTTTCTTGCTGTCAATTTTACCACTGCTTTCTTCTTCCATTCCATTCAATGAGTTTTGTCTCCGTCTTGTCTGCTGCGTTGTCAGCCCTTCTTGTTCCTGGTGCGGTTTTAATGCTCTTATTTTGTGTTCTTTCAGGAGGAGTGAACTCGTTTCCATTCAACACTTTCTACTGGGTTCAAGCAGATACCTCTTCAATTCCTGAGGCCGGATACGATGTGACCAGATGGACCTTCTGGGGTGTGTGTAATCCAGTTGATTATCACGATTCGCACCAGGGTCTGTGTTCCCAATTGGGTCCTGCTGTTCCTATCTCACCTTTCGACAATTTCGACTTCAACAGCACCTCACTTGGTGACTTGCCATTGGACTTCTCTGCAAACGAACAAACCTACTTCTACTTGTCCCGTTTTGCCTTTGCCTTGGTTCTAATTGCACTCATCTTTGCTGGTATCTCCTTGGTTAACATTGTTGTGTCTCCAATCTGGTCCTCTTTCAAGGACGCTAACGTTCTCTATCTCTTCTTGGCTTTGATTTTCTCTGCCGCCGGTGCTGCGTGCGGTACTGCTGTCTCTGTATTGGTCAGAAACAAGTTCAGAGACGCTGGTATGGACGCTGAATTGGATGGTGCATTCTTTGGTATGCTCTGGGCCTCTGTTTTCATTCTTTTGCTTGTCTTCTTTTTGTCCTGTTGCGGTAAGACTGCTGAACTTTACAAGAGAGAAAAGTCCCAAGCTTACGAAGAACCATATCCTGATTTCGACCAAATCCAACAACAACAGGTCCAACCAGCTCAAACTACCTTGAGCGCGCCTGAAGAACACCCTGAAAGAGAAAGCTCCGGTATCAAGTTCTTCAAGATCAAGAGACACAACAATGAAGAAGAAGTTTAACCAGTGGTTCTTTTATTCCATCTTCTAATCGGTGTATTTTACACCAACTTTTTTGCAATCCTGTCACATGACTGTTGTCCTCTGTCTTTATCATCAAACCCTGTGCATGTTGTGTGTGATGTGGTGATGTTTCCATTTTAATTTTCTCTGATGGTGATATTTCTTCATCTTCTTTATTGATTCCCTTAGGTTTACAAATTGTTATTTCGTTCGTTTATAATGTATTAATTAATTAGACTCAATTCAGTACGGACGCCTTCGGCATAAGCCCTTTACACTCTATTAACTTTTCTTCGCGCCTTGTATGTGAGCTAACCTCATTCGGGCGCTTCCAACCCCCTCCTAACTGTAAATTTTCAATACACTCCCGTAGTAACTCAAAATAGCAACATCAGTTCATCAACAACAACCTCCGCTAATTGCATATCAAATATCTATTATTATTGTCTATAAATAATACTATGCTGTTTTTAATGCTTGCACTCATTCAATCAATCGCTAGATCTCGATTAGAACTCAGATCTCGCCGTTTTTATCGTCTCTGCTAAGCGTTTTGTAAATATGCTCATGCCACTGGTCATCACTTGAAACAACCAATTTTGCCAGTTCCAGCTCTTCAAACTCACATCCACGGGCCTTCAGTGCACAAGCAATTGCAACAGTATTATGGACTGCACCAAATATCTGTTCTTGGGATAAAACGCCCAAGGGACCGTCTTGATTTTCTCCTGCCAAGACTTGAGAATTGATATCCATCAATTGCTTATCAATTAATGCACACAATGAACCAAAATTGTCCTGGCTCAACGACAAAACAATTTTCACAACTTCAAATCCTCGCAATGTAAGATCTCTGTCTAGGTTTCTCTTTTCTGACCCAAAAAGACGTTCTTCGTTTGTCCCCACCATGAGCTCGTCGATGCTACGTTCATCAATCATGTGGTATGAGTTGTTGTACCATTCAGACCCAACACCCAAAATCGCATCAACTAAATAACCATTCGATTGCATCTCTTTGATCACAAAATCAATCATTAGCTTTTCAACTTCAATTGGTACCATTTGACCCTCTTCCTTCAAGATACTGCTGGAAAGATAATCACTGACTTCTTGTGATAAATGAGGGTCGTCATCTGTTAAAAAGGTAAAAATGTACCCGCAAATTGCAAATAACATCATTGGGTCTCCATTCGATTGCTTTGAATAAACTCTATGGAAAGCAATGAGTGATCTCAATGCACTTGATCTAACATGTAATTCATTTTCATCGCACATCATTTTCCCAATTTGATCAATCCAGGATTCAAACTCAAATTTACATGCACCATTGAGCATTCCATGTCCAATAAATGACCCAAGCGATTCAATCGAAGCCAGGCAAACATTTTCATTTCCGTCCTTTGAAAACTTCACTAATTGATCTAATGTAACATCCAATTCAATTTCCGGATATGTCATGTTGATTTCTTTCAATAAAACAAGCAAGTTCGTTTGGACCCATTTCCAGATTGGACGTTGTGCGTTTTCAATCAACATTTTCCATCCTATTGAACCAAAAATTGTCAACTGATTACAAGAAAGTAACTTGACATTTTTGGAGATATTATCAATCGCGGCAAGCTGAAGCTCGTATAAGTTCGACAAAAGTGGCTTGCTGATCAATAAGTTGTACTCTTCTGTTTCAATATCGCTGAATGCACAGAGTAACATGAATGCCTCCTTCATTGCCAAATTTCTAGATCCGTCAAGGCTTTCTGGCTTCTTAGATACTATCTCCGTAAACCAGTCACGGAATCCTTCCAGTATGCTTTCTTCTAAAGAGTCGAGCTCAAGAAGCTTCAAGTTTTGGAAAATCACAAGCTTAATCGCCCAAGGTAAGTTTTCAAATTCTTGGTTAATCACTAATTTAACCATGCTGAGAACATTACTTCTAACGTGTTCATCATTACGCACAGAACCATATTCACCAGCATAAATCTCTTTGTTAGCCATTTGCAACATTTCCCTCTGTCCCAAAAGTCTACCATGCAACAAATTAAAGTGACCTTGGCCAAGTTCAACACCATCTAACAACTTTATGAACTCGTCAATGAACATCTCACGTGACGTGACCAGCACTGGGTAAGTGATTGCAGCCATTTCACGGATTTTCCATGAAGATACACCCATGTACTTCTTAACGAGTGGCACAAAATTGACCAGGTTGGTATAACCGGCACTTGGTTCAAAACAAGATAAGATTTTTAAAACAATAAAGATCTTCTCCATGTCCAAATCATTGTCCAATGTATCCCAAATTACCTTGTTAAGTTGTTTATATTTAGTGAAGAATATCTTATCTTCGAATTTGACATCTTTACGTAAAAAGAGTCTATTCTGTAGGGCTGTGAAGAGCATCACTGCGCAGTTTCTTACTGACCAAATGGGATTGGATATATCTCCTAACGCCAATTCCATACCTCTGTCAATGTATTTGATAGATTCTGATGACAAGTTTGAGTCTGTAATGATAGCCTTGATACAATTAAATGCATTAACCTTTGGCAAATTGATGTTGTTCCCAATATCAACCTCTCCGTTAGGACCCAATGGGAGACAGGTTTGCGCGATTTCAAAAAGTTTATCAAATGTTTCGGGAATGAGATCGTTATAAGCAGTAAGAATAGCGGTGATCAAAAACGGTACACCAGCAGAACGACGAGTAATTGATTGAGATGCAATTTTTGTTTGCTCAATTGTGTTGTTCAGCCATGTGCTTGGTAAATCATTAAACGTTGTTGACTTGTTACAAAATGAACAAAGGGTAACAAATGTTGGATAAACTGATGAAAATGCACCTCTATGTCTAATTGTTAAAAGTTGTTCAATAATCAAAGGACCTAATTGAACCACATCGTGCTTTTGCATGATTTCATCTTTTGGATGAAGTTTCTTTATAGCCACATCGAGCATCAGGGCAGATTCCCTCAATGCTCTCCATGAATAAGACAGAATCACTTGGGAACCCTTACCATATTTTTTCTCTAAATCAGGAGAATATGATTCTTTCAGAGCTTCTGGAAGGTTACCCTCTGGTGAATCGTGTTGTAAGAACGGGCAAATGTACTTCCATGATAATGAGTAGAATTTAAGTAATACTGAGATTAACTGTTGTATCTTTTCTTGATCACTTGACTCCAAATCAATAACCTCAAAGATGAACTTAAATGCTGCAAAATATCCATGAATGCTGGATGTGTAGCAGGCAGAATAAATGTCATCATTGGCATTTTTGATACACTGTTCTAGTTTGATTAAAAGTGAATTGATAATCGCTTCACACTTGGTTCTTTGGGATTCACTTTGATAATAGTTGTAAAGAAATTGATAGAAACGAGCGCCGGAATCCACGCGTCTACCCTTCATATCACCCAGTAACGTCATGGCTCTTTCTTTTGTAGTTTCAATATCAACAAGAGTTTCTAGAGGTAATGGCGAAAGTTGAAGGAGACGAGTGGATGACAATCTAATATCTTCAAAGTCATCTGAAATGTTATCAATGAGTAATCTAACAAACAATGAATCATAGATATCGACAAAAAAAGCAAAGCTCGTGTTAGCTTTATCATTTTTAGAAATGTTAACACGACTATCTAAGCCTGCTTGAATCAACATTCCAATTATCTTTAAGGACATTTCCTTACGTTGATAGGTAGAGCCTGGAGAAAGATTGCGTAGACCAATTTCCAACAGAGCTTTAAACCAATTCTTGGCTTCTTTGATGTACTTCTTCTTGGTTTCGATTTCATTTGCAAATCTTTGAAAGTCCTTCCTTTCCATTGAAGCGGCGTCTCTAGACAGGGCATATGTAGAATCGCGAACGCGATTAACGAATTTCTGAAGTAGAGTAAACATTTCATTTCTCGATTCTAAGTCATCATCCACAAAGATACAATCTAATGCTTCTAAAACACAAGGATATACTTGATTAGAAATTGGTAATGATTGTTTGGGTGATGAGACAAGAAGTGTGAATGCAGACACTCTGTCATTACTGTTGGCTGATTTAAGTGATCTTGAAATGGAATCAATTGAAATAACAACTCCCATGTTGTCTTGAGGTAAAAATGGTTCTATGAGAATACCAGTCTCCTGTGCAATTTTTAAGGCTGAAAAGAATGCTTCTTTTTTCTCTTTCTTTGCCACAAATAGGAAATTGATGGTGGCCTTTGAAGAGATCTTGAAAAGACCTGGTAAAAATTTGAGTTCCATCGAGCGTTGTAATCTTACATTTTGTAGTGATTGGAGAACATCGTGAGCCCACCAGTCCACCCATGATGCTTCTGAGTCAAACTTGCACATGATGTGTTTCATGAGCAAAACCAAAACTCTACCAATAGTGGCACCTAAAGCGTTAGAATTGATATGATCAAGGGCTAGACAGGTGAATTGAGGTTTTTGAGTGAGCACAAAATCGCAAGATCCAACTTCATCGTACAAATTCTCAACAATGAAGTAAAGTTTCCTATCAGCAAAGTGCAAGGTCAAGGCATCACATAACTGCTTAGTGAAAAAACCTGTGCAGGTGTCCTTGGAAACGATCTTCATGAAAGAAATCAGGTTTTTATACAATGAGGCCAATTCATTTCCTAAGGGAGCGCCGGAGTCATTCCAATAGAGAGAAACATAGGCAAACAAAAAGTCATAATCTTCCATAGTGAACGCAAATTTGTCATGAGTACTTTCTTGAAGAATCTTTTTTGAGCGTGAAATCCATGCTATAAGAGTCTGGACAAGTGCAACACGGGTGCTGTTATCCATTTGATCCTTTTTCAGTCTGATCATTACAATATCCCGTAACGATAGTAGCAGATCTGTGTTTAAAAGTTCTGATTTCCCATGTTTAACAACTTTCAGCACTAAAAAGGCATCTTCATTCTTAAATTCCATTCCATCCTTTATTATACCGCTTAAATATCCATATTCTTCGCTTGAAACTACAATGGGACCCCTGTACGTATTTTTATTAGTCTTTTTACCCATGGTTCTTTGAAGAAAGTACACGGTGAAAAATTTCAGATCCACCAAACACGTACTATTGTTTCACCTTATAGCAATGCAAGACAAATACATTGGGCTAGCGCTTGCCATTTCGTCCTCTTTTGCAATTGGTGCCTCGTTTGTGCTCACCAAGCTTGGTTTAGAAAAAGATGGTTCCAGAGGTGAATCGCTTTCCTATCTTTCCAACCCCTTATGGCTTGCTGGTACATCATTGATGGCGGTTGGAGAAGTTGCCAATTTCGCTGCTTATACATTTGCACCACCTATTCTAGTGACTCCATTGGGTGCTCTCAGTGTCATCATTGGTGCTGTTTTAGCCTCTATCTTTTTGAGAGAAAAGCTAGGTGTCTTGGGTAAGATGGGTTGTGCTATTTGTCTTCTGGGATCAATCATCATTGTTTTACATGCTCCTCAAGATAAAGAGGTTAGCACGGTTGATGAGATCTTGTCATATGCCGCACGTCCGGCATTTCTCTTCTACTTGACAATTGTCGCAACATTCTCCTTGGTAATGATCTTCCGCGTTGCACCAACCTATGGCTCATCACATCCTATGGTTTACGTTTCCATTTGTTCAGGAGTGGGTTCTATTTCTGTGTGCGCAATCAAAGCCTTTGGTATTGCTCTCAAGTTGACTTTCGAAGGGAACAACCAATTCACACATGCCAGTACTTATGTCTTCATCATCACTGTTGTTGTGTGTATCATGACACAAATGAACTATTTCAATAAGGCCTTAGCACAATTTGACACATCCATTGTCAATCCATTGTATTATGTTTCCTTCACATCTGCTACCTTATGCGCTTCATTCATTCTCTTTGGTGGTTTCAACTCCACCGAAAATAAGGACATTGTTTCACTCCTTATTGGTTTCATAATCATTTTCATGGGTGTCTATTTGCTTGATCTTGCTCGTCATAAGAATTCTGAAACCGATCAATTGTTTGGCGATAATGTTGAAGGTACCAGTTTAGTTGGCGAAATCCCAATGAATGCTGAAATCTCAGCATACCAGTTTAGAAAATCATTTGAGCAAAGCAGTAGATATCATCATGTTGACTCTGGAAGAAGATCGGACAGTTTTGAAATTGCCTGATTGAGGTAGACCTCAACATTGGAGCACTTTTGAATAGCACATTTATCAGTCTATACATACGCCAAGCGTTTCCTCAAAAAGAGTATTATTAACTAAATGGTATATAATCGCTTTTTAAGCTTTCTAACGCCTGCAACTATCACTGCTGCCTTAACAAATGTTGGAATTGACTGCCTCATCGGCACTATATAATATTTACGTAATGGATCACCCAATGGAAAGCAAGCAAATGGATCAAACCATCCATTGGTACAAATACAATACAATGACGTATTGGACGCGTAATTGCCGCCATTTGATATCCCCTCAATTGTTTAGATATCGTCAATATCCAATTCTTCACCCTCTTCTTCTTCATCGGAATCAGAGTCGTTACCGAATTCGAAGTTAGCTTCGTCGTCGTCGTCACCACCGAAAGTGTCGGTTTGGTTGATCTTCGCGGTTTCTGGTAACTCACCTTGTTGGACCAAGGCTCTAGCTTCGTCAGAAGAGTACTTGTGAACAATATCACATCTGTCATCTTCGAACTCTCTCAAAGCAACCAAAACAATATCACCCTGTTGCATCCAAACTCTCTTTCTCAACTTACCTCTGATGTGGCCTAAACGGACAATACCATCGAAACAGGTCGCCTGAACACGTCCGTTACCAAGCATCTTGGTGATTTGAGCATATTCTTGATCTTCTTCACGCAATAACAACTCTCTCTTAGATTGGTTGTCACTCTTTCCTCTTCTACCTTTCTTACCACCTTTTCCCTTACCTTTTGGTGCCATTTTGTATGGTTTTATATAAGAAAAATGCTCTGCTTTCCCTCAAGACCATCTCAACTTTTTGAAAAATTTTATTTTTTCAAATGTGGCGCAGTAAACCATTTTGTGGCGCAGCTTGTTATTGCCAAAGGCAAAAAAAAAAAAGCTAGCACAATCGAATAGAACAGGTTTATCTGGATATGGACTCATTTGACGCGAAGATCACACTAGCAAAGCTGCTAGAACGCTTGCAGGCTCATAGGGCAGCTTCTATGGATGTGTGTACTTTTTTGTTAAAGAATTCCGACGCCGTGGACATTTTATATCCAACTATCCCAGACACGCTTGCTAGGGTCAACTTGAACACTAGAGGCAGTAATTTACAGTTTCTGGTAGATCTATTGGGTTTGATTGAAAGTGATAGAAAATATAAATTAATTGAAGTTTATAAGTCCTTGATTTTAAGGGATTTGATGAAGATTTACCTCTTGCTTATTCCCGATGTGCGATCAGCTTCTCAAATGGGATCCCTTCAAGGTGACTCTGCATTTTCCAAGGCCAATCCTTTGAGGTGTAGTGTGTATGTGAGACCTTTGACTAATTTACAACTCGGTTATCAATCACTTATTGAGATATCAAAATATACTAAGTTTGATAAGTTACAAGAATACATGTCCAAATTCAACTCCAATTTGCTACAAGATATTGATAAAAAGAGCATTGCTTTAGGCAAAGAGTTTTCTATGGAAATACCTCCGATTTGCCAAAATACTGATTCCGATCATACTATAGAAGCTGTTTGGGAATTCATCATTTTTAAAAAAAGACAATCACAATATGAAAGACTCATGATTGACTTACACGATGATCCATTTGGTCAAAAGAAGCTCATTTTGGAACCTGAAATTGAATCCGGTGAACCGGAAACTATCAACATTGTCTCTCTCACTCAAAAGCAACTCCTTGATAGACTCGAGTTCGATAGAGAACGTCAAAAGAGAGGAAAGGAATCTATTTGGAAATGTGGTAGGTCTAATGATGGTGCTATAACAATCAATGAATTCAATTCCATGCTCGAAAAATCACAAACTTGGCTTTCTGATGATAAAGAAAGTGACCTTCTCTACATTAAAGATTTGAACAATACATGGATTGATTCTAAAGTTAGTGTCATATTTACTAGACAAGATTCTGCACCTCCCGTGAACGCTCCTCTTCAAGAAGATTGGGAAAGAGGTTGGGGTTATGACCAGCAAGCATATGGTGGTTATCATGATGCTTACCACAATAGTCATTACGCAGAAGGTCATTATCAAGATGACCGTAGATATTATCAAGACGACAGGCAATATAATCAAAATAATAGACATCACAATGATAGACAGAATTATCAAGCGAAACCACAGAATAGACCACAACAGAACCAAAAGGGACTTCCTCAAAAAGGACAGGATAATAAACAAAACCCGAATCAAAAAGGGTCAAACCAAAAAGGCCAGAATAATAGCCAAAAGTCTCAAAACAATAACCAAAAGTCTCAAAATACTAACCAAAAGGGACAAAATAATAATCAAAAAAGCCAAAATCAGGGACAAGGTCAACGCAAGACTTATACTCCTAATAGAAATCAACAGTCGCATAATCCTAATCAGAAACACTCATTGGAACAGAGAATCAGCGGTAAAAAATTCACTCCTGATAGGAAACGTCAGCATCCTAATCAGCAAACTGGGAACAAGAACCAAAACCAAAACCAAAATAAACGTCCACATCATAACAATAACCAACAACAATCCAAAGCTAATTAAACGCCCTGTATACTATACTATTTACACATATCGTCAAATTTTCTAATCACATTATCATAACCATTTTAATCATTATACTGTATTTTAAATAAGGATACTAGTAATCTAAATCTTAATTAGCATCTTGTAGAATCGATAGTAACTCATTGATACCTTTTAGGGAAACGCTAGCACTGGTACCAAGTTCAGATTTCCCAACTCTAACTGTCAAACCCTTAGTACCCTGTTCTGTAATAGATGAGTTAACAAAACCATAAATTTCTTCATCAATTTGTGAAGAACCACCACAAGACATGATAAAGTCAAATTTACAATCATCATCATAAACTGTACTAAAGTTAGAAACAGTTGATAAGGTTGGTGACATTGGGACAATATAGTCATCCAAACTTTTAATACTACCGGCTGAACTGTTTGCTCTGCCACTACTTGGTGCTTCCATCATTATCACCTTGATTACCTTTGAAATCAACCCCATTTCTTGAATAATGACGATATCATTAAACAAATTGGCGTGAATGTTAAAATCTTTAGTGTACAATTCATTAATATGGGTGATTAAATCACCAACTAATGAATGCTTGTAATCATTATCAATATCCTTTGTATGGTCAACATGGAAGTTAATAGTACACTCGTAAATTTCAATGTATGATCCAGGAATTCTTTCGCAAAAAGCTGATAATAGTGTTTCAATTGGTTTCATCCACGCCTTCTTAGTATCTTGGTTAATTTTAATCCATTCATTTCTCCTTGGTGGTTTAATATAGGCCCCGTTTTCACTAATGAAACCCAGGTCATTAACTCTTTTGTACATTCTAATCAAATCTAATCTTTGTCTGTAACTGAGAACGTAAACGGAATTTTTCTTTTTGGATGTTAAGTTACTCAATGTGGTATTGATTAATTGTTGTTGGATTGAATGAATAACTTTACCCTCAATGATCAGATTGGTAATCAAATCATCCAAACTTAAAATGTATAATCTATTGGAATCATCGCTGATCTCATTAACAAGTTTTTGAAAATCTTCTAAAGTTAGTGGTTTCAATAAAGAAGCTTCATGCTCCTTTTTGTAGACGTATGACATATCCAATTTGTCTAGACAATTTGTGATCCAGCTTTGAGAATCATGCTTAAGAATTGTACTGATTGTTTCATTCCATCTTTTTTCTTTTTCTTCTTGACTCATTGTTAAACAATGATGGATACTTGCACTCACTTGTTTAGCATTATATGGGTTGATTAAAACTGGACCTTTAGTTAAAACGTCTGCGGAACCAACGAATTCACTCAAAATTAATGGGGATTTCAGCTCAGAAGTGGAACAAATGAATTCATGGCAAGTTAAATTCATACCCTCTCTCAATGTGGAAACAATGAAAGCATTTGCTTCGCTTAACAAAGCCAAATACTGATTAAATTCAATATCTTGATGAAGCAGTACAACAGGTTGTTCATCTGAAATACCATTGACTTTAGAATTGATTCTTTCGATAATATTGAAAATAACATTTTCATAATCTGTATCACTTCCATTACTTGAACAAATTAAAATCATAATAGTACTATCCAAAAATTCAGGATTATCGTTTAAAAATCTTTCATAAGCAAGCAGTTTCTCCTTAACACCTCTAATTTCATCAAATTTGTCTCTGTTGACAATCAATTTTTTATCCTTCCATCTAGCTCTGATCAACTTTCTCCAATCTGCTACGGATTTTGATTTGATCAATTTATCCAAATTTTGAAAGTTGATACCAATCGGATCAAAGGAAACACTAGTTGTGTTGCCCTTGTAATAAACATTTTTATCGTCAAAGTCGGCCAATAATAGCCTGTTGCAACTTTGAAGGAAATGACCCAGATATTCCTCTGTTTGAAAACAAATACTGTCAGAACCAAGCAAACCTTGTAAAATTTTCTTTCTTTGAGCAAGACATCTGAAAACCTCACTGGAAGGGAAAGAAATGTGTAAAAAGAACCCAATTTTTGCATTTGGTTTAAGTTCTCTTAAAAATTGAGGAACCAGCATCAAATGGTAATCATGAATCCAAACTGTATCGTCATCTTCTAGAGTGGAGGCAATTTTTTGAGCAAATTTTCTATTAACAGCTTCATAGTGGTTCCAAGAATTGTTTTCAAAAGCATTTGATTTTGGATCATTTGGAATCTTGTAATGGAAGATTGGCCACAAAATTTCTTTACAGAAGGAATGATAATAGCCATTGAATTCGTTGTCTTCAATAACCACAACCTCTGAGTCATATTTACTTTTCAATTCATCACCAATGTTATTTTTAATATCATCAGGAACTAAGTTACTTGGTGTTGAAATAGTACCAATCCACTTGATATTTTCTTCTTTAAAAGTTTCTTTCTCACGGGCAGTTTCAACTGCCTTGATCAAACTGACGTTCCCCTTAGCAAAAGGAACAATTGACCAGTGGGCAGTTGAGAAAACATTGTGTTCTCTGCTCATCAATAATTCCATTTGAGGTTTGGAAAACCCACCGAATGGAGCAACTTTAGTATCAATGTTATTAATATCAAAACTTGAGCCTGTAGAGATGTCATCTCTAAGATCAGATTCATGATCGAAGTAGAGATCACTATGTTCTTTGTCATGTGAGATCAGTTTACTCAAAGTTAACCCATGGCCTTGAATATCACGACGGTGCGAAGGTCTTCTGATTCTCAAGCTGGACAATTGAGGTTCTTCTGGCAAGGTAGCAGGTTTCTTAGTATTGATTGATGTCGCCAATGGAGTTTTAATTACGGGTTTTGGCTTGATGACAGTTGATGAGTTGTTGGAAGACAAATTCGAGTTCAAACTGGTCATACTGATGTTCTTAGTGTCATAGAACTGGTGGTCCGAGTCCATTAACAAATCATCTTCATTTTTGCTTTTGTATGGGTTATTGAAGAAGAAATCTTGGATTGATAAACTTTGCGGAGTTGACAGTCTTCTTTGTTGTTGCTGATGATGAGAATGGTTGTGGTAAGGACTTTGGTTGTTGATGGAATGCAATCCATGAACTCTGTTGTAATGGGGTAAATCGGAGTACTCACTTGAGCTAATACTTGACAATTCTTCTACGTCATCTGCGGTAAGTAAAGCTGTGTTATCATCCTCTAAGAACCCGTCATCCAGTGAGGCTGTATCAAGGGTTTCCATGGTGGCCTCTTGATGAATACTGGCCAAGCTGTCAATAATACTGATGTCTTTATCTGTTTGATAGATCTGTCTAACGGCATCTGATGTTTTAGTTATTGGAGGCGCAGATGCCAGTCTTTCTTCCACAGCAGCAGGCGTGATTGATGGCAGCAGTGTGTTTTGAGAAGCCGCCTGTGTTGAACCATTGATAGGAACACTGCCGGGAACTGTGCTCTGTGATGTCATGGTTGTTGCTGTACTTGAAATGGACATCGCAGTCGCCGCAACCGCGGGTGGAACAATCTCCAACAGTTCACTCATGGATTGGGTCTCCTCCAAGTCGCTCATACATTTGTCATCGACTTGGAACTGGACATTGTAGGGTAAAAACCTGTGATTAGTTAGTAAATTGGCCTTAGACTGATAGTGCAATTTCATCTCGTTTTACATACAAAGAAGCCACGTAAATCGTCATGGTGATAAACAAAAACTGGACTTGAAAGGTGCTGAATGAAAACTTCAATTACGCCAACGCGATGGTCTGATCGATTGTTAATTAATAAAAAAAAGAAGGGGATAATGTAAAAATACACTCTACACGTTTAAAAAAAAGGCTCATGAATGATATCATATCCGGCAACTAACAATCCGGTCATCAAATCAACAAAGCTAATGCACCAGCAAGGGCTCCAATTACACCTGAGGCAACAAGAGAATTAGATCCGGAGTCGTAGTCGAAGTCTTCCCAGGACGAGTTACCAAAGGTGCCGTTTTCAGGAAGCTTAGCAACAAATTTGTCTTCTGGTAAAACCAACTCTTCCTCAATGGCTGGTGTGTCGACATCTTCTGGGGCAGCATGGAAATCTGTTTCTGGTTCTGGCTCTGGTTCTGGTTCTTCTTTTTCTTTTTCTAAATCATCTGCTGATGAAGCAACCCATTCGTTTTCCTCGTTCAAAACGTGGTACTCGTCCCTTGACAATTTGGCCTTTCTGGCCATGTTGATGTTACCACAAGATATTTCGTTATTCTTTTGATCCAAAATTACCACAGAGTTACGCCCAACAAATGCCGCGTTGTGCTTGTTTAAGGAAAGATAGTGGTCTTGGTATTGTGTTTCAAAGCAAGTTGTGTTGATGAGCCCATGTTTACCTGACAAATCCCCAACGGCACACTCCGCGTCGTCGCCCAACTCATCACACACAGAATAGTAGGAGTCGTATGGGTTCAACATGGTGCTTGATTTCCCGCATCTTCCCTTGTTGATATGGTAAAAGAATGGTCCAGCACCCTCTGGTAAGCCTGTGGTGTCTAAATGAACGTGGACCTTGTCGTCCTTCGAGGTAAACTCGATAATACCCTTTGCAAATCCCTTGTCCAAATGAGCTCTGGCAACTGCTTTTCTTGACGAATCCGTGTTCACTGGAGCCGGGCCAGCCATAACCATTGCGGCGAGAATTGATATTATAGCAAGGTTGGTAGCGACCATTGTATTAATGTTTAAAGGTAGCAAATCCAAGGCTAAATTGAGAAGAAAGTTAACAAGTTTGTGGTGGCAAATTGGTAACCTGACTGCCTTTTAAGCTTTTGTGGGTTTAGAGCTTCATTTGCCTCTTTTGCAACAGCCAATCTTGTCGTGCACCAATATGCTGAGCTCATGAGCTTTTTTCAAACAGCTTCTCTGTGAAAGCAGAGAAAAGAGAAAAGACACTTTTCGGGTTTTAGGACCTCTAACGATGCTGTTTGATTAAAGACTAAATACAGTGCATCATTTTACTGGGATCGGGCTCCTGGGGAAAAAGTCGTGTGACAAACGTACGGCAACGAAATACAATCAAGGTATAAAAAAATACAGCAGCAGCAAGATAAGTGCGCTAAAAAAGATGGGAGTTGAATCATGAATAGACTCCATTCAAGGCATTGATAGAAAAAAAAGGTTTCCTAAGGTGAGTTTCCCGCTTTAAGTGAATGTTGTTTGGAACGCCAATCGAAATTGAAATTTTTCAAGATCTCTCAAAAAAAAATTTTTCACTTGATGGACAATTCTTATCTCAACGTTTTTCTTTCTTATCAAATCGGCGATTAGTTTGAACAGATCGATTCACTTTGGGGAACTTTGAAGTTTGTACATTAGGTGCCTGTAAATTATATTTGATAGATCATTCAATAGAGAGCTAACCAGTGAGAGTGCTATTTAGCTGAACAAACGCACTTTTTTTATCATATCCACTCATAATCGTTGATTTCCAGCAAATCTAGTGCAAATTTAAAAATGGACCAAGTCGCTCAAGAACCAATACCGGAAGCCTCAGATGGCATCAGACATGATAACAACGCAGCTGTGGACGTTGGGTCACCCGATGTGGTTGACAGTAATCAGTTGGTTTCGTTATCCTCGGATCAACAGCAAACGTCCACATCGGCCTCGACCCCTGCCTCGATTTCGGAGTCAGGCTCGACTTCAGACTTGTCGGCAATGCACAAGCTGGATCAATCCTCTTCGAAGCTGATCCAACCGAACGCGCAAACTAGAACCACCACGCAATCAAACGGGGCTACAACTACTAAGCAAAATATCTCTGTTCCAACTTGTAAGAACTGTAAGACGCAAACAACTCCTCTCTGGAGAAGAGACGAGACGGGCCAAGTTCTGTGTAATGCGTGTGGTCTTTTCCTGAAATTACATGGCAGAGCAAGACCGATCTCCTTGAAATCAGATGTGATCAAATCCAGAAACAGAGTCAAGAATAATAACAAAGCAAATTCCAACCAAAAGGATAAGGACCTCACTGTTTCTCCAACCGGCAAAAATAAGTTTCTCCCAAAACAATACAAGCCGTCTTCAAGATCTGGTGATAAGAAATCAAAATCGAAAAAGGACACCAACTCGGTGGATTCAGATTTGGTCTCAACCCAAATCCCACCGCAACAGCAGCCTTTACAACCAAGTGGCGGTGGTAGTATAACGAGCCTGAACTCTCCCTCTTTTCTTCCTTCCTTGTTGCCAAGAAATGGTGTCAATGGCGGCGCTTCAACTCCATACGGTTATGCCTCCAATAATTGGATGAATAAAAATCAAGGCGGTGCTAACATTCAATCCATCCATTACCCATCATCTACACCTACACAGTTTGTTTCTAATTTGAATAGAATCACATCGCCTTTGTTGTTGTCAAGCGCAAATCCAACAAAGCTGAATCCAACTCCTTCTCAATCTCAATCTTCAGAAAGATCATCTTCAATGAACAATCTTAAAAAAGAGGCTGTCTTAAATGCTGCTGGTGCTCTTGAAACCATGTCTCAACAACAAGGTGATGGCATTCCCGGTATTAGACTCAGCGCTCCAATCCCAATGAAACAATCTTCTGTTTCTAATCTGGAAAAACTGCCTCCGTTTTCTCACATTTCAAGACCTGCTTCTGCAGAACCTACACAACTTCACACAATTTTGTCTCCTGCTCAACAACAAGCACAACAGCTAGTCCAACAACAGCAAAATCAAGTCCAGCAAGTTCAGAACACTTTACCGCCATTGAAAAGTTTGACACCATCTCCTCCTCCAAATGGACAACCAACTCAACAACAAGGACAGTATCTCCCTTCTTTGAACTCAATGATGTATAACAATTCTAATAGCCAAACTAACGGCAACTCCCAGTTTGCTCCTCCGGCTTCAAATTGTTCAAGCTCCTCACTCAACGCGAACCAAGAAGAAAATATCAAATTAAGAACAAGAATTAATGAATTAGAATTAGTCAATGAATTGTACCAATCAAGAATTAGTGATTTAGAAAGAGAGTTGTTTAATTTAAGAACTCACCAGAGCTCTGAACCTGTCCAAAGTGCTGTAAAACGTCCTAGTGATGAAAATGTTGCAGAAATAAGTTCTTCTCCAGAAAAAAAGGTTAAGGTAGAAGTTTGATTTTACTTTCACTCTTGTTTATGTTTATATGTTATAAAGTTTAGAATTCCAAAGTAATGAGCGAAAACCAGTCTTTTTTTTCTAACTTCGGTTTCAATCTCCTTTTTCTGATTGTAAAACTATGTCAAATTTGGAATCTCTTTGTGACGAGTTGACATCACCTGATTTAAAGGTTAAATCAAAGGACCAATTCCAAGAGTGTCAGAAAAAGTTTATTCAATTAACCAATTTAATATCACAATCTGATTTACTTTCAAATAACGAATCCATCAATGAAATACCAGTGCAAGCTCTTAAATACATCATAATGGACTATCTTTATGCCAAATTTATTGATTCGAATGGGATGGTAATGTTTGATTTGCATGATCAACCAGAAAGAAGAAACAAGTTTAGACTACTCATGTTGAAAATCATTGAAGATTTACTTAATAAGTTCTTAATTAAAATTCTTAATTGCGATGTTTTCAAAGACACCAATGGAGATACCAGAGCTGACTTGAAACATCTCAATAAGTGGATTGAGTCTTATCTCGAACTGAAACAAAACATCAGATCTAATGATGGTCCAAACAGTTACATAAAATTGGACCAATTAGAGAGAAATGTATATGCAGCTTCTGGGCCTGTTGGCAGGAGAGAAGCCAAGATTGAAAAATGGCAACTGGAAAAGAATTTAAAAGAAGATGTTAAAAAACTTGACCAATTAGAGCATCATCTGAAATCCAACAAGGATTCAAATCCTGATTATGATTATGAGGATCTTGAAAACGAAGAAGAGCTTAGATCATTATGGATTAAAAAAATTCATCTTTCTATCATAGAAGCTGTTTCTCTTTTAGAGTCCATCTTGATGGAAAGAGAAATGTTGGAAAGGATGGTGAAAATTACTCAACTTGATGACGAGGAAGCTCTCAATTTTGCGGGTCTCACTCTTGTAAACAACAAAGATCAAGATTCTAGAGTCAAAGATAAAAAGTTCGATAAAGGTTATACAGATAAAGTGGAGGTTTTACCTCAAGATCAGCCTTTGTTAAGTAAAGAAGGTAAAGTGTTGAAACCATTCACCATTGTTTCATCTGCTGATCAGAGAAACCAATTAAAATCTAGAGTTTTTGGTACTGGCCAAGTGCTACCAACGATGACTGTGGAAGAATTGGTTGATTACGAAATAGCAAACGGTGGAATGGTGAAACCTCAAGAGCCTGAACCAGAAATCGATGAAGATGACATGGAATATCAGGACAGTGAGACTTATAGATTAAGGAAATGGGACGATTTCACAGACACTCATAAGAAGGGTTCTGGTAACAAAATGGGTAATTTGGGTTAGCATTGTTTTAGTTATGATTAGATTTGTTTTTCTAATAGAGTCTTTAATCCGGATCTCTATGGCAAGGTTTATAAATTCAACAAACCATTTATTTTGAATTTTAGGTTTTAACATAAAAATGAAGTTGCATCTATGGGTACATCATAGCCGTACGGCTCTATGAATGTGTTAAATTTCAATCTATTTAATAAATGATTTTCTAGGGCTGAGCACACATCGGGCTTTACTCTGCGGAGATAAAAAGGAAATATATAAGAGCCTAATTCCAGTGCAATGAATATATTTCTTTCTGGTTTCTTTTGCTTTTCATACAAAAATCATGCGCTACTCTGCAAATATAGTTGGTGTTTCGAGATCATTGACTGATAATATTTTCATCTTTTCCAGTCCTCATGGAATGGCAGGTTTTTCTTTGGGAGCAAGGATGATGTTAATCAAAACTTCTGATTCCACCTATAGTATCTACTCTACAATGCCACATTCTCCTAATTTAATTGCCTCTTTTAATACTTTGTTGGTCCAAAATGGGCATTTGAAAAAGGGAGAATCTTTTGAAGATAGGGTTACTTCCATTGTAATTCCAAACAAAGAACACACATTGGCATTAACAAGTTGGACAGACGCACTCAAAGATAAGAATTTAAGCGTTGTTGGGCCCCACAAATGTGATAAGAAAGTGGAACATTTAGTCACATGTCGTATTCCAGAAATCCAAGGCCACAAGACTCTGACTGGTAAAGATTTAATTGGTTTTGGGCTTAATCCTACTGATCCATTGGCAACCTCTGATAATTTCAAGTTCATGTACTTCCCAAGTAATGTCAGTCTTGAGCTTGTTATGCTTGCTGAGAAAGAAAAAACTTTGCTCGAAGGTGATATGCTTTTCAATTTACAACACAATAATCATAAAAATGAGAATAGTGATTTCTTTAATGAGCAATATTCAAACACTGATCCACATTCTGGTATTTCAGGTTGGATCACACGCAAGGTTCTTATTGATCCAACATGGGCAAAATCCAAAATCATGAGCCTTCTTTATAAGGACAAGGTCGGTGCTAAGCAAGGAATTGAGACTATTGTCAATGAATGGGACTTTGATCGTATTGTGCCTATTCATGGTGATACAATTGATAGAAATGCTATTGATGTTTGGAGACACAATTTTGATTTCTTGTAATTAAGATACTTTATCAGTCGATAAGAATTTAATATTGTAACAATGATGTGGTGTATAATCTAATGTTATGTGTTTGAAAAGTATTTATATAATATTTTAATGTATTATATGTGTGCAGCTAGAACAGTGTAATATGTTTAATTAAATGACATCGGAAAACTAATTTCAAGATCAAACAACAGCAACACAACTCCAAGGAACTTATATTTAGCTAAATATGCACGCGCTTCACAGCTTCTTTAATTATAAAAATCTTATTCAAGCTCGTTTTGTTGGATTTCATATTTCAGGATTGGAAATGAAAGTACTTTTACAATGTTGTGTCATTGCTTTAAAACTGCAAAAATGGCAATTCAATAGTCCTTTTGCTAATGATACGCACTCTATCTTAGACTTTTCCTTTTAATTTGTAATAATTGCCTGGTTAGCTCAATCGGTAGAGCGTTTGACTCTTAATCAAAAGGCTGCGGGTTCGACCCCCGCATCGGGCTTTTTTATTTTTATCAAAATAATTTTTTTAGTATTAGTAAGTTAGTTTTGTGAATCAAATAAAGGGGATTAGAAAGCGGTTATAGAAGGTTTAGTATGAAGAATATTATGTAGATGAAAGCAGTCATCTTGGGAATAACAAAAATGTAGAAAAAATGGGGAACAGTAATTTGAAGTGGACCTCAGCTCATTAAAGCAAATTCTTAAAAGCTTCATCATGACTCTCTATATGTTCAGGATAAGAGATGGGGTCCAGTAGTCGAAAATTCTTACCTCCATGAAGCCTACATCGTCTTCCTTTACACTCTGTACGAGACTTATAAATGGACATTGACCCCACTGCTTCTAAAATCAATTCCAAAATTGAGTTGACCAGAAGGGACGACCCTGGACTTAAATCACGGATTTTACAATTCACGATAGGCGTATTGTAGCAGATGGTGACTATTAGCATGGTGAAAACACCAACTAGCGATGACTGCATGCGATAAATAAGTTATTGTTAATTATTTGAAATAAAAGAACAATTTTAAAAAAGACAGAACAGTGATAAAACCTAAATACAGTAATTATAAAAAAGAAGTTGGCAAATGAAATTAACGTTACAATTCATCTTTGGATATTAGTGGGGTGAATATTTTTCTGTCATGTGCCTCCAATGGAAGATTTTGGTCATCTAGTAATTCTTTGGACTTCGTTCTGAATAAACTTGGAGAAATACCGTCACCGGTACTGGATTTCCAACCTTTAACATTTTCAAACCCATTCTCAGCACTTTGATAGTCCTCAATAGCCTTGTAAATACCCTCCTTTGAAGTAGCAACAAAAGGACCATATTGGAAAATACCTTGATCCAGAACTTTACCAGCAACAATGATGAAATCCGTTTTTTCAGAAGTTTCTGGAACTGAACCACTAACACCTTCTCCATCTCTGTTGAAGAAGATATTTTGATATTGGTTGAAAGTTCTGCCATTGATCTGAATGGAACCATTCAAGATGTAGAGAAATGCGTTGTAATCAGATGGCAATTCTTGTTGGAATTCCCCACCAGGCTGAACAGTGTACCAATAGAAGTCCACAGGCACATAAGCCAAAGTCTTTTGTGATTTGATACCATAAGATTCGCCAGAAATGACCTTAACTTCAACCTTATCATTAGGTCTAACAATTGGGATATCTTCAGCTCTCATATCCCTATATTCAGGTTCACAATAATTGTTTTCTTCAGGTAAGGCAACCCACAATTGCATACCTTCAACATCGGAGCCATCTTCAGAATATGGCATTTCACTGTGAACAATACCTTTACCAGCAGTCATGAATTGCAAATCACCAGGTCTCAAAAGACCAGAAGCACCAGTGAAATCTTCATGAATCATGTAATTCTTCATTAGAAGCGTAACAGTAGACAGGTTTCTGTGAGGATGATCTGGGAAACCAGCTGTTGGTGAAACTTTGAAATGGTCAAGCATCAAAAATGGAGTGAAATTTCTCATGTTCATAGTACCAATGGATCTTCTAACTCTGGCACCAACACCTTCAGCTTGCTCTTGGGCATAACCCGACTTTAAAATAGATCTAACAGTGACCATTAATTTATTCATTAACTATGAAGAAAAGAAAGTGACAATGGATAAGAACAGAGTAATTTGTTTCACCTTTTTATCCACCTCCTTCTGTCATGAATAAGCTTAGTAAAACTTATTACATTATAAATGTGAAATTACGTAATAATAATCACGTGACCTATGTATTTCTGAACCGATCCTTTTCCTTAGTAAAATTATAAATGTAAAATTACGTAATGGTGATCACGTGACAGAAGCGCGGTAGAAGGCTAAAAGAAGGGTCCGCTTGGCAACGGTTTCTAAGCTCATGAAGCAGAGCTAACAAAGACGCTGTAGTTACAGCAATAGCAAAGGAGTTGTACCAGCACCAAAAGCAGGGTTTGGTTAATTGAAATAGCTACTATAACCACTGAAAAATTTTCATAATGACTCAACCACGTTGGTGTCCACTTTTTCATCTCCATCACTATATCAATGTCTCAACAAATCACTCACCCAATGATCAAGGACGGCTGGTTTGCCGAAGTTTCTGACACCATGTGGCCAGGTCAAGCCATGTCTTTACGTGTCAAGGAAGTTTTGAACGCTGAACAAACCAAATACCAAGATTTATTGGTTTTCGAATCAACCGATTACGGTAAGGTTATGGTCTTAGACGGTGCGATTCAATCGACTGAAAGAGATGAATTTTCTTACCAGGAAATGATTACTCATTTGGCTATGAATGCTCACGCTAATCCAAAAAAGGTCTTAGTCATTGGTGGTGGTGATGGTGGTGTTCTTAGAGAAATCGTTAAGCATGAATGTGTTGAAGAAGCAGTTTTATGTGACATTGATGAAGGTGTTATTAACAACTCCAAGAAGTATTTGCCACACATGGCTGTTGGTTTTGAACATCCTAAGGTCAAGGTTCACGTGGGTGACGGTTTCCAATTCTTGAAGGATTACCAAAACACCTTTGATGTTATCATTACCGACTCTTCTGATCCTGAAGGTCCTGCTGCTGCCCTTTTTGAAAAGCCTTACTTCCAATTGTTGTCCGACGCTTTGACTGAAGATGGTGTCATCACCACTCAAGGTGAATCCATGTGGGTCCACTTAGACATCATTAAGAAGGTTAAGCAAGATTGTGCTCAGGTCTTCCCTGTTGCTGAATATGCTTACTGTTCCATTCCAACCTACCCAACCGGTACTATTGGCTACATGGTTTGTTGTAAGAACCCTAAGATTGACGTCAAGAAGCCAGTCAGATCTATTCCAGAAGAAAAGGAAGAAGAAATTTACAGATACTATTCTAAGCAAGTCCACGAAGCTTCTTTTGTTTTACCAACTTTCGTTAAGAAGGCTTTGAAATAAATCAGGTCTCTAGAGTAATATTTGAATAAATAGATTTTATTTGAACGTAAACTACAAAACTAGGCGCCCAAAACCTCATTTAAGACTGACTTAAATTCTTCAATGAGTTTCTCATTTTCTTCCTTAACACCAACGGTAATTCTCAAACAACCATTACAACCAAGTTCCTTACCTCTGAAACGAACCACAACCTTTCTTTCACTTGCCAGCTTCATGTAAACTTCGTGTGCAACATCATTGTTTGGTTTGCCTTCCTTATCCAAAATTTCCAACAGCATGAAATTAGAGTCCAATCCACCAATGTTTCTACCAATGTGCTTTAAACTGGTCAACTCTTTCAAAACAATTGCACGTTGTTCAATTATGCTTTGAACCTTGGCTTCCATTTCTTCTAAAGATTCTGGAGTGGTGGCTCTAAGGGCAATATCAGAAGTCAAATTCGAAATATTGTATGGATATTTCATCGAGTTCAATAACAAGGATAATCTTGGTGTTGAATAAGTAATACCTAATCTGATACCAGCCAATCCAAATGCCTTAGACAAAGTTTGGAAAACAACCAAGTTAGGATACTCATTGACTAAGGTACAAACAGAAGATCCCTTCTTTGCAAAGTCAATGTAAGCTTCATCCATAACGATCAAACCATTCCAGCCAATTTGATCAGCCCCTTGTAACAATTCAATCAATAATCCTTCATCAATCTTCTTACCTGTAGGGTTACCAGGGGAAGTGATATAAACCAACTTGATGTCCTTATCGGATTCCAATGCATTCAAAATAGCCTTTGGTTCAATATCAAAAGTTTCTAAATTCAATGGAACCTTGACCAACTCAACATCATTAACAACTGCGCAAACACTGTACATACCATATGTAGGAGGACAAATGATCATCTTTTCAGCTCCCGGCTTAACACAACATCTCATCAAGGCATCGATACTTTCATCAGATCCAACACCCAAACAAAGGTTTTCAGGAGTCAAAGTTGCACCTGATCTTTCTGAATTTCTATAGGAACAGATCTGAGTCTTGAGTTGGATTTGGTGTGGGTCTGGATACCTGTTTAATTCCAAGCTCTTTTCGTAATCAGTAATTTTATTAAAAGATGGACCGTGGGTGTTTTCATTGGCGTCTAAAAGAATACCTTCTTTGAAATCATCACGTGCACATCTGTATGGTTCTAAGGAAAGAAGGTTTGCTCTAGCAATCTTGGTTATATCGAAAACCATCGTATTAATTCTATAAAGAAATAAGAAACTGGTATCTGTCTTTCCGCCTATGTTTGAGTCATAAAGATTTAGGCTCATGATGAAACCAATTCTTTTTTTGTGCTTACCAATACTGAGAACTGGTAGTTTCGCTGGTTGAGTAATCTTAATAGCGCATTGATGAATTGCTGAGTTTTGATTCGTTAGTGAAATAAACAGGTTCATCCAGCAGATCTCCACAATGTTCTTCTAAGCAGAAAAGTGTGAATTAAAGATGGCTGACTTCAGAAGTGAGCCAGTCACTAACACGGATCAGTTTTCTACCTAAAGCAAAAATTGCACAAGTAACGGGGAGCTCCTTTCGAAAGCATTCTTTGTAATCATCAGAACATCTAATCAAATGCACACCAATTTTTTTCATACAACAACGACGAACACTCAGAGTCCAAGAAGTTCCCACCCTAAAAGCATCTAATTCATTAGATTGCCATCGTGAAATATGATAAATTCCATTGAGTTTAGGAAAACGGCTAAAGTCAGTTATGATCTTGTCGTCGATTGGATGATGAACATGCCAAATAAGCTGCCCATCATCAAGTACTTCCCAGCCTTCACAGTGTAATTCTGACAAAGTATCCATGGTTTTAATACACTTCTCTGCCGTTATTGTCATGGGAACGTTGTTATCATTTGAATATAGGTCAAAAATAACCTCGTTGGGTATTCTTGAATAGCGTGCGTCTAGAAATTGCAGAGTAGCACGAGTTTGTTCAATTTTAGTTAGTGCGTGCATCAGCATATTCTCCCAAAATATCAGCCTGGTATTCAAATGACACATATGGTTTTCTTTCTGGTTGGTAGCTATTTATACCGATTTTCTCCAAAATGATTTCATTGTTTTGAGCAACGTCATAAGGGTGGGTGAAAGAGTGTTTTTCTTTTGCGAGTTTTAAGGAAATGCATGCCTCAGGACGCTGGGATGACATAAGCAAAGGTTGAA
This sequence comes from Saturnispora bothae, assembly GCA_030462855.1. Lineage (NCBI taxonomy): Eukaryota > Fungi > Ascomycota > Pichiomycetes > Pichiales > Pichiaceae > Saturnispora > Saturnispora bothae. The sequence goes on along the minus strand of JAKVQQ010000018.1, from coordinate 35,558 downwards.
ATAGAAAATATGCTCATGAAGGCAAGATTGAAGGAAAAGTGAATAATGAAATAACGAGACATAGAAAGGAGATTATCAGTTGCAAATTTGAAAACAAAAACAAAAACGCATGCTTAGTGCTTTGAAAACAAATACACAACTGTATACTTCTGGGATTACATGTGCCAACCAGATTCACGTTTGACACACTTGAGTTTTGTGATCTTGAAAAAAAATTCAATGCACCCACACCTTCTGTACAATCTTCATTCTTACTTGACATTAAAACCATGTCTGAATCTGATGATGAAATGATGTATGTGTCCCTAACATGTATCTATTTATATTTAAAGACCGATACTAACATTAAACATCAATAGTACGCTTTCAGCACATGCTTTAGCCGCATTGGCAGACTTCAGAAATGAAGAAGCAGACAGAAACGAAAAGTTCAGCAAGATGTATCAGCAAGCAGAAGACGCATTTGATGAACGGTCTAAATTGACCATTGATGATTTCAAGGAAGATTGGCAATTATCTCAATTTTGGTACAGCGACTCCACCGCTGAAACTTTATTGGATGCTCTTCTCGAAGGCGCTAATGAAGACACTGTGATTTGTATTGCAAGTGCTCCTTCTGTTTACGCCATAATTAATCAGAAAAAGGAAACTTTGCCAACTAAGCATATTTACCTTTTTGAATTCGATAAGAGATTCGAATTGTTATCAGGAGCAGACCATTTTGGATTCTATGATTACAACGACCCTCTCAACTTCAGAGAAGATTTGAAGGGTAAAGTTGACAGATTGCTATTGGACCCTCCCTTTTTAGAGGCCGAATGTCAACAAAAATCAAGTCAATCTGCCAAAGCTCTATTGAGAGATTCCTCTTCCAAGTTCATCACATGCACAGGTGAGCGTATGGCTGAAGAAGTTAAAAAGAACTACCAAGATATTCACACCACCACCTTTTATCCTGAACACAAGAATGGGTTGTCCAATGAGTTCCGTTGTTACTCCAATTTTGAATGTTCTAAATGGAAGTTCGAATCTTAGACAGCTAAAAACATTTATAAATTAAATATGCCACAATAATCCCAGTAGATCCGATGACAACAACGTTTTCTGAAAAATAAACTCACCAGTTGGCTTTCATCCTTCTTCTTTATTTTATGAGTCTCATCTGATTACATCATATAAAAAAGTTAAACGGTGCTTCGGGCTGAGTCTTTGCGGAACGAGGATTTTTTTTTGAAACTTACAAACTCTAGTCTCCTTTTTTTGCAGAAAACACTCAAGGAGCTCGATATCCACGATATAAACACCAAAATCAGATTGAAAAGTTTCATCTGTATATTAATCTTGTACAAAACATAGCGTCTTTAAATCACCTTTGTGGATATATAACGTTTGAAAAATGCATATAATATTATTGAGACATGGGACACGTATTGACAAAGCAAAGGACGGGTCCAAGACAAACCTGGTGGACTCTGACTCTTGGCTTTCAAACTTTGATCCTCCTTTGAACGCCGAACAGGCTGTTTCCGAGCTCGATATGTCTTTCAAGAAATTACAAAGTGATATTACTTCACCACGACCTCCAAAGACAATAATGATCCATTCTTCTCCTTACAACAGATGTATTCAAACATCAGAGTTGCTGCTTGATAAGATTTCAAGGTCAAAGAATTTTAAATTGGAAAATAATGCTAGTCCAAGTATCAAATTGAGAATTGATCAAGCTTTGAGTGAATGGTTGAATGAAAATTACAATTTGAACTATTTGCCTCCTAACGATGATGGATATTCTATGATCAACAACGTGAATGCTTATTTGAATCAACCAGAAAATTCCCCATTGGACAACGAACACCTAAATGTTGACACTAGAAACCAATTGAAATCCAAAAAGGATACCACTTGGTCCTATAATCAACTTGGACACTGTGGTGATTACGGTGAATCCCCAGGTAAGTTTACTAGAAGATGCTTCAACTATTTGATTTATCTTTTGCAGTACTATTACATCAAGCAAGTTCCCGAAAAGGATAAAGACATGGTAGTGTTCATTGTCTCTCATGGTGCAGTAATTTCAACAATTTTGCAGATCCTATTAGGTAGATCCATTTTTAATGAAGTGCCTCTTTGCTCGCCCATTTACTTCAAACAGTCTGAAAAGAAGAGGTCAATTTTTAAATTGATGGACTATGATTTCAACTTGAACAATTTATTAAATATCAATGATCAGGAATTCTATAGAATTCTTGATACACCTATTGATATGACTAAATTGGATCCAGACAACTTAACCAGTGAATTGACTATTGGGACTACGGGATACACCACGATCATTCAGAGCATTCCACACAAGAAGAAAAGCAAACATCGTGGATCAAGCGCTAGAAGGAGGAGAAGAAGAAGTAACAGTTTGGGAGCTCGCTCAGGCCGTCGTAGAAGAAACACTTTTGATTTGCCTTCTGGCAAGCACGAGATGGACAACGAAGAACAAGTGAATTTGAAACAAACCAGATCGTCTAAACAGTTGTACCTGCTCAACAAGGACACCCAACATGAAAAGGTGATTGATTTGAACAAATTGCACAGCTACTTTGTGGATTCCGATAGCAGCGGGTTATCAAGTCCCGACTCATCTGACTCAGAAGCTGAGAAAAAGGACAACGTTTTCAGAGGCCGCATTTCTTCACTTTCTTCATTCAACGAAGAGAACAAGAACAAGTTTCTTCTGGATAAAAGCGATTTCCTTTCTAGGGACGAATTAGTCAGAAACCCATACTCTCACTTCTTCAAGAACAACAGCAAAGACACCGACTCGAACTCAGCGGCCACTAACAACAATGATACCACTAATAGAGCAGAGTTCGATAACAGTGCAAAGTTGTTCAAGAGATACGGAACCAACGAGAGTCTGAAAGACTTGGTTCCTAAAGAATGGCAAAGCTCTAGCTACAATCCCAACGAAATCACCGACGACGAAAGCAGCTGCGAAAGCTTTTCTTCCAGTGAAGACGATTCGTCGTCTTCATATGAGTTTAAGGAAAACGGGATTTTGACCTTTGGCCGCAAAAAGCCTGTGATCACCATACAGACCACGGATGAAGATCTCGTCACTCCGATCCTCCAGGGGACCTTTTCAAAGAAAACCCTAGGCTCTCAAGGTAGCATCTCTAACTTGGACCCTAGTGCAGCTAAGCTCTCTAAATCGAAACAGGATCTTCAAAACATCTTGCGTAAACCTATTGCCAAGCATTCTCTTTTTGCCCCTGACTCTGACTCCGAGTCTGACAGCTGGTTTGGTGGCTTTTCCCGCTGACTCTGTGTATTTTTCCTCTATAAACACCCAACTCATGCTGAGCAAATGAGCATTATGCCGCTTCGGGAACGAACCCCCTTCAAAAAAGAGTGAACTCTTTAATTTCTTTTTTCTTTACGTTTATACATCATCTATTGACAGAGAAGGATCCATTATGGCCGCGTTATTTAAGAGGAAACACTCCAAGAATTCGCCTGCTAAGTCAGAGGACGGATCTTTGAAAAATGGTGCAGTTTTCACCTCTTCACCAATCAAACCCGTTTCTCATACACCTGTCAACAACAGTAAGATCACTCATTATGATCATGCCCCTGCACTTTCAAGTCCGTGGAAAAAGCGTAAGCTCTTCAACTCTCCGTTCCCTCGGTTTTCACATGCTGCCTCGTCCATAACGTCTGATCAGGGAGCCATCTATTTGATGGGTGGACTCTCACAGAATGCGGTTTATGGAGACATGTGGGTTATAGAACCAGTGAAACATTCCAAGACTAATTCAACGTATCCATACATTGCTTCACCAATTGAGAATTTTGAGAGAGTGCCCTCTCCTAGAACAGGTCATGCTTCAGTCCTCATTGGTAACGCTTTCATTGTTTTTGGTGGTGATACTGTTATTGATGCAAATGATCAGTTTTTGGATAACAGACTTTATTTTTTCAATATTTCGTCTTTGAAATGGACAATCACATCTCCAGAAGGAGAAAGACCGGTTGGTAGATATGGCCATCAAATATCCGTTCTGAACTTTGAAAGACACGATAAACCAAATCATTGGATGAGTTATCTCTATTTGTTTGGTGGTCAGATGGACGATCAATACTTCAACGACATTTGGAAATTTGATTTGTCCAACTTTAGAAACCCTAAAACCAGATGGGAAAACATTCAATGTAAAGGTGATATTCCTCCTCCATTGTCTAACCATTCGCTGATCGCATACAACAATAAACTATTCATTTACGGTGGTAACAATGGTTCCTTCGTCAGTGACAAAATGTACTCATTTGATCCTATCACAAACACTTGGAAATCACTAACTTTACATGGTAAATTCAAGCCCCCTGCTCTAACGGAACATTCAGCGGCAATCTATCAAAATTTGCTCTTTATCTTCGGTGGTAAATTGGCAAACGACCAACTTTCAAATGATTTATACACCATTGATTTGAACTCCATGAACAGTTTCAAAATCCGGTCCGATTTACCTCTAGTTCCAAGCCCACGATGTGGCCATTCCATCTCAGTCAATCCCTCGGAACAAAAAATCGTCGTCATGGGAGGTGACAAGTACGACGAGGATTTCACCGGATTGGAAATTGATCCAAACGAGAGCACCACAGTTGATGAAAGTCAATTTAGCTACAAAAGCTCAATTATTTTTGAATTTGATATCACTAAATTGGATGAATTCATGGAAAAAGCATCTTCTTATCCAATTATTAGCTCTACTCCATTGTCATCCAAATCAAACCTTGATTTGAGTGAACTACCAGACACGTCAAACGTGGAACAAAAGCAAGCTCATAGAACTAATTATGCCAATGAACCATCTCAATCTCCTGAGAAAAATGGAGCTTCATCTTCAAATACAGCTGACAGTCAATCTCCTGAGAAAAATGGCGCCTCATCTTCTCGTATTAAATCAACTGACAGCCAATTTTTAAAGAATGAAGAATCAATCTTTAATGATTACAAAGAAATGCATACCGAAGATGAAGATGATGGCGATTACAGTAATAGAACTATCGAGGATGATTCCATTGCCCAATCACCTGCTCATGCAACCACAACTACCACGATTATGGACATACCACTGGATAGATCAGCTAGTATTGGAACATTAAGTGGTGGAACTCCAAGTGATAGAATTACCACTCCAATCACTGCATTCACCAGTGCCCCAAACTCCGGTAAACATATGGATGTTTCACCTGTAGATAAAGTTGATTTGGGCAAACCTCCAAGTACACCTGCTATGGTAACCACTGGCACACCTATGGTCCCATTCTCACCTGCATTCATGGAGAGAGATAATGACAAGATGAAGCAATTGATCAAAATGGTTAATGATGTCAAGAATGACTTGAACACCAAGGTTGCGACAGCAAATGATAGAATTAAGGCTTTGATCGCTGAGAATGAAGAGTTGAAAAACAACTCTGGCTCTTCAAATGGGGTCTCCATCGGTCAATTGAGTGAACTTAATGACATCATAAAAGCACAGAAAGAAAAAATTGAAAAGCTGTCACAAAAAGTGTTCAGTAAAGATGAAACCATGGAACGGATAAGAGATTTGGAAAATGAACACAAGAAACTTCTTGAAGAAAACGAAAATTATAAATTAGTTTATGAAAAATTGTTACCAGATGACCAGCTTGATAAAATTACAACCCATTTGGATACTTTAGTCATTGAACATTCTAGCAAGGCTAAAGATTTAGAGTCTGATTTACAACTGAAGGAAACTAAATTGCAAGAATTTGAGAACAAACAAAAGGAGACTATTGGCTCATTGAACAAAACTTACAAGGCCCTTCACTTATCACAGAATGAATTGGGGAAAATTAGAGAGGAGAATAAAATGTTGAAGAACCAACTTGAAGAATTGAAGATTTCAAAGAGGGTTTACTCTAATACCTCAACACCAATACTTGATAAACCATCAAGAGATACCCAATCACCAGAAGCGGAAGATCTTGAGGATGAAGAAGATGATAGTCATGATTTAGATCCATTGGTTATCAAGTTAAAGGATTTAGAAGCTCATCTTTACATTGTTTCACAAGAGCGTGATGACTTGAAGGATGAACTATTGAAAATCAAGAAACAAATGTACACCTCGAAACAACAACAGCAACAACTACAGCATTAAATCATCTTGATGTAGATGAGGCTCATCTGCACATCAAGTTTTATAGTTTACTTTAAATTCATATTATGTCTTTATTATAATCTAGCATCTTTTTACGCACCTAAGTAGTCATTTCCCCATAGTTCGTCTTCGATAATCGCATCTTCTTTAATTTGAGAATTTGCTGATTTCAAATCAACTCCATCGCTTTTGGAGCTCCGTGTGCTTGGAGGAATTCTTGTGATGCGTGTGTTTTCCACCATGGTTTTTGAAGGAGAATCTAAATCAATCAAGTTAGGAATACTGGAATCATGAACACTGTTTTGGGGTTTATTATCAAACGTGTCATCTATCAACAGTGTTGACTTGATTTCGTTCACAAATGCCCAAATACCACTACTAATATGGGTATTATCATTATTGTTCGTAGAAGTGGCAGACATGTTCAATTTTTCTAGTTCATTAGCGACAATTGCATCAATATTTTGAATAAAATGCAACGGTTTATCGTACCAAGCTTCTGCTTGATTTTGACGCGTGTTCTTTTGTTTTGATTGAAATCGGTCATCATTGGCAACTTTTGTATTTTCTCTTTTCTTTGATATTGTCATAGCTTCTTTACCTAAGCTATTGCTTTCATCATCTGCCAAGAGATCATATTTTGAATCTGTCGATTGTAGTGGTATTTTTCGTATTTTTAAAACCTTAGCACCATTCTCCGTCTTCAAAGCACTCTTGAGTTCTGATTGAATATCCATCTTTAGCTTCTGTAGTTCCTTATCCATATCTCTCTTCTTTTTTAGCATTATTTTGATTTCATTTTTCATTTCAAGAATCTGGCGCTCTTTTGCAGCTAGTTTGCCGAGCTTAACAGTGAGACTATCAGAAACCGCTTCATTTGCATCCTGCATAACTGGGTTTTCCTCTTCACCTGCGGAACAAGCAGAATCATAATCAACATCGTTGTCTTCAGTATGGTCACGTGACACATGGCTGGATCTAGAAGGTGTAGTGAATTCAAAGCTGTGATTGTCTTCCAAATCAGAAACTTCTTCATTAGCAGCTAGTTTACCAGGAATAGAATTAGTCCCATTTTCAAACTCTGGGAACAGCCGCCTACGTGGCGATCTAATAGAACCACTTCTGTTTAGCAAATTGAACCCCCCTAAATTCGGCGTCTTTCGTACGTTGGTTGTTTTTTGTGTGGAATTGAGACCGAGCAAGACATTTTTCTCATTTTTTGGTGTCTTCAGATCCACCAAATCATCTTCCTGTACCATTATCAACCACTGATCTCGATAATGTAAATAAAAAATCAAGAAACCGCTGTTCTTTCGTAGCTAGTAAATTTACTTCCTCTTTGAAAATGACGAAATTGGATCCCGTGCCCCATTACGTGATCAAAACAAAAGTATTGCGCTCAGTTTTGGGCTTGGAAGGGGGATCAAAACTGTTTTTCAATGTTTGCCAGGACAAAAAGGTGCCTACGACTCTAATTCCGGGATCAAATCATATTTTTCCATTGGAAACCATCAAGGACCTCATAGTAGAAGATAGATGGGCACCTATAGTTGCAATTTCTCCTATCAGAACTGCTAGAGACAAAAGTGGTGTTGAGAGTGTGGTGATGGACGTTGTTTTGAATCCTTTATACATTGAATGGACATTAGCCAGTGAAGAGTGGAAACATTTACTCACCTTTTTGATCTGTAATGCAATTGAAGAGGAGGAGGGGGCTGATTTGATTGACAGAGACTCCTTGAAGCTTCCTAAGAGGACCAGCATTGATCAACCACACCAGTTTGAATTTAGTCATCATGAGCATGAATTAGAACAGGCAGTCGATTCTCTTGAAACGGCTGATGAACCAGAAATCGTGAGCATAAAACTGAAGAAGAAATTAGAGGTTGTTGAGAAAGAGTCTGATATTCAAATAAACACAAATGAGGCTTCTACGCCATTGATGGTAGCCAAACAAACGAGAAAAATTAACAATTCCATAAGTAATGTTTCCAATAAAACATCATTCAATGCTGAACTGACCACTTTGGAACCTAATACCACCAAAGATAACCATACCCACTTGCTCAAAATTTTTTCAAGCTCGTCTGCCCCAATCTCTTATGACCTGCGATATGATGGCGAAACCAATGAGTTAATAATAAACAGTAAACTCAAATACCCAATGCCATTCAAGAGAGTTGAATCATTCACAACGTTTCTGGTCTCAAACAAAGAGTTGAATGTTTATATAAAGTCTATAAAATAAAGTATATAGGGGGGTATTAAATATATTTCCATAATCTAAAACAGGTATCGATTAAACTTGAATGAGATTGAGAAAGATCGCAATTGTTCCAAATAGAAAAAGTCAATTGGGAGTGATTTTCATCATCAACTTGGCCCTCTCTGATATCAAATTGCTGTAACTTAGGCATTTTGATAATCGGATCTTTAATTTTTGAATACTTGATATCATCATGTTTGAAATTAATCTTGAATGCATGTGCACCTTGCGTATAGAAAATGGCATTTTCTGAGTCTATGTAAATCTGTTTGTCAGAAACAACAGATTTAGGTTCGTTTTTAAGAATTGACAACCCAGAATCAGTCCATTCAAACCACTTGATTTTGAAAATTGAATCTGCATGAACAATAAGAGCTAAATAATGATGTGAGTTGTTTCTGAAAAGCCTAGATTGAAAAATTTGCCCATTGCAAGGAAATTGGTCAAACGCGCCTGTAAAGCCGTTCAATGAGATCACACTATGAATGCCAATTAATAAAGAACGACACGTTACAATGGAAAATACATCTTTAACAATATCATCAAATTCATCGGTCAACAACCTGTCTTTCTCTTGGAGTTCAGTTGTAGACAAATAGTAATATCCATTTGTTGTTACTAAGAGTGTTTTGGTTTGATGGAGCTGAATCAAATTCACAACCTTTCCGATAGGATAAAGTTCATTCAAATTGGCTATTCCATCAGAAGCAATGAGAAATAAATCTCCATTCTCATCGATCCCCATAAACTCAAACGATGAGCCAATTTCTTGAAGTCTGATGAGCTTCAAATCATGTAAACCGGGGACAGTGAAGCTGCTATGAAGTTTTCTATCACCATCAAGATATATCGAGCGTCGAGGAATCGAATCAAGCAAGATGGTTGTTTGATTTGAAGATTTTGCAATATCGGTTAATGTTGAAACAGATCTTTCTTGTAAATTAACACGGCACATCTTGTTCATGTTACCAATTAATACAAAATGTTTTTGTTGCATATCGTCCCAGTCAACACTCAATGTCAAAGAAAATTCTTCTTCCACTGGAACAACAACTTCACAAACACATGCCTCTCCAACGTAAAGATAAACCATATTATTGTGATAAATGATGATTGAGTTCAGATGCATATTATATTGATACAAGGTGTGTGCAACTGGTTGATCCATTATGAGACCATTTGATCCTATGTTAAACCTTGCCATGTAATTCTCAAAAATCAACCAGTTACCACATACATCGATAATACTGTCACGTGACTCAAAGTCAAAACCAATCGTTTCTTCCTGAATATTAACAATTTGATAAGAGTTTCCATCTCTAAAAATAAGAAATTCATCTAGTGATAAAGCACCAATCACTTCAAACTGACTCAACCAGCTTTCGAATTCAATTTGAAGTGGTTGATGGAATAAAATTTGCGAAATGTATCCATCTGTTAGTGCAATGATACGGTCATCAGCATAGGAAACACCAGTTAGGTCACAACCATGATCAATAACAGCTGTTTGTATCAGGCTCAAATGGCCATCAGAATATTTCCAAGAAATCGGTTTGTGATTCCTATTATAGGCAAGAAATGCATCTGGACCATAAAAGAGTAATCCTGTGAAGATAGTTTTCACGTGAGCAAACGCGTTCAGTACAATCTTCCCGTTGTGATAAACATGATAAACAACGATTTTTCTATCGGTAGTAGTAACCGCCAAACAAATGTAGTTTGGATGAATTAGGAAAGAATTGAATCCAATAGAGACAACTTTAGACCCTAGTCGACTCAGTTTGTGTGTAAAACAGATTTTAGGATTTGATTTTGAAATGAAATGCAATATGTCGGATCCAAGAACAATCCATTGAGGTGTAACACATAAGGCACGAAATGATTTATCCAGATCATAGTCTATTGAAGTGACTAAAAGAATAGCCACTTCATCATCTTTGATATTCAAGGCATACTTCCTAAAATTCAGCTTTGGGACACCATAAAAATCTTGAGCATAAACTTCGAAAGTACCGTCATCGTTGAGATCAATATGGTAAAGATAATCATTTTTAGGAATTTCATAGATGGATTTGTTAAACTCATGGCGATTACTTGAATATGTAACAGTGTTGTCATATAAGCTAAGACTGTGAGACCCTAAGTTGACTTTTTTTGTGTATGTGTGATCATTATTTTCAGTCGACTCCAACAAAGTTACATTTGAATCATTATTTTCAGCACTGATGATGCGGAATGTGAGTGGCAATTGTTGATACGCAAGGAAAACGTTCACCTTGTCCTCTACTACACAAACATGCTCAATGGTGTAGTTCTGTTTGCTACAAGCGGACAATGTGAGACATGGTGACATTTGACAAGAAAAGAGAGGTGGTTTATCTTTTTAGCACTATACACTCTTTTTATTTAATCGTAGGGTCTGTTTCATGATGGAATAACCATCTTTTTAAAGGAACCATCTCTGACGACTTTGTGACCCACGATTGTGTAAATGGCATATTATGCACCCTTATTTTACGTGACAAACCTGTCGTCTCCATAGAAACTATATCTGGAGTCATAGTGCTTTAGTATAAGCAAGTACATGGAGTGTTTTTAATGAGAAAATGGTTAACTGTAGTGAAGACGATACAAATGCCCTTGCGCTCTTTTGAATTGTTAGAAATCCCGTTTTCAGCTATGTTAATAATCAATATCAGCTCCAAAAAGATCGTTGTTGTAGATAGAAAAACGGTCTGTTTTGGGAACGTAATATTGCTTTCAGTTCTATGAACGATACATTTTGGAAGTGATACAAATAGTGCCGACTTTAACATCTCCATGGATGTTGGATTCTTTGCTCAGGACAATTTCATAGTCTTCCTTACAGAAGAGAATATTGTATTTTTTGTAACTATGATCACCGTTCTTTACTTCTTGTGAGTGCATTTTAAAGCTACCGTCTTGATTGATGAAGATGTCATAAATCAAATCCATTAAAATCGTATAAACAGTGATTAGTTTTCCATTTGCATAGGCAACAACTGGGTCCTCAGAGCAATGGAGAGTTGCCTATTCAAAAGGGACATCCATGTGCGTTTCATAAATGAGAATCTTCCCATTAGTTTCTATTGTCTTCATACATGTCATTGTAATCTGGATGAGTTTGCTCGGCAGTTCTTACATCGTATTGGTAAGTTTCATTGGCTGTTTAACCAGAAACAGTTTTTGCGTTAAAAAACGTTGTCTAGAGATGTGAACAGAGAATTGGGGACAACAGATAGCATAGAACTTGGAACGAAGGTCAGAGCGAGAAAGATATTCAAAAGTTACTTTAGTTATACACGTTTACACAACAGACTTTCTTAGTCTCTCAGTCTCTCTATATATACAATTCATTAGGGTTTCTTGGGTCCTTTCTCCCGAACTTGAAATCGACGCCTAGTAACTTCAACCCATTTGTTAGACCTGCTAAAAGAGAAGTAATCAACGATCTGACGAGATTGGCGCCCTTCTTGACTCTTTCGTTGTCAGGATCCGATTGCAAGTCGCCTGAGGAAATAGGCAACTGGCCCTCGTTGGAACTGATTGAAATGAAGAGAGAAAATGGAATAAGCCAAATGCAGATGCCGAAAAACGACGCTACTTCAGTGAAAGAAGGGTAATATGGCATCTGATAGTCCGAATTGAGTCTTTCCTCAATCGTTGGAATGTATGGATTTGAGAAATGTTGGAACCAGAGATAATGGTTCACCAAGGCGAGTACACACGAGCAGATGAAGATCGGGTTTGTGAGTTCCACGTTTGGGAACCGACGGAGGTTGAGATAGTAGACGTAGTAGGAGGCAAGTGTAAACAAGGTCAATGTGAATGGGAAACCGTCAAAGAGCCAGAGCAACACGAGGATTGCCGCAATGATCTGGATGGCCAGCTTGAGCGCACGTTTGGTGAAGGCAGTGTTTTCCTCAATGATCTCCGAAAAGTAGTAAAGCCCTGCAGCTACAGAAAGCGTGATGCCTACAAACCCCCCCACAGCACCTAAAACAGCAAGCAATTGGATAAACATTAATATGTATGGGTTTGTACCTAATAAGAGAAACCCTCGCTTAGTGGTTTTTCTTCACCTCTAGCCTACTCTTTTTTTTCTTATGTTATTTTGGACTACACGATCGATGACGAAAGGGACTTCTGGAACGCCCTTTAGGTAGGGCAGTTGACATCAGTTGCGACGCTCCCTGAACTTTACTCCACCGCGACTTGTTTGCATTCTGAGATCGATAGTATTACTACTGTAGCTTGTAGCGATTTTCCTTCCACATGGAACGGGAAAATCAGGAAAAACTAAAATAAAAAGCTCTTGAAAAAACGTCACGTGACCCGGTCACGTGACACAGACAAATCACGTGATTAAAGTCGCGCGTCACGTGATGTTTGCGTGCTTCCTTACGTAATCTCCCCTCATTTTGGGTGGCGCGGCAACAAAGAAAAAATTTTTTTTTTAAATTAATTTTTTTTACTAATCTCTGTTTTTTCTTTCTTTATCTCTACAAACAGCAACCGCAATTGAAATGCAGTTTGACATCCACAGAAACACACAGACTCCACTATGGGCTCAACCAGGTGTGGCAGGGTCACAGCAGGAATTCCACCAAGCTTCGGACCAAATCGACCCGTTTGACCCCCTCTCCACTTCTGCGCTCAACTCTTATCCGACACCAGCCCATTCGGATTACTCAGCGGGTCCAACGTCCAATAGGTCCTCACTAGGCAACGTGTTCGATCCATCGAGTGTTTCAATTTGGTCTACAGCCTCGGTCACGCCTAAGAACACCAACTTTCTTGATTACTCACAGCCCCTCAGCAAGACCACTTCATCCATTTCGTCCTCCTCAACCAGTTCCTCCTTCGGAGTCTTTCCAACTAGTCCGACACTCTCGAACAACACTGCCTTGAGGGTTGCAGACGATTTTTTTGCCCAAGGAGTGCAATCTCCGCAGTTTAAGCAGCCTTTTTTATTCAATGAACACCATGCTTTGCTGTCTCCAACCTCAACTCAGATCAACCTCAACAGAGGGATTCAGGAAGAGGCGCAGACGGGACAGTTTAGAAACCAGTTGATGATGTCGATCAGTAAGAGACAGCAGGAACAACAGCAACAGCAACAGCAACAGGCACAAACTCAATTACACGCTCGTGCACCTTCGCCAAACCCAGCTTTGCTTCAACCAACCGCCATTGTGGCACAAGCTCCAGCTCCGGCTGCCGAGCAGAGCCAGAAAATCAACAGAACCTTGTTCAAAACTGAACTGTGTGCCAAGTACCAGCAGACCGGCCAATGTCCTTACAACAACAAATGCCAATTTGCCCATGGTTTTGACGAGCTCAAGTCCTCCTCGAAACCAAAGAACTGGAAAACCAAAATGTGCCGTTCTTGGGAAAGAAACGGTTACTGTTCCTACGGTAAGCGTTGTTGCTACAAACATGGCCAAGAAGACGATGGCTCTACTCTCCATTTCCAGCAACCACCTCCTCAAGTTTTGAAGCTCTAAATGCTCTTTGCCTGGCTTCCCACTTGTTCCCTCTATTTATCATACCTATCGACACCGGCGCGTGTCCGCAACTGTTTCAATCGGCTTATCTCATCTCATTTTAATTAATTCACTTCAATTCACCTCTTATTTCATTTATTTTTTCAGTTTATTTTTACTTCAGGGCCCATCTATAGAACAGAAGAGTCGTGTCAAGGGTGTCACGACTCTTCTGATATATATTATATAATTTAAAGTTTTATATCATACATCTCAAAATACTTTCACACAAGCATACACACCTATACTAAATTTTTTTGGCACTTCCTTCTTTGTACTATTATTTTATCATGTTATCTAGATAAATGTCAATAAATACTCTAAAACACTCAACCCAGTCGCCTATCGAGCCCAAAAGTGTTTTTCCTCAAAGGGACATCTACATTTCACCACATTACTCTTTTCAAACATACTATTGCTCCCCTCAATCGTCGAACGTAGTCTTCATCTGCCATCATGGAGCAGGATCGTCAGGTCTTACCTTCAATGCGCTTTGCGAGTCTCTTCTTTTGCAAGCTGCACGGCTAGAGTACAATGGGCTTCCCGGCGTGTTTTCCTTTGATTTTAGAGGCCATGGAAGGTCTAAATTGATCAACAATCATCCGACGAAAATGGCTCAGCATCAAGAATATGAGTCCATTTTGAACCTCCCGCCTCGATCGAGGCTACTTGCGGGAGTCATGGACGAAGAAGAATCTGCTGGTAAAGTTGACGACTTATCTTTGATCCAATTGACCAAAGATTTTGCTTTCATCGTCAATCATTTCGTCAAGTCAAAATTCCCTAGCGGAGACAACGTGGATATTTATCTGCTAGGCCATTCACTAGGTGGATCGGTCATTACTAATTTGATTCACAACGAAAATCAACTACTCACATATCCAGAACTCATCAAAGGCCTTATCATGGTCGATATTGTTGAAGAAACTGCTATTAAGTCCTTGCCTAGCATGTACACATATTTGAACCATTTACCAAGGTCCTTTTCCAGCACTGATGAATGTGTTGATTGGCATATCATGAACCATCTTTTGAACAATCGTGCTTCTGCCAAAATAACAATTCCATCACTACTAACACAAAGAAATGATGGCCGATTTTATTGGATAACGGATTTGAGAAAAACAAGCAAGTTTTGGCCCTCTTGGTTCCAAGATCTCTCGCAAAATTTCATTTCCGTGCCTAATAAGGTTGCTAAACTGTTGATTTTAGCTAATAATGATTATTTGGATAAACCATTAATCATTGGTCAAATGCAGGGAAAATACCAATTGGTGGTATTCCACAACAATGTTCAAACAACTTTACCTAATTCCAACCTGAGAGATTCTAATGATGTGGGTCATTTTATTCATCAAGACTTTCCAGATAAAATGGCCATCACCCTTCTTGAATATGTTCAAAGAAATAACAATGGTTTTTACAATACCAAAAATAAAGATCAGCATGATCTGCTAATGGCCATGAACAAAAAATGGGGCGTCGCATAGCTTGCTCCAATCTTTGTCAATTGTCCTTACGATAAATACTACATGTTATTGAATATAAAATAAAATGGAACTAATCAACCTGTGTCATAGTCTCAACAGTATCACCAGACTTGAGTTTTGAAATAACTTGATCAATCTTCTTTCTGCCCCATGCAAATCTTGGATCGATTAAGAATGGTCTAAGGTCAAATCTATTATCATCCGGTGAATATTGTTCTGCGTGATAACTTGGTGTAGAAACTGTTTGCTTATGTCTATTAACTGCATAATACCAAAAGAAATTCTTCACTTTATCACCAATTTGTTCAGGCGTCTTTTCATTTTTCCAAATGTGTAACAATTTAATAAACATGGAATATGGTCCACATTTTTCAACCTTACGTAATTTCCCCATAATACTCAATTCATTATATGTGAAGCCCATATCTGCTTCATCCGATTGAATATAATCTTCTGTAATTGGTTCCAATTCAGCAGTTGGTGGAGCAGTAACAAATTCATTCAAAATTGGCAAATTAAATTCAATTTCTGACCATTTGATAAATTTAATGAGATCATTCTTTGAAATACCACCAATTGGATTGATGTCAGCAGATGAGCAATCATATTTGGTCAAATAACCCCTGAGTTGTTCATCAACATTAGCAGATCCTAAAACAAGCAACCCTTTTGGATTCTTACTAGATCTAACCCATGGTAACAATTGCGCAAAAAGATAAGCAATGACCATTCTTAATCTTGCTTGAATGTTTTGAAGTGCCAAATTCTCAGTTTGGGTACCACCAAAGATTTTGTAGATCGGTTTCTTACCTGTAGTAACTTCAAATAAGGTAACTAGAGAGGAAACCACTGTATCAATGTTCATGTTGACATGATAAGATCCAATATCACCCGCCAAATCCAGAGCTCTCTTTCTAGTTTCTAATGATGAATTAGTAGTACCCATGTAACAAGTGTGGAAGATTTTACTTGCCAATTCTTGTGAAGTTGATGGGATATTAACATCATCTTTGAGAATTTTCTTAACATCTGCTAAGACTTGTGCATTACCCTCATTTAATTCCTTAATGACCAACTTACACATAGAATTGACAATAACTGCAGTGGCACAACTGTCAATCCCTCCACTCAATGGTAAGAAAAACCCAGCACCATCGCATCTTCTTAAATAATCCCACAACCAACATGCTGGACCAAGGGCAATTTCTTCTTCTGGTAAATGAAACTTACATTCAACTGGTTCACTAGGTTCGATCATCATGTTAAAGTTCAATGAATCAGGAGACAATTCAACGTCCAATTCAATTCTCTCGTAAACAGGACTTAATCGAGATTGAATACCATGTGAGATCAAGGATTTGTATGCTCTAACATCTTCTAAATCAATAGTAGCACTCAAGACTTCAACATCCTTCAAACTGAATTGCGATCCCTGAGCGAGAATTTTCCCATTGCAAACAATCATTGCACAACCATCGTAGTAAAGTCTATCACCATCACAACCCTTTTGATTAGAGTATAGGTATATCCCACCAGACTTACGAGTAGCTTCTGTAATCATTGAAATTCTGGTGTCCAATTTTCTCAATTCATGATGAGAACCTGATGAATTAGTGATAATCTCAACACCATCTAAGGCCAATTGAACATGAGGAGCTTGTGGTGTAAACAATTCTTCACACGTTTCACATCCAATAACAGTATCCAGAGTGTTGATAATAGCATCACCAAATCTGACACTCTTTTGTCCAGTTATTCTTTGAATCAAAACCGGTAAATTGAATTCTTCAACATATTGTGGTTTTAACCATGGAGTGAAAAACCTCATTTCTCTGTAGTTTCCATCATTGGCTAAAACTATCTTTGGTCTAATTAATAAAATCTGACCATCATATGATAAAATTCTACAATTGTATCTTCTATTCTTATGAATGATTGGAATACCAACATCTAGTAAGATCCCATATGTTTCCTTATTTTTTAAAATGGTAGAATACATTTCCCAAGATTGTAAATATGTATCATTTTCTAAGAAATGGTCTAAACAACCGTATCCAGGAATTTCTAATTCCGGTCCAACTCTAAGTGTTGCTCCTTGGCGCTTTGCTTCAAGAATCGATTCAACAATACGATCACGGTTACCTTCAAAATCCAAAGCCCATTGGTTCAACGAACATGTGGCAATTGTGATATAATGTGGCATTGTTGCTTTAGTTTCAAGATAAAACTAGGTAATCCAAGAATGAATTTTTTCCGAAATGTTTATAGTGAATATTATAAAACGTTAATCAATTATACAGGTAGGTGAAAATGACATAGAGCGGGAAGAATAAACAAAAACACTATTCTAGTACCCACATTCTTTCAAACATGAGATTGTTACTTGTTTTACACTCTGGATAGGCCATTTTCAAATATGCTCATGAGTCACATTTTTCATAAATTAACATATATGCTGCTTTTCCGTCAGTCAGAACGTCGCTAACTGTGCATTCGCTGACTTTCCCATCTGAAATTCTCCAGAAAGGTCTCTTGATCACACTGGCAACTTTCTTGTCCTTCGGTTTGCTTGAAAATTTTGTAGGCGCATCATCAACATTAGACACACTTTGTTTAAGTGGTGATGGTTTTTCAACGCTAGAACCAATTATGGAAGACACACGTCTTCTAATTGAACCCAAGCCAGAAGAAATAGAGTTAGACCGTCTTTTAGGCGAGCTTTCTATGCTGCTCTCTTCAGCCACTGAGAGGACCAATTTGTCTACAACAGTCTCAATCTCTTCTTCATCAGACGACAATGAAGTGTTTTGGGAAGATTCAATACTATCATCAATTGGTTTTTCAATGATAGATGGCGACGCTTCAGGGGTGGCACTCTTAGTATTGCAGAAAATGCTACCAATCATTTCATTTGGCATTGGAGGCATATCATGATAGTAATCACCAACCAATCTCCTTTTGTAAAACATCGGTTTTGCTTTGTAACACTCATAATGGCCAGAATTATGAGATCCCTGATGCCTAATTACAGATCTGAGTCTATAATTGATAGTTGACGAATTAGAGCCCAATCTCAACATCTCTGGAAACTCAACACAACATGAATTTCTTGTTGCTTGCGAATCTGTATATATAGATCTCGATAAATGAATTGGTAACACTTTGGGTATTTCAATAAAGCTTTCTTCTCTATGAACAATTGATCTACCAATTTCCGAAAGGAATTCATTTTGAGCTTTAATTGAATTATAAAGATCTGTGTCTGACAGTTCATCGTTGATCAATAAAGTACCATCTTTGAGTTTAGGGAAAACCTTCAGCTTTAAGAACTCGCTTTCCTCTTCAGATAATTTGAGTCTCTTACTTGATTGGTCATCTATTGTATGGAAAATGTATGTCACAGTACAAATGAAGCAAGAATAACCTTCAATAATTTCGCTTTGATTAGATTGTAAAATGGATTCCAATGTGGCGTTGCTTTTGTCTTGAGGAACATTCAATGAAATGATGTTCATTGGACTTTGATTTGGCGTTGATGTCATTCGGCATCTCATGCATCTCAATTTGGATTCAATCTTGGATTTGAATGGAAATGGTGGTAATATTATCTCATTTAATCCACCCAAACCTTCTAGTTTCTTGTATTCCATCTCCAAAGTTTCAATTAATAATTGCATCAATTCTTGTGCATCATGTTGAATCCTATTGAACTTCGACTTGTGGATTGTTTCTAAAACATGCAGGATGTCCCATACTGATATACTGTAGGAACTGTATATTGGCTTTTGTAACTTCCTCAGAGTATTCATCAAAATCATATGTAGCGGCAGGTCCGGATATGTGACATTGGGTGGCAACTCAACATTGGCCATTGAGATGAAGTACAGATTCAAGAATGAAACGGAAGACAAACTTTGAATAGTGGAGTTGGCAAAACAGTCTATGGAAGGGTTAAAAAACCCTGTTGTGTGCTTGTCTGGTCTTCGTTTACTTGTCATGTTGTTGCTATTGTTGCTATTGGTTGTCAATGTAAGGTATAATGTGAAAGATACGGCTATACAAATGGCAGTGATAACTCTAGGATCCTTCAACGTTACAATACTCTTTTCCAACGGGCTCTTGTACCGTATATGCGGTCTTCGGTAGAAAAGTTTGGATACCATGGCTTCCAAAATTGGGGGGACCATCTCGTATTTCTAAGAACAATACGAAATCAAAGGAATTCCGCAATTTGGAAAAATCTCGGACTCAAAAAATTCAATGGTATTATACTTTATTATTCATTAAATATTAACTATATGGAACTATGTACTTAAGGTGTAGCCTAATCGACTTCTTCCATAACAGATTCAGCTTCTTCTTCAGCAGCTGGAGCTTCAGCGGTTTCTTCAGTAGCGGTTTCAGCATCATCTTCGATGTTCAAACCAAGAGCAATCAAAGAGTTAACTCTCTTAGAGAAGGCGGTTGGTTCGTCAAGAGAGAAACCGGAAGTCAAAAGAGCAGTGTCAAACAACAAAGTGGTCAAGTTCTTAACAACTCTGTCTTCAGCACCGTTTTCTTCAATCTTTTGCTTCAAGGCCTTGATGATTGGAGAGGTTGGAGAGATTTCAAAGATCTTCTTAGAAGACATGTAAGCAGACATGGAGGTATCTCTAAGAGCTTGAGCCTTCATAATTCTTTCCATGTTAGCGGACCAACCGAATTGGGCAGTTCTGATAGCAGCTGGAGAGTCAACAAGCTTGTGGGAAACAACAACCTTTTCAACTTGTTCACCAAGAATATCCTTCAAAGCCTTAGTTAATGGTTCGAATTCCTTGATTTCTTCTTCTCTCTTGGCCTTTTCTTCTTCAGTTTCTTCCAATTCAAAGTCCTTGGTAATATCAACAAGCTTCTTGTCTTCGAATTCCTTCAATTGACCCATAGCGTATTCATCAATTGGGTCAACTAAGAATAAAACTTCAAAGCCCTTGGCCTTCAAGGCGTCTAAGAATGGAGACTTTTCAACAGCCTTTAAGGATTCACCAGTGATGAAGTAGATGTTCTTTTGTTGTTCTGGCATTCTGGTAACGTAATCAGAAAGAGAAGTTAATTCTTCACCAGACTTGGTAGAGTTGTATCTCAAAAGCTTAGCCAAGGCAGTTCTGTTTTGAGAATCTTCGTGGATACCCAACTTTAAGTTCTTAGAGAAGGCTTGGTAGAAGGTGTCGAATTGTTCCTTGTCTTCAGCAATTTCGTTGAAGGTTTCAATACACTTCTTGACAATGTTCTTTCTGATGACCTTTAAGATCTTGTTTTGTTGCAACATTTCTCTGGATAAGTTCAATGGTAAATCTTCAGAATCAACAACACCTCTGACAAATGAAAGCCATTCAGGAATCAATTCTTCAGCTTCATCAGTAATGAAAACTCTTCTAACGTACAACTTGATGTTGTTCTTCTTTTTCTTAGATTCAAACAAATCAAATGGAGCTCTCTTTGGAACAAAGAGAATAGCCTTGAATTCCAATTGACCTTCAACGGAGAAGTGCTTAACAGCTAATGGATCTTCCCAATCGTTAGAAATAGACTTGTAGAAAGCATTGTATTCATCTTGAGTGATTTCACTTGGGTTTCTGGTCCATAATGGCTTGGTCTTGTTCAATTCTTCAGTTTCAGTAACTAATTCCTTGATGGTCTTCTTTTCAGGTTCAGCTTCGTCATCATCCTTGATTTCTTCGACCTTAGCTTCCTTGGTTTCGTCAGCTTCTTCAACCTTGGCTTCTTCTTCAACTTCCTTCTCAACTTCCTTGGTGACAACTAATTGAATTGGGTAGGCAACGAATTCAGAGTGTCTCTTGACAACATCTTTGATTCTCTTTTCTTCAAGGTATTCCAATTGGTCTTCCTTTAAGAAAATTCTGATGATAGAACCTCTACCGATTCTTTCGTTAGAGTCGTCCAAAGTAACAGTGAACTTACCACCAGCGTTGGATTCCCAAACGTATTGTTCATCATCGTTAGACTTTGAGATAACTTGAACCTTATCTGCAACCAAGAAAACAGAGTAGAAACCAACACCGAATTGACCAATCATGGAAACATCTGCACCAGCAGTCAAAGCTTCCATGAAGGCCTTAGTACCAGACTTGGCAATAGTACCCAAGTTCTTGATCAATTCAGCCTTGGTCATACCAATACCGGAATCTCTGATTTCAAGAATCTTTTCTTCTGGCTTTGGAGTCAATCTGATGAATAATTCTGGTTCAGACTCTAAAACAGATGGATCAGAAAGAGCTTGGTATCTGATTTTATCAAGGGAATCAGATGCGTTGGAGATCAATTCTCTAAGGAAGATTTCCTTGTTAGAATAAACGGTGTTAATGAAAAGGGACATCAACTGAGAAATCTCAGCTTGGAACTCAAATGATTCAGTCTTTGACATTTTTGTTTCTTGTTATTAAACAGGGAAGTATTAATTCATTGCTCCTTTTTCGGCGTCCACTTCTGCTTTTATATTTTTGAGGTCAGACTTTTTCTAGAAGCTTCCAGTGAATTTATGGAGGTAAATTTGTCAATGCTCAGCGAAAAGTGAGAAAGTACCCACTTTGAAAGCCAATTAAGCTTTTGAAAGCATAGGAAGAAATGGAACTATTTTGGACGCTTCAGGGGACATTATTCATTTTTTTCAGGGCAAAATTGGTTGATTATATCACTGGTTCTTGTTTTTGACATTTTTCATGTCACTTTCTTTTGCTCATCGGTATTCTTTTTGTGTGATATGACGCGTTAAAATACGCTACAGACACAAAAATCTAAACAAAAAGATACAATCAAAGAGGTAGTATCGAAATATTAAAATAATATGTTGGGCCTTGCCTACAAGTTGGAAAAACAGATTTAATTAGAGGTTACAACACAAAAATGCCGTATAATCATATTTTGATAACGTCATTGACAGCAAATAAATTAAACCAATACTTTAATATATGGACCACTAGATATTTAATTTTTGCTTACATTTGATTGTTGTTGTTTTGGTTTTTTGCTAAGCATTGGTCAAACGTTATTAGTTTCCTTCATTCAACGCTAAAAAGTTGGCTTCTTCTTACAATTCGGTTAATTTTAGTACGCTGGTTTTCTTAATAAACTTCTTTTGTGTGGTTAGTAAATCATCAACTCAAGCCCTAAAAAAACGAAATACTGCATTTAATACTAATTTTAAGATCAGCTGAGCAAATTTGCGACAGATGAGGAAAAACTCAAAACAAGAAAATTGAAATCAAAATCCAATGTTTACATTTCCAACACTTTTCGACGGATTGTCCATAGAAGCACCTTTGGACATACTTTAAGGCCCGATGTCGAAGAAATCAACATTGGCAGAGGCTTACTTAAGTAAGATTGCTGCTCTTGATGAAGAACTACCCTCTTTTGGCTCAAGATCTGGCTCCAATTCTAGTAGCGTCCAAATCTCTCCTTTTCCTTCTCCAAAAAGAACATCCCACGCTAAACTAGCCCCATTAAATGACAATGGACTTGGAATCCCGGAATTGAAACCTTTGAAAACTAACGAAAAACCAATTTCATCTGTTAGATCTTTAATTAATGCTAAAGAACATGAAACTAAAGAAAACAAGGCTACAGATTTCACGCCAATGCCAGACCAAAGTGGTAAGATTAACAATCAACGAAGTGTATTTATTTCAAAACCTCATACATCCAATGCCATACTTAACAACTTTGTACCCAAAATTGATCCTACAAGTCATGAGGAGAAGTTGTCCAAGTCTGAAATGGGTAGAATGGGCAAAATAAACACTGTTATGTCTGCTTCTCCCAGCATGAAGACATTGTTAGTTGCTAAAGTTGAACCTTCAAGCTCAAATAGTACTGCCTTGAAGTCATGGATTGATTCTAACAGAGATAATATGAAACTGGCCTCCTTTGTTTGTAGAATGCTGGAAATCAAAAGATGGTGTGAATCTGTTTTAGGATCAAAAATTGGCTTGGAAGATTGTGATATTGATAAATTTCCTGATTATTTAACGAATGGTGTTCTTATTTGTAGAATTGCTCAGAAGTTTGATCCAAATGCCATTAACAAAATTTGGACATGTTATGGTAATAACAAATTTGATAATACTCCTGAAATTTACCTATTGAAGAAGAGAGATTTTAAATTTATTCAAAATATTGGCCAATTCTTAGCTTTCACTGTTAAGATTAAATTACCTGTTTTGTTCAGTTTTGAAACTAATGATTTATACGAAGCGAATGATATCCCAAAAGTTATTGGCTGCTTACATGCCTTGGCATGTATGATGGCAATCTCAAGTAATGGCCCAACTATTACCAAAATTGAGAAAATGGAGCTTTGTACACTAGATTCCCTTTTCAACATTGATAAAATGAAATCAATCAATTACAAAATTGGAAGAAATTTACCAGGTAAATATCTCAGTGGATTTGATGAAGCTGTCAGAGTTAACTTAGGCGATGATATTAGAAACTTGAAGCTGGTTTCACTTGATTCCGCCAAGCCAAAAGATTTAGAACCAAAACGTCTTCAAGCTCCATTCATAAAACAGAATGAACAATTTGGTGAACCTCAAACACCATTAACCAGAGTTCAATCAAACAATTCTATTGTTTTTAGCGACTCCCATTCTTTAATTTCTGACGAGGATCCAATAACTCCGCCTTCAGATTATCATATTGAAGATGCAAGAAGAGCAAGAGCTTTTTTCAATGCACCAATCCCAAGATCGGCCACATTACCAAAATTGGATTCTATGACATCAATTCATAATAGATACAAGTACATGCTGAATGAAGATGAAGAAGCATTGTTAAAAGGAACATCAATTTCTCCATTTAAATCAATCAAATCAATTGATGAAATTGATGAAGACGTGCTTATAAAGTTTCAATCATTGGCAAGAGGTAACCTTTTAAGATTTGAATTGTTCGTAACTAAATTCATGCTAAAAAACAACACGGAAAATATTATTAAATTCCAATCCATTTGCAGAGGCGCAATACAAAGGTCAAATGGAACAACATCACGTGGAGGCATCAAATCAAGTGTATCATTTTATTCATCATCTCAGTTGATGAAAACGTTATATAGAAACAAGACTAAATATGCAAAGTCTTTAGATACCCAGATTCAATTGAAGAAAAATGAATTCAACATTGTTCAACTACAATCGATTGCCAAAGGTAAGCTTGTCAGAAACAATTATGTTCAAAATAGAAAGTTTTTGGTTGAACATCTTGATATTATTATTAATGTACAGTCAAGATTGAGAGGCAAGATAATAAGGGATTTGGTTTCCAACCCCCAAACACAATTTTTGAGTCATAGATACGCACACTTCATTGATGAAAAAGAGGAAGAAGAAGGGGGTTTATTTGAAAAATTTGATAGAGCTCCAAGGTTTAAAGTAAGATCGATAGATAATCATCCGCTAGTACCACACAGCTCATCAGACAAATTTGTTGCAAGATCTGAAATGAAGAAACTCCAAGCCAAGCTCACGCCTAATTTGCCTCTTAGTGATGACCAAATCAATGATCTAAGAGCAAGATCAAGATCCACTTCTCCTAAATCGAGAAGTGTTTCTAGACTTCATCATTCTCCGACAAAGAATGGCAAATTGAACAAATTGTTGGCACAATCAGATTCAAGAATTTCATCATCTGAAACCACATTAATCTTTAAACCAAGAGCTTCTTCTAAGCAAATTGAAAATGAAGCAAAGAGAAAGTTGGAAATACACAGTGATATGATTATTCAGCTACAAGCCCATATAAGAGGGTCTAACGTGCGGTCAGAGGTTCAATATATTCACAGATATTTGGAGAAATACTCTGACAGAATGACTACACTTTTGTCGGTCTATAGAGGCATTGAAACCAGATTTGAAGTTGATATTATAAGGCTTGATTTGAAGGATGAAAGTGATAGTGTTATTGCCTTGCAATCTCAAATTAGAAGGCTTTTAGTGTGCAAGAAAATTGCTCAGCGCGATGAAAGGTATTCGGAGCCACAAAACTTAGCCAAAATCATCAAATTACAAGCTTTCATTAGAGGGTTTAGGGATAAGAGAAACTACAAAGCACTCATCGAAGAAATGAACCCCCCTTTTAATGCCATTCAAAAGTTTTCTAATTTATTAGGCGGTATTGAAGGTGAAAGAGTTATTGAAGACAGTTTGGATGTTATATCTAAAAAAGAGGAATGCAAAGCAGAACGTGCTAAATTAAACCAAGCAGTTAAGAAACTGAAGGATATCAAACTGAAGTATGATATTTTGAAATCAAATGGTTTGAAATTCAGCGATATTAATATCATCAGAGTTGATACCGAAGAAATAAGCGACTTGAAATTGAATGGTTTTGGTGAAGACATTTTAAAATTTGCTCAGGAAGAAGAAAATAATTTACTTCAAAAGTCAGCAACAGTTGGCGTTTCCATTCAAAGAAAAGAAAGAGAATTAATTGATCTCTATGGCAAGCTTTTCTGGACTTTACAATCCCAGTTACAGTACTGGTCCACTGTTATTTTACAGATGATGCAAGGCGATGTTGAAGTTCAATTTAGTCATGGTCATTTGGAAGACTGGATTTTAAAATGTTTCAATTTCAATGAATTTAGTGAAAATGTTGAAATTTCTAGAGAGGAAGGTCAAATAATGAAGATGCTTTTGTGTATTTTGGGTCAAGTTTCTGAAGGAATAACTTCGAATGAGTTTAAAATGACAGTTAAAGACAGAAGAGACTTATCTTATGACAATGTAAAACTTTGGGAACTTGTTTTAATGGCCTATACTAATTTGTCACAACAACGGGATTTGACCAAGAAAAGATTTGGTGAATTGATTTTCTTGATTACAGGAGATGATGATGCATTTTTTGAATGCGATCCAGATGTTATTAGAGCAGAATTAGAACCAGATGAAGAGTTCATTGGTGATTCAATTGACATCCCAGAAGTTAAGAAACAATACATCAAAAACTTATCTTCTTTGAAGGAAACAACTATTGAAATCCTTAATCAATTAGAAAACAGAGTTGATAATTTCCCGATTTACATTAGATGTTTAACCAGAGACATTTTTGGTTTACTCAAGAACAAATTCCCTAACGTTTCTGAGACCTATTGGTATGGATTTGTTGGTTCCATATTAATGAAAGATTATTTATTACCGATGTTCTTAACACCTGGTAATTATTCTATTGATATCTATTCACTCAGTGACGATTATCAGGTGATTGAAAAGGTTCAAAGAAATCTCGACCTAGTTGCTACTATGTTATTACAAAGTGTGCTAATGAAACCATTTAGTGCTAGCCAATGTGCCTTTTTAATTCCTCTCAATTCATTCATCACTGGTAACGCAGGCAATGTGAAGAAATTTTTGGATAATGTGATGGATGTACCAAATCTTGAACAAAGTTATCAAAAAGTGTCGATGACTCAAATGGGGTCCCAATTGAAAATCAAAGTTGATGACTTGATCGAGTTGACAAACATTTGGGGTCAATTCTTGGAACAATTTTTCCCTGAAGATAAGGGGTTGTTATTTGAATCACTGAGCGGATTAGCACAATATGATAACGTCAGCAGAAGACCGCAAAAGAATGATTCCTATGGTTTCATTGAGTTTCCGTTGATTGAAGAGACAAGTAACCAAGGTATCAGTGACGATGTGCAGCTAAAGGCCATTTGGCTAGAACTTAAGAGATATTTAACATACATTTTGCAAGTTCAACAGGGTAACAATCTGATCGATGTGTTACTCAAAAGCATTGAACCAGCGGATGAAATGAAGTTCCTAGAATTGGTTAAATCTGAAAGACTGATTTTGAAAGAGCGAGGCGTTAAAGTTATGAATGAAGTTTATCGCTTACCGTATCCTCTTATTAAAGAAAGAGCCATTGCCTTAATTAACGAACTAGAAGACATGGGTCTAGTTAATTACAAAGATGGGTACCAGGTCATTTTGAACGAACTAGCTAAAGATATCAAGAGCAGAAAGTATCAAAGGAATGAAATTGAAAAGGAAACTCGGGTCATCGTCGACATACTTACTGATTTGAAAAGAAAAACTGCGACTTATGAAAAGCGTGCGATTGAATATGAAAATGAAATCACTTCTCAACTGGACACCATTATCAAATCTTCCGATTATGCTGGCCACAAACCACATTCTTCAATGTCTTCCTCTACTAGCAAGAGGACCTTTTTAAAAAGACTTTTCAAGTCATCCATGGGCAAAGCCAGACAAAACGATTCCGCGAAGTTTAGCATGAAACAATTGCAAGACTCTGGTGTTGTTAGAACAGCCAGCAAGGGCTCATTGGATGTGAGATTCGACTTGAGGGATCATCGATTTATCTTCGAACTCAATGGTGGAATGTTACCATACACTGTGGACTTGGACACACTCATCATGTGGCAATATTACAAAGAAAATGTCGATATACTCGGCCTTAAGGTTGACTCCATGAGGTTGAGTCTTCTTGTTATGAAACGTTTTTTCAAGAACTAAAGCAATCATGTAGCTGTTTTTATCATGAGCAAATTATCTTTATGTGTACTGAATTTTAATTTCTCCCCACTATTTACAGAAAATATCCAACTATGGGCATCCTAAGTGCAGTACCGAAGGTGGTATGCACGGCATTGATGCTTTGGTCGGCATATGCCACGTTGGTGAAAACAATTCCCGTTTCCAATTGGCCTAGATGGGTCAAATCGGTTGTTTTTGTGATAACAGGAATAGAATTTGTATTTACCTTTAGCACGTATTGGCTTGTGATACGAGAAGGCCCTCATTATGCGATTGAGTATCCAGAGCTAGCACTTTTGAACGATCAAAGTCCACCTCGTGTGCTTGTTGAAAGAGCACAAACAGTTAAACGTTCTGGCGGATACAGACTTTGTAAGGCGTGCTCTGTTTGGAAACCAGACAGATGTCACCATTGCTCCAGTTGCGGGCGCTGTGTTTTGAAAATGGATCATCATTGTCCTTGGTTTGGCGAGTGTATAGGGTATGGTAATTTGAGATATTTCATTCAATTTCTCATTCACTCGTGTGTCTATCTATTTTTCGTGTGTCTGGTGTGTGGTATTGTGGAATACCAAACATGGTTAGATTGCTCGTTGCATACTCTTTTTGCAATGGTCTTTGGGATGATCTTTTTTGTATGCATGATTGTTCTGTTCTGTTTGACAGTATACCAATTGTACAAAGGACGCACGACGATCGAAAGCTACGAGTCGTCAAGATTCAAACATTCTGGATACAGGAACGTCTTTGACTTGGGGCCACGGGAAAACTGGAACGCTGTAATGGGGAAAAGCTTCCGCAGTGGAATACTCCCAATTCCCGGCCCCCATGATCCCGGTAACGGTCTTTGGTTCCGCACAAAGGATTCCACTCTTGTGGAAAGACTTTCTAATGAGCTTCTGCGCAACTAGAGACTGCTGTTAACACTCTTTGTACAATTTCTCTGTAGATATGGTCACGTGACGTCACGTGACCTTTAGCATTTTCTGAATTATTTATTTTATTTGTTTTGTGAGAGCAAAAAAAATCTCAGGCTGAAAATTTGGAGATTCGATTTGATTAAAGAAACAAGAGTTTGTTTTTAGCTAAAATAAAAGTCTAGAAGCGAGATGTTGTACGAAAACAAACCGTTTGGCGAGATCAAGGTCAACCCGCAGAATAAGAAACGTGTAGCCTATTTTTACGATTCCGATGTGGGTAATTACTCCTATGGGTCTAATCATCCGATGAAGCCACATAGAATTAGAATGGCGCATTCGTTGATCATGAACTATGGGCTTTATCAGAACATGGAAATATATCGTGCTAAGCCTGCCACGAGACAAGAAATGACCCAATTCCACACCGATGAATATGTTGATTTCCTTGCCAGAGTGACGCCTGACAATTTGGAGTTGTTCAATAAGGAGCAAGCTAAGTTCAATGTTGGTGATGATTGCCCAGTTTTTGATGGGCTTTTTGAGTACTGCTCCATTTCCGGGGGTGGATCAATGGAAGGTGCTGCGAGATTGAACAGAGGCAAGTGTGATATTGCAATTAATTATGCCGGTGGTTTACATCATGCCAAAAAATCAGAAGCATCAGGTTTCTGCTATGTCAACGACATTGCCCTTGGTATCATCGAGTTGCTAAGATATCATCCACGTGTTTTGTACATTGATATTGATGTTCATCATGGTGATGGTGTGGAAGAAGCTTTCTATTCCACTGACCGTGTTATGTGTGTCAGTTTCCACAAATATGGGGAATTCTTCCCAGGTACTGGTGAATTAAGAGACATTGGTGTTGGAAATGGTAAGAACTACTCTGTGAACGTCCCATTGAGAGATGGTATTGACGATCAAACTTATAAAAATTTGTTCGAACCATTGATGAAGAGAATTATTGAATGGTACCAACCTAGTGCCATTGTTTTCCAATGTGGTGGTGACTCGCTTTCTGGTGATAAATTGGGTTGTTTCAACTTATCGATGAAGGGCCATGCCAATTGTGTCAACTATATCAAGTCTTTTAATATACCAATGATGATTCTTGGTGGAGGTGGTTACACAATGAGAAACGTGGCAAGGACATGGGCATATGAAACTGGGTTGCTTAATGAGAAAATATTGGATTATGAATTACCGTTTAATGATTACTACGAATATTTTGGCCCTGATTACAAATTGGAAGTTAAGCCAAGTAACATGCATAACGCCAACACACCTGAGTATTTGAACAAGATCATGACTCAAATTTTCCAAAACTTGGAAGCTACAAAGCATGCTCCAAGTGTTCAGTTACAGAATGTTCCGTCTGATATCAAGGATTTTGATGACGATGTGGAAGATGACTCTGAAAAGGCTAGGGACACTAGGGGAGGAACTCAAAAAATGATTGATGAACAGACCGTTGCTGAAAATGAGTTTTTCGAAACCCCAAATAACAAGGTGGAATAAACCCAGGCCAGAGGGGGGGTGGTATTGCCTCTTATTACTGTTTATTTTGTTTCTATGTATTATTATTATAAAGTGAGAGTTATCGTTACTACTACTACTATTATTATTATTATTATTATTATTATTACCGTCCTCTCTATTAATTATCCTCATTACCGTTACCATCATTTTTAATACTTCTGAACCCTAAATTGAAACCTAACATCGAGTTAATCCCATTCACCCAATCACCCTTACTACTGACAACGCACCAAATCCCTCTGTCATCTTCATGGTTACAATCATTAGCCCATGTTTCACTGACAATATGAATTTCATCACCTGGAATAAGTTTCATTTGCGGAATTCCATCAACAGACATCTTGGCATTGCATTTTGTGTAATCTATATTTCCATGAGGCTTACCAATGACTTTGATTAAAATATGAGAAGAGAATGGTAAAATGAGTGGTCTGAAAGATAGCGATCTTGGACAAATTGGTGTTAGAAGGATACATTTAACGATCGGATGCACAATTGAGCCTCCTGCAGATAATGAATAAGCTGTTGACCCGGTTGGTGTTGCAAAAATCAACCCATCTGCAGTAGTTCTTGTTAAGAAATAGCCATTGATGTAGATGTCTAAATTGAGCAAACCAGGAAGTGAACCTCTATGGAGTACAATATCATTCATTGCATGAACCTTGATTTTTTTACTTTGTTTAGAATGGATTGATGTAGAATTGATTGGTAAGTCCATGATGGAGGATAACTGTTTTAATCTTTCTCGTTCGCTCTGGAACCCGTTTTGATCATTGATTGACTTAGCCAACTTCGACCTCACACTTTTGGTATCACCATCTTCATTTATTCCTTGGACCACGTGACATTCTATCCTTTCCCTTTTGATTACCATTGATCGAGACTCGTAGAGCTGTTTAAAAGTCTGCACATGATTTTTGAAATCAAAAGGTAGCAAAAATCCAAGCGTTCCCAGCGAAAAGCTCAACACCGGAGGCACAGTAGTGTTGGAGAAAATAGAAACGCCTCTTAAAATAGTCCCGTCACCCCCTAAACTGACAATCAAATCTGTTTTTTCAATGATCTCATCGTTAGATCCAGTGTAAATGTCCTCGATTGCTTCCACTGGTTGCTCCGGTTTTGTGTTAATGAGTTCCTCTGCAACTTCTGGCGTCACAATGATGTTTATATTCGGGTATTCTGTATGCAAATGGTTGATAAACTGGGTCGTTGTTCGCAAGACACCCTCGTGCCACGGTTTTTTGACAATAAGTACGTTTTTTGGCGGCGTGGGCCAGTGCAAAACTCGGGTGGGAGCTCCCAAATGGCCCTTGTACACAGGTGTGATTTTGGGAAGCAGAGTGGCCAACGATTTGGCTCTGAACATGTTTCAAAGAGGAGATATGTGACAAGACCAGTGTAAAAGTGGCGCCAAAAATGGAAAATCCCGAAATCTGTTAGATGACCAAGAGGAGAGCGGTCACGTGACGTATCACGTGACTTGTTTGTTTCGAGTTTTATTTTTTTGTAGTAGTTATTTACACGAGATTACGATTGTTTTCATAGAAAGGTTCAAAACGCTGTAGTTTGCTAAAAGCGCGGATGATGGATTTGTACCACTACTCCTTGCACAAGAGGTCATTGAACTCCACGAAGGGAGGGGGACCAGTTCTGCACCCAAGAGTTGTGGCAATTGTTCTACCTTCATATGTAACGCCTTCCGCTATGTCCTGGAGCACGGAGTGCCTCGGAGCGAAGTTGAGTGGCGCCAATAAAGGGGTAATGCGTTAAGAAAAGAAAGTAGTACTGAGAGTGAAAAAAAAAAAATTTACACAACTTCTATTTAAGCAATTCTCTCAGGGTTTCAGATTCAAATGAGCTGCCTGGAAGAGTGGTAATTTTGAGGGATAGACTGGCGAATTCCGGACCCAATGGGACCTGTGAATTTGCAAGAACAATGATCTCGTCAACACAACTCTTGAGCTGCTCTGCAAGGGCCTCTGGCGCAATTTCCATACAATTTGATCTCACACCAGTAGCTGAGTAATTGAGACAGCCGCAAATGGCTCTTAAAAAGTCGACAACGGAGAGACCCTCGGTTTCTCTGTCCCATTCGCCGTTGACAAGCAAAACACGTCTTTTGATCTTGGAAACTGCGCCCGCAACACCCTTAGAAACCAAAATAGGTGCCATACTGGTCCACAGAGAACCAATGGAGTACACCAGGGTTTCAGTTTGGGAGAGTTGGTTGAGGAACTCCGGATTGGCCTCTGGCTGGAATTCCTTCCCCGCCTCGTCGACGTAGAAGAGAGAACCGGCTGGAGACTCCAAAGGCGGATCAGCGACACCCGTGGTGTGTTTGTGAGGATGCGAGATTGCATTCTGACCAACAATATCCACGCCGTTGTTCAATTGGACCCCAATGGTGTAGACATGGTCCACGGAGGAGTTGACGCATGGCAAAATGGATACACCCTCAGGAACCTGACACAGTTTGCACATTTCAACACACGCCTGTTGGATGTCCATGCCCTTCAAAAAGAGCCCAAACATGAAGAAATTTCCCAGCGATGCTTTCTTGAAGTCAAAGTCGATGCCATTGAGCTTACTGTTCACCAATTGCAAGATCTCCAACATGGACGTTTGCTGAGCCAAATCTATTTCGGACCACACAGACGCTCCCGAGTCCAGAACAGCCTCCCATTCGGCCCTCGTGTTCACTCTCGCGTTCATGAAGCTCTTGATAACCTCATTCTGTCCCATTCTCAAGATTCTGTATCGAACATCACCGATCGCTGGACCACCTAAATTCTTCACAATGACACCTGTAGAACCACCGTCGTCGCTAATTGGAAGCGCAAAAACAACCGGAGTGGGGAATGCGTCCACAATTCCATTGGTAGCTGTTCCACCTGATAAAACACACACTTTAGACATAACTGATTTGATTTCGATAAAGAAAAAACACGTGTAAAATGGATAAGAGTCACAAAAACATATTCATCACAATATTATCTCATCTTATTCTTAGATAATGCCCGGAATTATGCCCCGCGCCGTGCTTTTTTCGGACTTTGACGGCACCATCACGTTGCAAGACTCAAATGATTACATGACTGACAAGTTGGGAATGGGAAGTGCGGCACGTTTGCTTATTAACGACCAGATGAAGGACAAATCGCTCTCGTTCAGCCAAGGTTTCTATAAAATGCTTGTTAGCATTGCCCACAATGGACACACGATGGACCAATGTGTGGAGCTTCTTCTGAAGGACATCAAGTTGGACGAGGGGTTCAAGGAAACGTTGAATTGGTGTGTTTCCAACGACGTCGATGTGGTCGTTGTCAGCTCGGGCATGCAAATTGTTATCGAAGCCCTACTGTTGAATCTAGTGGGCGAGGAGCTCTCTAAGAAAATCACGGTGTATGCTAACCATCATACCTTTGAGGACATAGCAGATCTCAACGAAAACGGTGATGGTCAATGGAGAATCAAGTGGAGAGACGGGTCCAGCTTCGGCCATGACAAAAACGAGTCCATCAAACACTATGTCGAGAAAGTTTTCAAGGGCGCGCCGCATGGACCTCTCTTCTACTCTGGAGACGGTGTGAGTGACATTTCAGCGTCGAGATCATGCGACTATCTCTATGCTAAGCGCGGAATGGATCTCGTTGATATATGCATTGCAGACAAGATTCCCTTCATTGAATTCGACTCTTTCCAAGACATTTTGCAGGACATGCAAAAGAAACTTGATAATAGTAAATAAACTGTGTATACAATGTAAATCAAAGAAGGAACATCTTAGGCACGTTGTGCCAAACTAGCTCCTTCACTTGATAGTAACCAGAGCCTTCGCTGTGGTCGATCTCATGGAAATGGTGTAGCAACTCGTGTTCCACATCCTCCCTGTGCCAGTTGGCTATGTCTGGATCATCGCTGGAATGGTGCTCGATCCAATGGTGTTTTTCGTATTCTTCTTCAAACTCAAATTCATGGCCTGGACCAACGCCGAAGTCTGGCAATTGACCCCCTAAACCCTTGAATTCCAACCAATCCTCTAATGTGACACCTACCGTCTGTCTGATCACTCCATCGTTGAGAACCTTGTCGATGTTTTGGTAAACTCCATTCACAATTTTGGTCTTCAATTCTGGTGAAATCATCTCAGTCTGATCGTGATCTCCCATCCCGTCACCTAAACCAACAACTTCGTCTCTTCCCAAACCGTACATTCTCAGAATGTCGTTAGGCTTAAGCAGACGAGGATCACTTGTGGTGTGTAATTGGAAAAACACTTCGCCAGTGTACGATTGCTTATCAAGCTGATGTTCCACCCACATATGCCAATCTTCCCAGTTGCTAAACTCTTTAGGTCTTGTTTCCCAAAGCTCCTCTGCGCTATTGGCGCTCCCATGGGCCAAACAGGCTCCAGCTAATGTCAATATGGCCCAAGCTTTCATTTTCGCCTTCACTAGAATGTGGCGGTGAAATTTTGTAATTTCACAGTCTTGAGTTTATTTTTAATGTGCTGCCCTAATTGTTGATTATAGTGGATTAGTGTTGTCTTTTTTGGTGTCAAACGTTGCAAGTGTTTTTAGTAACAGTATACACAAAAAAAGACAGCAAATGGATTGGTATTGCTCTTGTTTGTGATGGTTAATACTTTTGCTCAGCATGACATGTGTCCTGTTGTTAGTGGACAAAAAGTATCGTAGTGCATTAAATATTTGGTTTGCAGAGCTGAAATTTGGACCGGATACTGCTTCCTCTTGTGGGTACTGGCTCATCTGATTAATTTAGAAATGATTCGTTTTTTTTGATTTTGTATTAGTCAGACTTTAAAGTTGCAAGTAATTTACAATGAGATCATGACACATTTTTATCAAATACAACGTATTTGATTGATCCTAAATGAACCAGGTATACAACATAGGAATTAGTTATTAGTTATTCGTATGTATAGTTGGATGAGAAGAAAGCTGAAACTAATATCTATAAAAATATGTACAATTATTATATAACTAACTTTATACAACGGTAAGAAGAGAAGTA
>JAKVQQ010000017.1:0-241643 GCA_030462855.1 Saturnispora bothae | reverse complement strand
GCGCGTACGCATGCAGGTTTCGCACGAATGTCAAATAATTTTGATTTACCTGTATCGATATAAAAAAAATTTTGAACTTTCCTAATTGGGTAAGATTAGAGGTATTGTCATATAGTATATACTTTTGGTTTCGTGATTGCCATTTGAAGTTGGTAATGGAACTCTAAAGCGTTTTTACTTTTTGCGTGTGTATTTAAATGATGAGTTTTGTTTGAAAAATTGATATTGTTAAAAACGGAGTTAAGGAAATAGACATCTAAAAGACTGGTGACAACGAAAAGTTGACCAGTAAGTAGCTTCTTACACGAATTACTATTGTAGCAAGCTTTTTCGCTTTATCCAGCATTAAAGGACATTTGCCATCAACTTTTTTGCTTATCAGTATTTTCCAGATCTTAGATTTGAAATCGTATTCATATAGAAATGAATCTGAAATTTAAACCCATGGCTATTTGGCATCGGGACCGCTTATAGCTTTTTATAGTGTAGCCTAAAAGCTGCCCATCTAGAACGGCCGTTAATGACCCTCCATGTACCACCAAAAACCTCACCTCTAATTTTTCTATTGATTATTTATGCTGAGCAAATTGTTTCCGCCTGTTTACTAGACTTTGAGACACATTATGAAACTAAAAATTACTTTGTTATGTATAGAAATTTGTCTCTCCAGTGTAAAACCTCTATCTTCATTCTTTGATGCTCTACTAAATATTCACCAATTTTCAAGTGACTCTTCCAAGTTTTTTTTTTTGACTTCTCCTACTAGACAAAACTCTTATTTACAAAATTACCTTCTTTTTAATTAACATTTGAGGTTTTTTCACTTAATAGAGACAATAAAGCTATGTGTGGTATTCTAGGGATTGTTTCTGGAGACAGTAACACTAATGTTGCTAGTGAGTTATTTGACGGATGTCTTTATTTACAGCATAGAGGTCAAGATGCAGCAGGGATTGTTACCTGTGGTAAGGGGGGTAGATTGTACCAATGTAAAGGTTCAGGTATGGCTAGAGATGTTTTCACCCAAGACAGAATGACTAAGTTAGTTGGTAACATGGGTATTGGACATTTAAGATATCCAACAGCTGGTTCAAGTGCATCATCAGAAGCTCAACCTTTTTACGTTAATGCACCATATGGTATTTCTTTAGCTCATAATGGTAACTTAGTCAATGTTGATGAGTTAAGAAGCTACATGGATGAAGTTGTTCACAGACATATCAATACTGATTCTGATTCGGAATTGTTGTTAAATTTGTTTGCTGCTGAATTAACAACTTATGATAAATCAAGAGTTAATGAAAATGATATTTTCAAAGCTTTGGAAGGTGTTTTCAATAAAGTTAGAGGTGGTTATGCATGTGTTGCCATGCTGGCAGGTTATGGTATCATTGGTTTCAGAGATCCAAACGGTATCAGACCTTTATTAATTGGTGAAAGATTAAAAGAAGATGGTGTTAGAGATTATATGATTGCAAGTGAATCTGTTGTTTTGAAAGCCCACGGTTATCAAGTTTATAGAGACATTTTACCAGGTGAAGCTGTGATCATTCCAAAGGATACCATGAGACCTGTTTTCAAACAAGTTGTTCCAATGAAATCTTACACACCAGATTTATTTGAGTATGTCTACTTTGCAAGACCTGATTCTGTTCTTGATGGTATTTCAGTTTACAGATCAAGATTGTTGATGGGAGAAAAATTGGCTGATAATATAACGTCATATTTTGAAAGTATCAACAAGAATGTTATGGATGAAATTGACGTTGTTATCCCGGTTCCTGATACTTCAAGACATTCTGCTTTAGAATGTGCCATTTCCTTGAAGAAGCCATACAGAGAAGGGTTCATCAAGAACAGATATGTTGGTAGAACTTTCATTATGCCAGATCAAAATCAAAGACAATCAAGTGTTAGAAGAAAATTGAATGCTATGGCTAGTGAATTCTATGGCAAGTGTGTTTTATTAGTTGATGATTCCATTGTTAGAGGTACTACATCTAAAGAAATTGTTAATATGGCTAAGGAAGCGGGTGCTAAGAAAGTCTATTTTGCTTCATGTGCTCCAGTTATTAGATACAATCATATCTATGGTATTGATTTAGCTGATAACAAACAATTAGTTGGTTTTGAAAGATCAGAAGATGAAATTGCTAAAGTTATTGGAGCGGATCAAGTGTTTTTCCAAAAGTTGGAAGATTTAGAAAAATGTTGTATCAGAGATGATAATATTAAGAATCATGAAAGAGAATTGGCTTTGACACCTGTTGTTTCGAGAGATGACTCTATTCAATCAATGATCATGAGAGAAGGTGCCAAGATTACAGGATTTGAAGTCGGTGTTTTCACCGGTAAATATGTTACTGGTGATGAATCCCACTACTTAAAATTGAATGAAGTTGCTAGAAAAATTAATGAAATTCAATTGAGTGGTGGAATTGTTGACGTGAAGGCACCATCTGAAATCAACATGCACAATGATGGTGAATTTTAATAAGACACCTGGAGTGGACTCGCACTTTTAAAACATTCATTTAATTTAGTATACAATTTAATTAAAAACTTATCAAACCTACTATTCTTGAATTAATGGTTTGCATAGAATTGGACATGTTTCGGATCGCAGTCTTGAGTTACAGTTCGTACATTACATGTCTTGGTGGTACCCACATTGTTTACAAAGAAGAAAGGCAGATAAAGATAATAGTGAAAAATTAAGTGTACGAAATCGAAATGGACAATAGATGGCAATGTTGTACAGTTTTTTTCAGGCTATTTTGAAGCACGCAGCTAGCATTGCACGCTGTAGTTTTTAGAGCGTGAAAAGGCCACAGATAGCCCGAAATAACGGGTTTTAAAAGAAGAAAAAACGATTTGCGTTGAAATTCCTGATATAATGTCATGAGTTTATATTTGACATCGCTGGGGCTTCAGTGTGATCAAGAAAAAATGGCTTTTACTGCATTGATAGATGCTATTTTACCAGTCTATAGAAATAAATAAAAAAATTTTAATATTTTTTTTTTCACCTCTCAGGCAGATACCTTTTAAGTGTAAAGATGGCGAAACAAAACGGCTTAAGTGAGGAAAACATTGTTGATTCAGACGCAGATTTGTCTGACGGTGAACTTGTGGAAAAGAAGGAACAACAGGTGAAAGAAGTGCTCAAGACGACGCTTGCTGCGCCAAAATCATACTACACACATAAGAACAGTAAGAGTGCAAAGAAGGTGTTCAAGAATGCAAAAAATATGGTTCTGATCCGTGTGCCCCGGGGTGTATCACTCTCTCAGGTTAAGGAGCTCACTTCGGGCATGAAAATCGGTGATGATGAGTATGCAGTCAAGTCTTCATTCGGACAAGCTTTGAATGTCATTGCTGGTGGCAAGGTGAGAGGACAGGTGACTGAGCGAATCACCGTTACTAAGAGAGTGGCCATTCCAGCCATCAATTATGCGAACGTCGTTGTGCCTAGAAAAGACGTGGAGGTGATCAAATTTTAATCAGACGTAGTGGTTTTATATATATATACGTTAAATGATAAGAAAAGTGAGATGGGGGCATGCTATAGCGGGTGTTGTTAGCCTCGTGTCCCATTGACAATGCGAATCGTAGTCAGTAAGTGGTGTGTGTAGATAGATTTTGTTTTTTGAATTTGGACCACTTGTAAGTTGTGGTGTTTTCAAACGAACACTGTGATATGAAAAGTAAGAGTGTGAGAATCAGATTCAGCCAACCTCGGGCCCAGGCCAGGCACCGGACGCATCAAATGTTCGAGTAACTCTTCAAAATACCTCGAATTGGTGATCTTCGCTCTACGAGCCTTGTTGCTTCTCGTCAAACTCTCGAGTAACTCTTCAAAATACCTCGAATGGGTGATCTTCGCTCTACGAGCCTTGTTGCTTCTCGTCAAACTCTCGAGTAACTCTTCAAAATACCTCGAATGGGTGATCTTCGCTCTACGAGCCTTGTTGCTTCTCGTCAAACTCTCGAGTAACTCTTCAAAATACCTCGAATGGGTGATCTTCGCTCTACGAGCCTTGTTGCTTCTCGTCAAACTCTCGAGTAACTCTTCAAAATACCTCGAATGGGTGATCTTCGCTCTACGAGCCTTGTTGCTTCTCGTCAAACTCTCGAGTAACTCTTCAAAATACCTCGAATGGGTGATCTTCGCTCTACGAGCCTTGTTGCTTCTCGTCAAACTCTCGAGTAATCCTTCAAAATACCTCGAATGGGTGA
The DNA here is from genome assembly GCA_030462855.1 of Saturnispora bothae. Taxonomy (NCBI): domain Eukaryota; kingdom Fungi; phylum Ascomycota; class Pichiomycetes; order Pichiales; family Pichiaceae; genus Saturnispora; species Saturnispora bothae. The sequence continues at coordinate 237,404 of JAKVQQ010000017.1, read as the reverse complement.
TCTTCGCTCTACGAGCCTTGTGGCTTCTCGTCAAACTCTCGAGTAATCCTTCAAAATACCTCTCATGTGCAAGTTGGTGATCTTCGCTCTACGAGCCTTGTGGCTTCTCGTCAAACTCTCGAGTAATCCTTCAAAATACCTCTCATGTGCAAGTTGGTGATCTTCGCTCTACGAGACTTCTTTCTTCTCTGCTGCTTCACCGGCTGGACGTTGTTCTTCAAACTCTCGGGCTGGACATTGGTTGGTTTCAAACCGTTAGTCAATAACGTTTGAACCAAAGCAGAATGGTTTGGAACCTCCACTGAGTTCCACAGCGCGGTCAACGAGAGGTCCTCGTGTGCTCTCAACGGCAATGCATCCGGATTGAGCCATATGTGTCTTGGGGTCTGGTCCTTCTTGGTACGATAGACTATGATCTTGTTTTCAGACTCCAACTCTGCAATTTCTTCGAGACAGGCCTTCCACCCGTCCTTCAGCTGCTTCACGCTGAGACCCTGGAACACTCGTTGTGTCTGGAGCACTCGGAGAAGATCTTTGCCCGATTTGATGTTGTGCAGAGATACGTACGCCAACGTCTTAGCCTCGCTATCGTAGTGAATTCTCTCCAACGTCTGCACAAGTTTGAGCAACTGCGCGTCCAGTTTGAACCCGATTCTTCTCTCAAAATCCTCCACTGGCACCACCGTTCCCGCCTCCTTGAGGAAATCCGTCGTAGCCATGAGTTTCATCGTCAAATCCATCACCATCTCTGAGTTAGCTGAAAACCCAGTGTGCTTAAATTGGCTAGAATGAAAATTTTCTTCCTTCTCCTCTATGTACACCTTTTTTTTCTTGGCTCCATGGCCGCCACTGCTTCTAGCACTGGTTTCGAGCCTTTCAGCTTGTTCACGTTGATTGGCCGGCTTTGGGGCCTGAGATAGAATTTTAGCCACCTTTAAAACCATTGCTGCGAGGTCCCCTAGGGTGATCCATGATTCGGTGATGACCTGAGTGTTGGCACAGTTTGTGTGAAAAAAGTAAGTCTGTAGCACCATGTAAACCCTTCGTCTTAGCAGCTTCCGCCCTACTGCGGAGTCTCATCTTGTTCGCACCATCAATTGTCGAGAGCCTTTGAAGCAAGTACTGTGTTTTCGATTACGTAACGGATGTGTTTTTCCATGCGTTGATAAATTTTTCACTAAAAGCTTTTTTACTCACCGTGGTTGGTGCCCCGTTTCTCCATAAAAGGATGTTCTCAGTCGCTCTTCGTAGCCTTAAGATGGCCGCCCGTGGTCCCAAGGTGTCTCTAACCCCGCGGATGGCGCCGGCCTACAGACAAATGCGTTTTTACTCAGAAAAAAAGCCAATCATTGACCAAGACCTCCTCAATAAGGCCAACGCCCAGGAAGAGATCCCGGAAGAGGACGAATTTGATAAGACGAAGGAACGTAAGAACAATACTAGGTCAACAATCGACAAGAAAAAGGACTTCTACTCAAAGCTCTTCTGGGGGGCCATGGGTGTGTACATTGTTGGTTTTGCGGCATACCTGTCACGTGACTACGACATGGAAACCGAGCCAGAGCTCTATGTTGCGGAAGAGCAAGGGTTTTCGCCAGGCAACGTGATCGCGAGATTCAAGAAGAGAGTTTTAGGTGTCAGTGACGTTTTCAGCGAGCCAGCCTACGATGTCTTGCTCCCACCAGTTTCAAAAGAACAATATAGACCACCATTGACCTTGGTTTTGGAATTGGAAGATTTGTTGATTCATTCGGACTGGGACTACAGAAAGGGGTGGCAAACCGCCAAGAGACCTGGTGTGGACTATTTCCTCGGCTATCTCTCCCAATACTACGAGATTGTTGTTTTTTCAAAGTCCTCCATGGCATTCGCTGAAACCTCTGTTGCGAAGTTGGACCCATACCATGCATTCATCTCCTACTCTTTGTTCAAGGAAGTCTGTAGATCCAAGGACGGCAAGCTCATCAAGGATTTGTCCCTGATGAACAGAGATCTTTCCAAGATGGTCATTTTGGATCCCCATGCTGATTGTTACTCGATGCAACCGGAAAACGCGATTCCAATCAAGGAATGGAACGGCTCTAAGGACTCCAAATTGATTGAAATGATCCCATTCTTAGAATGGCTGGCCACTTGCAAGACCCCAGATGTGCGTCAAACCCTTGCCCAGTTCGACAAGGAAAACCTTCCACTGGAATTTGCAAAGAAGGAGCACCAAATGAGGTTGGAGTGGGAAGAGGCCCAAAAGAAGAAGGGCGGGGACATTTTCTCTGCTCTCTTAGGTCAACCTGCTCTCATGAGAAAGAGAAAGATGCCTTTGGACCAAATCCGTGATCAAGGTGCGCGTAATTACCAACACATGGCTAATTACTTGAAGGAGCACGGCGATAGAATGTTGAAAGAAGAAGAAGAAAAGACCAAACAGTTGATGCAAGGCCAAAACTTAACTTTGGGTAAGATCGTCAACGAAGGTATGCCAACTGCTGAAGATCTCGCCAGAGCTGCTGCCCAGCAAGAAGCCCAAGCCTCTAAGTAGTCACAATTGAGTAAAAGACCATGTTTATGATTGGATGTGTTTTTTAGAGCTGTATATAATGTAAGCGTATTGTTAGCAAACAATACATCTTTGAAAATGCCAAGCAATGCTGAGCATCTTTTTTTTCAGTAGCTATATATTGTGTGTGCTATTTTGGGGGGGTTGGATGTTTTAATTCCTCAAAGAGCTTCATAAATCACTAATCACTTCACTGTCCACTTCGTATCCCACTGAACTCCGTTTTGTCCCCTCAAAAGAGCCCTTTACCAATTTTTCATTGAAAAATCTTTTCCACCCTCTCTTATCATGAACATGTGATTGGACAATCCAAAATAAATGATTCAACAAGACCAAAGTGGCGTCTTCGAGCTTTAAAACACCTTCCAAATTAGGTCTACTAGTTATCTTCAATATAACTTCTCGCCCGCTCGAAACCCCAATGTGGTGTATAGAATCTCAAAGCCACAATAAACTGTGGCTTCTCTATTATTTTTTATCAATGAGTAATAATATTCATCGAATTGATCTACCTGAACTTCTTTTCGGTACATCCTTTTCTGCCACGATTCTTAGACGCACCATTCCTTGTCTGATGACCCTTCCTTCACACAATCCATACTTTTCTCTCTCCGGTAAAGATGTTTGGTCTTTAATTAATGAAACAGCGGCCGAGGTTGTTCAATCTACTGGTAAACCAGTTGCCAATCTTGGCCAAGGGTTTTTCTCCTATGCTCCACCTAAGTTTGCATTGGATGATGCAAAGGTTGCGTTTGATGATGCTATGACCAATCAATATGCTCCAGCAACTGGTAAACCTCAACTTTCAAATGCGCTTGCCAAGCACTATTCCAAGAAATTGGGTAGAACCATCACACCAAATCAAATCTTGCCAACTACAGGTGCAAACGAGGGTATTTTTGCCTGTTTGTTTGGTTTCCTTGCTCAAGGAGATGAAGTTATTGTTTTCCAACCCTTCTTCGATCAATACATTCCAAATATTGAAATGGCAGGTGGTAAGGTTATTTATTCTCAATTGTATCCACCATCTGATTTCGATAAGCGTGTTGTTGACGCGAACGAATGGTCAATTGATTGGCAAGAATTGGAGTCTTTGATCACTGATAAAACTAAGGCCATCATTATCAACACTCCTCATAACCCAATTGGTAAAGTTTTCTCTGAAGATGAGTTACTCAAAATTGGTAAACTTGCAGTCAAGCACAATTTTATCATCATCTCGGATCAGGTTTACGAAAACTTGTACTATTGTGACAACTTCCCTCGTATTGACAACCTGAACATTGAAGACAAGGAGTTGGCTAATGAAATCACTAGAAGAACCTTATCAATTGGGTCTGCAGGTAAAACATTTGCTGCCACTGGTTGGAGAATTGGTTGGGTTATGGGCTCTACTGAACTGATTCCATATGTTGTTGCTGCTCACACAAGAATTTGCTTCTCCACTCCTTCACCACTACAAATTGGTGTTGCCAAAGCAATTGAATATGCCGATGAGGTTGGTTCTGCTCATGATCCAGCCAATCCTGACTTGGATTATTTCTCCAAAATGAGAGAAGACTATAAACACAAATACGCCATTCTTGAAAAGGTTCTTGATGAATTGCAATTACCTTACACCAAAGCTGAAGGTGCTTACTATTTATTAGTCAATATGAAATCCATCAAAATGCCTGAACTTGAATGGCCGGAACTCATCAAGAACAAGCCAAAGGATTACAAGTTGGCTTATTGGTTGATCAAGGAACTTGGTGTTGTTGGTATTCCTCCAAGTGTGTTCTATTTGCAAGAAGGAATTGAAAAGGGCTGGAAAGGGTCTGAAATCACAGATTGTTTGAGATTAGCGGTCTGTAAGGATGATTCCGTTTTAGAAGACGCTGCTGAGAGGTTATTGAGATTGAAGGAGTTCATGTAACCCCCTTTTCTCTCAATTGAGTCGTTTATTCTATTGCTTCAATAATATATTCTCTAGAACTTGATTACATTCAAACCACTTTTATCTCACTCTTTACGCTTATATCATTGATCTTGATCACATTCAAACTACTTTTATCTCACTCTTTAAGCTTATATCTTACCTTATACGTTTTAAACTAACAAGCGCATGAATCTGCAGATTCATTGGAACCAGAAGGAACAGAGACATCAATGGTTTCAGCAGCCGCTTGAGACTTCTCACTCCCTGGTTGAGTCTCATCGTTACCAAACACTGGTAATTGCTTACCGATTCTCTTGAACAATGGCTTAACACCAAATCCATTTTTGGATGACGTTTCCATAAAGAGATTACAGTTCAGCCTTTGTGCTGCATTCTCACCATCTTGTAATGTCACTTTTCTATCAGTGTCTAAATCATTCTTATTACCCACGAGCACAATAACAACGTCGCCGCCTCGTTCTTGCTTAACATAATTGATCCATGTGTCCACATTTTCAAATGATTCTCTATTCGAAATGTCATAAACAACAACTGCAACATTAGAATCACGGATATAACTAGGAATTAAACTACGGAACCGTTCTTGACCTGCTGTGTCCCAAAGTTGAAGTCTAATTGTTGTGTCTTGAATGTACATTGTCTTGGAAAGAAAATCAATACCCACTGTAGCCGCGTATTGTGAGTCAAAAGAGTCGTACATGAACCGCGTAAGAAGTGACGTCTTTCCAACCCCCTGATCGCCGAGAAAAACCAATTTGAACTTCGTCAGAACCATCCTTTTCACTAAAAAGCCAATTTGTGTTTGATTTTCAATATGTGTGTTTCGAAAAAATATGGCTTTTCAATACAAGGCCCCGAAGTGAATATACAATTTTCAAAAAAACAAAACATTGTGTGTCTGTTTCTACATGATTATTGCTAATTCGGAATCTATGAATTGGGTTCCTGTGTTTTGTTGCTTTTTTCACAATTTTAAAGAGCTCTAAAACGTATACATTAGGCTCTGTTAAATTTTGCTCAGCATTGTTTCTGCCCTATGTGGCCATTTTTCAAACCGCTTTTTTCCACATTATCTGAAACTTTTAGCTTCTATTATTCTGGTTTTTGTTGATGTTCTTTAAAGGGCCAATTTGGTTATTTATTTGCTAATCATCAAATTTAGAGATTTGTGTGTAGAAAAATACAAAGCATCTTGCACATATAACTCTTTGTTCTTCAATGACAATTCTAACGAGCGCCGATAAGGCCATTGTGAAGCGAACGGTGCCGAAAAACGCGGCGCAAATTATTGATGCAACTGTGGCTCGTCTCTATGTGTCTACAGACTCTGCCAATTGGGTCTGGACAGGACTTATGGGATCATTAGTGTTCATTGATGATTTAATTGGACACACATTTTGGTTTAAGTTGCTCGATCTGAAATCAGGTAACGTTCTTTGGGATCATGAACTTTGGGTCGACTTCGATTACTCTCAAGACAGGCCGTTTTTCCATTCTTTTGAATCCAATGATCACCTAATTGGGTTCTTGTTTGAAGACAAGTCAGATGCGCAACACTTCTTCAAAAGAGTGACTAATAGAGCAAAGTACGCCAGCAAGGCTACGCTGGCTAATAATCAAGCAATAGAGATCAGAAAGAAGCCTGAGGAACAAAAGGTTGGCTATAGAGGCGCCAACACCAATATCGTGAATGAACAGAGATCCCGTAGATCCAAAGGTATCCTGTACTATGATGATCTCCCTCCTCCTGAATGGAGAACATTTTACAATGAGTTGGAGCAAATGGGTATTTCCGAAGATATGATTGCTGAAAATAGAGAGTTCATCAAAGATTACATTTCAAAACAAGGTGGGCCGCTTGTTGGCTTGGAACCACCAATTCCACGTAGATATCAACATTTAGCACATGACGTGGTTGAAAGAAGACAAAGAGCAGACACTGTCACAAGTATGGGATCAGATCAAAGTGCCATTTCAAAATCAAGAGCTAGTAAAAAGGCTCCACCACCACCTCCTCCTCCACCTGCAAGTTCAAGTCCAGAAATTGACTCAATAATTGATTCAGTGGATTCTTCTCAAAGTCCAAGCCCTGCTCCTGCTTTGGGACCTGGTCCTGCAACTACTACTTATAGGGTCCCCCCATTACCTGTATTCAATAATCCCCCACAAATGGCAGCTACTCCTCAAGCACCACCAGCTGTGCCACAGAGGGGACCTGTTCCACCTCCTCCTGGCTTACCTTTGAGAGGTGCTCCTCCTGGTCTGCCTCAGAGAGGTGCGGTTCCTCCTCCGCCGCCTGCAAGAAATGCTGCAGCACCACCTCCTCCTCCATCACGGCGTAATATGGCTGGCGGTCCCGGAGCTGGGGCTCCACCCCCTCCTCCTGCTAGAAGAGGCAATGCACCACCTCCTCCACCTTCTAGAACACCTCATCCTGGTCCTCCTCCACCTGCAAAAGCGGTACCTCAGATAGTTCCTCAATCTGTTCCTCGAAATACCATGCCTCCAACTCTACCCCAAAACATTGTTTCACCTCCTCCTACATTTGTGGCACCTCCTGCTCCTCCTGCTGCTTCTGCTGCCACAATACCACCACCTCCTCCTCCTCCACCGCTTGCTCCTCCGATGATGATTCAACCACCTACTACTACTACTACTACTACTACTACTCAAGTTGCTCCTGCTGTTGGCTTACCAGTACCCCCACCTCCTGGTCCTCCTCCTCCTAGTATGGCTCCAGGTGGTCCTCCTCCACCTCCTGGTCCACCACCACCAACGGGTGGTATGCCAGCACCAGCTTTACCACAAGTAGATGGTGGAAGAGACGCTCTTCTTTCAAGTATACGTGGTGCAGGGATAGGATCACTTCGTAAAGTGGACAAGTCACAGTTGGATAAACCATCGGTTTTACTTCAAGAAGCTAAGGGAGAACCAGTTTCATTACCATCAGGTGGTGGTGCGCCATCTAATAATCTTCAAGACGCTTTAGCAGCTGCTCTCAATTCGAGAAAGAAAAAGGTCGCCGAATCCGATGACGAATCCGACGGTGGATGGTAAAAACATAAACACACATTTGATGCATATATATGCTGAGCAAAAAAATATATTTTTTTCAGTTGTCTTAGTCAAATCATGTCTTTATAATGAAAACAATTCCTCCATATTATCGCAATCGCGCTATCTTAGTGCCCCATGAAAAGCCTCTCTTAGATATTCTTAATAGTAAACCATTCAATTTTGGGTTTAAAAGTGAAAAGCTTGCGTTTTTAGTAAATCATAACTTTATAAAGATTTGGGGAAACTATGGGCCACTTCGTGTGTCTAAGAACACACCAATTGACTTGTTGACAGTCCCAGAAGGTGGATTCATTGAGTATCGGCAACATATTCATGAATCACCTCATAATTTACCACCTAAATTAACACGCGTTCCGGTTTATCCATTCAACCCACCTGGACTAATAGTAATTGATAAACCAGCTGGATGTGTTGTGCATCCAGTTCAAAAATATTACCATGGAACAATCCAGCAACAGTTATTGAGAGAGACTGGCAAGCTATATAACTGTGTTAATCGTCTCGATAAACTCACATCTGGTGTGCTCATTATGGCCAATGATTACTGGACAAAGAAGCTTAAAAATGAAAAATGGATTAAACAAAAGCAGTACTTTGCTTTGGTTGAAGGTGATTTTCCACCTTTTGTGCAATGCACTGATGACCTAGTATACATCTATCCAACAAGAAAAATGGTGAGGGTTTACAAGCCTGCTTTGACTACGTTCACTAAGTTAAAACTATATGGAAACCAATCATTACTTTTGATCTCTTTAAGTACAGGATTCCCTCATCAAATCAGAATACATTTAAGAAACCTTGGTTTTCCTGTTTTTGATGACCCGCTTTATGGTCCCAATGGGAAGTATCGTGAAACTATACACTCTGTTGATCAAGTAACTCCAGCATACTTGCAGACTATAGAAGAGCGTTCCCAAGAAGTGAAAAAGGCTAAAAAAAATTCAAATGCAGAGCCGTGCTTGCAATGTCTTGCAGAACAATACCAATTAGAAGAAACACCTGCTATGAAACTGCATGCTTGGAAATACTCTTGGAAAAATGGTGCTGAGCATTTTCAAACGTACACTCAATTGCCTATTTGGGTCAAAAAAATTTTACTAGCCTCTTGATTAGACCTTTGATAATTCAAAATGGCCATCGATAAAGCCAGTCTGGTTAGCAAACTTGAAGAAGCGAAGCAGGTGGTGATTTATTATGCTGAAAGTTTACAAGGTAAAACTTTAGAAGTTTCCAAGGTCCAAGATCCCGTGGCAGAATTAGTCAAAGTGTCAACTTTGATCCATTCTCATGTCACCAAGGTTGGTATTGTTTTCAAGCCTGTTGTTGCTAAAACAACATATAATGCTGGTAGTGAAGAAATCACAACTTTGGTCAAAAATATCTCTCTTTTAGGCTCACTAATTTCACAATTTCAAGCCGCTGAAGATAAATATTCTAAACTCTACGTTGGTGAATTGATTAAACAGTTTAAATTGATCATTCAATGTGTCACAGCACTTTTTTCTGAATTGATATTAGTTTTAGATTTAGACGATGATTCTGAATCCGGTGAAAGGCTCCTTGATGTAGGTCGAATTTGGGAATCTTGTGATATGTTCAAGAAACTCTCCCAAAGTGGTTCATCTGGTGTTTTGAAAACAAAGTTGACTGAAAGTAACAGGATTGTGGTGGATGGGTTAGAAGAATTAGAAGAATGGAATCAAAACCCTCGATTACAAGATGATGGGGATCTATTCGGCGATTCTGATGGTGAGCAACTAAATGATACCGGTATTGAAATACCGCCAGCATCTAACTCAGATACATCTGATGATGAAAGTACCATTGTGGATCCTGATCTTCTTGAGTTTAGTAAAAAATGGACCCTCAAAATTAAACTCATCAAACTTTTAATGTCAACATTGAACAAATCCATACCTGAACCAGCGATCACTGTTAAATTCGGTACTACCATAGATTCACTTAATGAAAGGCGACTCAAATTGAACGAGTATATTGATGAAGTCATTGGTTCTATTATTTGGGAGTCAGATTTAGAAGCTGCTCAGGAAGCCTCGCAAGATTTAATCAAATGTGTCAATACAGTCATTCAATTGGTTTCTAAATTGAACAATAATGATGAAAACAAAACCAAATGGCTCAATACTTGGAAAGCCAAATTTTTAGAAGATATCTGATCATCTATAATGTAATACATTTAAAATTCTACATAAATTAAATAAAAACGATTGAAAATAAAGTCATGAAAAAAGGTATGACAAATAAGGGCAAAGCAATAAAGCAGAGCGTAATAGGAGGGATATCAAATAACGGAATCGCCATTATTTCTTAAACTTCAATGGTAGTGTTAGCATTGTTCTTAACTTTTCTAGTTTCAGTTAAGGTTGCAGTTTCGGTAACGGAAATTGGAGCATCAGTAGCAGTAGCTTGAACAGATTTGATAGATGCTAAGTCAGCTGACTTCGTGCTTCTCCAATGAATTAATGATGATGGCATGGAGGTAGCGGAGTAAATGGAAGTTGGTCTAGACTCGGACAAAACTGGAGCAGAAACGTTAAAGTCACTTTCGTAAGTTGGAGCAACGTAACAGTAGGTGTCAAAGCACTTAGCACATTGTGGGGATGGATCCAAACCTAATCTTTCTTCAGATCTTCTAATGATGGCACAACCAACACATTGAGCAAATTCTTCAGAATCACCTTGAGCTAATTCGAAACCATTTTCAACAAGCGCGTTTCTTTCTTCGTTAGTGTAGGTGTAACCAGTAACATTAGACATAACAGTTAAGTTGGTGTTTGGAATGTAGACCAATAATGGCTTCATGTAAGTGAAGTTGGCAATGGCATCAGGATGAGTTTGTTCATCAGTAATCAAGCTTGAACCGTTACAACCAAAGAAGACTGGACCTAAGTTGAGACCTAAATCAACAAATTCTTCAGTGGAAGATGGTAATTGGTAGAAACTGTCTTCTGGGTAAGAGCTCAACCATCTTTCTTCAGTGGCATATAGACAAGTACCATTTGGCCAGTTGTCTTCGGTGTTACCAGAGTTGTCAAAGGCAAAAACAATGTCAACTTCTCTACCTGGGACAAGGAATGGATCCATTGGGATAACTTCATCGTAAAGACCACCGTCAACCATATAAAGAGTTTCTTCATTGACAATATCGGAAGTTAAGTTGTAAGCACCAGTGAAGTTGTAGAATGGGTTATCCAATAAACCGTAAGTGAGTTCTTCGTAATCTGAGTTAATCATGTTGACAATAATACGGAGTATAGCTGGAGAAACATTGAGATTCTTGGTGTCAATGTCAAAACCTAAACCAGATAAGTCAACGTCAGAAATGTTGAGCTTACCACTGATAACACCATTAAGAGTATCTTGCAATGGAGCCAAGATATTAGAAGAGGAACCAACAAGGAAACCAACGTTGTCGAAATCTGAGGTACAAGTGTTGTTTTCAGGCTTACCGTCGGTGAAGAGAGAACCTAAAGTGTCTAATGGAACAAAGCCGCCAACAAATGGAGACCAAGAACCAAACTCAAATGGATTGACTTCAAAAACGTTAGAGCTGTAGTAAGTGGTATTGAGAGAACCACCACCGGTTGTCAAGATCATTGGGAATGGCATTTCAAAGTTAACAAAAGGTTCGGAGTATTGGATATCAGACCAAAGAGCATTCAACCCATATTCTTGTTCTTCTTCGAACATGTACTTAGACAAAATTCTACCGAAAATGTCAACAAGAGAGATATCATAACCTGCAGCCTTCTTTGGTTGAACTTCCTTTAACAATTCTTCAAAACCACCAATAGAAGCTGGGAATGGAGAGCCAGTCATGTTCCAAAGAGTGGAGTTACCGTAGATGATATCATCGACAGAAGTCCAGTTTTGGTTAAGTAAAGTAGAAAGCATAATTGAGCCACCGGATAAACCTGAAATGTAAGTGGAGGAATCCAATAAACCGCTCAAAACAGATGCATTGACAGATCTGGAATCTAAACCTGACAATTCACCGGCACCGGTTAATAAAGCTCTGAAACCACCACCAGAGAAGGACAAACCAATATTAATTGTGGATTGGTTCAAGTCGCCCAAATAGTCAGCAAAAGTAGTGTTCGCATAGTCGGTCATGTTCAATCCGTCCAAGAATTGGATGAGATTTTCATGGGTCTTGATTTGTCTACCTGCAATCCAAGAGTATTCTTCCTGTGAAATACCAAAGTTTTCTCTAACGTACCCAATGTGAGTAGCATTTGATTGGTCGAAAAAGGTGACATTCAAAGCTGGACAAGCGGCTTCATGTGGAGCATATGTAACGTTAGAAGAAGTTAATGCAGAAACGGATGCAATTAAAGCACCACCAACAACAGTCAGTTGACCTAACATGTCTTCCAGTTGAGTTAAGAAAGATAAATGTGAATTTTTAAAATGTTGAGTGGAGTGGAATGGAAATATGCCAATTTATTAGAAAAAAAATTTTGTTCATGCATGAGGGGTATTGTATAACCCGCAAGCAATTTACATGATCTCATTTGAGGAACCCAATTGAGGTTTCAAACAGAAGCTGCAAGTTGTGGGATGCTGGGAAATGGATTTTCTTGAAACTATCTTCTGAAATGAATGGCCTATAGCCGTTTTAGATTAAAACTGATGTAATCATTGAATTCGTAATTCACATCAACAATAATGTCTTTTTCTTCAGCGTAAAACAACATATCTAGTAGGTATAGTTGGGGTGGTAATTTTGAGTCGAAATTAGTCTTGGCTTTCACGTTTTTTAATTGTAAACTTCTAGGAAACTCCGATATTTGATCATAGCAGCAGGGCACTATCAGAAGTTGTAATTGAGGCTCATGGACTTGATGGTATAAATCTATCAGTGAATATATCATATTCCCGCAATTTTTAAGAGCAACGAGTGCCAATTGAGGTTGATACGATTGGATATTGGACCATTTTTTTGCCTCAGACAAGACTGAATGAAATTGGCTCAACGTGTCCAATCGCATGTTGACCACTTTGATATTACCTGACACGTTTTTTTTGCTATTCAGGACAGTCGCAGTTTGATCTAATCTCAAGTCATTGATAAAGCGATCCCATCTTATAGTTGATTTCAGCCTGTCTTCAATAGCGTCCAGGCAGACCATTCTCATATTGTAGTGATTTGCCAATAGTCTAGCCAGGTAACCTTTCCCGGATCCAACCTCGATCACAACGTCCGGGCTCATAGACTTGATTTTATTTGCAACCGAGACCATCAAAGGAATGGTTGAAGGGGGGGATCCCAACGTGTGGGCCTTGGGTATGGCGGCTAGTTGTGCCTCAAACGCCGGAGTTATCACATCAGTGAACTCTCCGGGTTCAAGAGGCTTTCCTCTGACAAGATTTTCATATTGTTGTAGGAGAAAGGCGTTCATCCCTTGGAGACAGGAGATCAGTTTCTGGAATCAACTTTTTAAAGATTTCTTTATCTTAAAAGTAAAAGAAAAGATTTTACAAAATCCCAGAGAGAGCATCTGTTTGAAGTGGGCTTTGTCTGAAAATTAGCAGAATGATGTCTTTTATTGCGTTTATTTTTGTTTATGTGTACTCCGGTTTTGAGTGGAGTTTTTAATGTCAATGATGGTAAAAAACGATATACAATAAGAAGAGTGGACAAAAATGAGAAAGTTAAAATTGCACTCTTTAAGCTAATAATTGGGCCGTTTTGTGACTCAAAATGCTTCTAGTTGTATACAATTTACAGGGTTGGCATATCTTGTGTGAATAACCCAGTATTGTGTACTCTAAAATGTTACTCAGCTCCATTCGTGAATTGGTAAACCAAGAGCCTCTCTTTGTGATTTCGATTCAGGATCAAAATATGGAACCTCAGCAAGTGAGGTAACTCTCACCCCGTGTCTCAAGTTTCTGCCTTCATCATCCCAGACGTTTCTATGCTGAGTGATTCTATTGTCCCAGATGGCAGAGGTCCCATATCCGGGTTTGGTTTTCCAATTGAATCTCACTTGGATATCTGCATTTTTTTCGTTGATATCAGAGAGGTACTTCATGATGAGGTCCGATTCGACAGGTGATAATCCCAAAATCCTCTTGGTGAGACCCTTATTGAAAAATAGGTATTTCCAGCCTGTTGCAGGATGTGTTCTCACTAAGGGATGCACTCTTTCAATTTTGCCATTGGACCCGAACGGGTCATTCCTGTTAATGTAGCCGTGCGCTGAGACAAACACAGCTTTCTTGTCATCCAAGAACTTTTTCATTGGCTCACTCAATTTATCGTAAGCAGCGTAATTCGAAGACCACAAAGTGTCACCACCCAGATCGGGAACTTCATCTAAATGTAAATGGGTGTAACCACCAGTTTGGTGCTCATGTGTCAAATCCGCGTGCCAACCTTGGTTGCCAACTGCAGGATATTTGGTGTGATCCCAGTTGGACAAATTGGAGTTCTCAAATGTAATTGGTAGTCCCTTTTCAACAAAGTAATTGTTCCAAATAACAGTAGCCCCTGGCAACCCTGGCACATGAGGTGATTGAGGATGAACTTCAACGTTCCCATAGTAATCGCCCAAATCCCATTGGACCTTTGGTGGAAGTTTTTGATTTCTGAAGAAAACGACACCACGCTCTGCAATGAGCAAAGCCAACTCATCTCTCTGTTGGTTTGTCAATTCAGCCAAGTTCAAACCCACAAGTTCAGTTCCTATTTTATCAGTTAAGTTGATCACTTCTGTAGCAGCCCCGAGCAATGCTTTCTTTTCACGGTCAGCTGACTTTCCTCTTTCAATGTACGGAACTGTTTCATTCTTAATAGCCTGAGCTTGGTCCACAAAAATGGGGATATCATTTCTATCTGGAATTTCAGGATAACCTTTAGATAAATCAATACCGCCATCTTCTAGTCTTTTTCTAGAATTCTCAGGTAAAATTTTCAATCCTTCAGGATCTGTACCAGTCACTAGCTTTGCAGAGACATCAAAAACTTTGGTAATGCTCAAGCTTTCCGTATTTCTAATGAGATTTTCCACAATTTGATCAATTTGCAATTCATTGGAGGATTTTTCTTCCAAATTGCCGTTGGTATTAATTGTTACACTTGCGGTGGAAGACATTTGTATATACGATTTGCTAAAAAATGAATCCGACCGCAACTGGGAAAAAAGGTTATTTTATAATCTTTTACTGTGGCTTTTCTGAGCATTATTTTGACAACACTGTGGTGGGGGATTATGATTGCATTGCTAGCTCTTCAGCAATACTAGAAACATCTGGAGTGAATTTATTAGTAGCTTATATTATGCTTTGCTAAAATCTGTTTATTAAAGTACAATCATGTAGTTAAGAACATAAACATTTGTCTTGAATTCACAAACATTATGCTGTTATGTTGAAAACTTAAATATTGACTATTGATGAATCAATCCCCTTTACTCATTTTTCTAGTTTGTTGTCTAATGACTTCATTTTATTGTGAGTCCAATGGAGATATAAAACATTGGCAATTTGTAATTTGTAATTTGCGATTTGCAATTTATAATTTCAGCTGCTTTTGGTCAATTAAAATTGTCTCGGATAAATCAAGATCATTGATTGGGGTGAAAAGTTTGTGTCTCTTTGTGTAAAAGAAAATATATTTTTTATTAACTGAAGTGCCTTACAAGAGAAACGTACTGGATAAAACACAATCAATTAACGCAAAAATAGAATATTCATGTATGGACCGCCATTAAAACCTCCCTTTATTAATTATGAATAGTAGATCAATATTTTTCAACAATAAATTAACAAAATGGTACAACAAACCCAATGTTTTGGTTGTTCAGGGGAATAAAAATCACATAGCTTTCAAAAAAGTGTTGGCTTTCAAAATGGATGAATTAATATCCTACTAAAAAATAAAGAAGTTTGCTTTGGTGGCCCAGTCGGTTAAGGCGTCAGTCTCATAATCTGAAGATCGCGAGTTCGATTCTCGCCTAGAGCATTTTTTTTTTCGTGCGAGAAATGACTTAAACGAACTTTTTTAACGATTTTGCCAAGACTTTTTGTCATTCCGAATCAAAGTGGTGATGATAAAGGCAGTTAATAATCTACTGCCACGCAATAAGGTTCAGCAAAAACTAAAGACCAGGCCTGTTACTGGAGATTTTTATATAAAGTTGAATGATCCCCATAAGGTATATAAGCCCGGCGAGGAGGTCATCGGCCAAATTATTCTAGTATTGAGTGAAAGCAGCCTCGATTTAAAGTTGAATTTGGCTTTGGAAGGATATATCAAGGTATCATCTAACTCGCCATTAAGGTCTGATAAGAGAGACGATTTGTTCAGCCACTCAGTCTTACTATACGGTAATTCCGGAAACAACGAACGTGGTTTATCTTCAGGAGAACACCGTTTTCCATTCATTGTTAAAATCCCCAAGAAAAACGTTTACACAAGTATCAAATTTGAAAAGGGTAAGATTACATACCAACTCAAGTCTACTATCATGTTTGGAAATGAAATTGTCTATGTTACCAAAAAGTCTCTTAATATAATCAAACCGATTAATTTGTTAGCTTTACCTGATTCACATCCTAAAGTTTTGAACTTTCGAAACATTAGTTCTAAGAAGACTTTGAGAGCAACGTTGTCGTCAACTTCTTCTCTTAACTCTTCAATGTCAATGGAATCCAGCAGTAGTATCAATAATGATAGTGTTCGAATAAAGTTGAATCTACCTTATTTGGGATACTTGAAGGGTGAAACTATTCCCGTTAAATTGAATATCAAACATTACAAACATATTTCAAATTTAAATGGTATAATAGTGACTTTGATCCGCGTTTGTAAGCTGGATTTAGGCAAGGATTATGAGTTTGAATCCTATCGTAAAGATTTATGCCAATCAATTCTTCCACTAGTTCTAGACCAAAAAAATTTCAAAGGTGATATTTCAACTTCTTTGAGAATACCTCCAGATTGCTTCCCCACTATCATTTCTCCCTCATTATCCTTTCAGTATTTCATTGAAGTTTTGATTAATTTATCTTCATCAAATGTCAAACCAGCATCAAGTACTTACAATTTGAATAACTCAAGTGCTATGACATTAACAGGCATTGAAGTAAGTGAAAATGACATTGAATTCACAGATAAAGTGAAGCCCATGGTTAATGTTGACAATTTGAAAAAAATGAAGAATGTTTTGACAATCACCAATGAAGTTATTATTGGTACAGAAAGAAAACCATTATCTAGAATGAGAAGTAGATCGCCATTGGAAATTACAGGAAACGATGCTTCAGATTATCATCTTATCGAGAATCCAACATTTGATGGATTTTTAAATGATTCTTCGTATGCTGTCAATGACCAAAAATTACCAACTTTGAACGAATTAGAATTACCTTCGTTACAAAGTGGGATGCCAAATACAAATTCCGAAACCACCTCAATCAGACAGCAAATTGATTCAGCTTCAACAATGAGAGACTACGATTCAACCCATCAAGTTCCAACTAATGGATTTAACTTCGTGCCATTACCACCAATTAATATACCATCATCTATCGATGAGAAAGAAACTTTAAGATTAGAAGAGGAAAATAGGCAAAATGCATTAATACCAAGTCAGCCTCCATTATCACAAAATCCTTCGCCTACCACACATAATTTCCCTCCAAATTATCAGCTCCCACCTTTACTAAATTTTGACCAAAACAATTACCAAACATTACCAAAGTATACCAAGGACCCTTTTTCTATGAATAAACCAAACAGCGAAGATCGACACGAGTCCTAACCCTTGGATTCCATGTGTATTTTTATTTGTATAAATTTTTACTTTTTGCTGAGCAAAAATGACTACTGAAACAATCTTTTTGTGCTCAGCTAACCATTCCCCTATAAAATGACCTCATACTGTTTCTGTCATCAAATAGGGAATGGTCGTCAACTGGGCCAAGTTCTATAAAATGATTGATTGATCGCAATCAATTAGCATCTCAAATCTTTTTATATTTCATTTCTTCACGCCGTTACTTTATTACTATGTTGAAAACTACAGAACTAAGTGATAAAGATTCTAAACAAGGAACAACAACGGAGAACTTGAACTCATCTCATTCCCCTAATGTCCCACGAAATAAAAATTATGTTACTTCAATTGCTAAGAAAGCCTACGAAACCATTACTGGTTCTAGCCCAACCGATATGGAAGAAGAGGACGAATTTACTAGCGATTATAGAGAATCGTCTCAGAAATCCAACCAACCAAGATTAAGAGATTCAAAGATTCCTCAAGAAGGCCAGGGTAAAGCCAGTAATTCTAATTTTGAAGAAGTATTTAACCCTAATTATGTTAAAGATGATTTTCATCTTGAAGAACGCGCCTCTGACTCTTTGGAAAGAGATCATTATCATCCTAATGCCAAAGGTGTTACTGTTATTGATGAGCAAGGTAGAAGGTCAAATGCTTTTGAGGGTGAAAAGTATGCAAATTATACTTACTCCTCAATGATTGATCCTGTTATTTCTGAAAAGGATATTGAAGCTTCTCAGCAACACTCAAATTTGAAAAATGCAGGAGGAAAGCAAAAACAAAAAGCATTTGATGAAGTTAAGGGTGATGAGTCTAATTCACATCATAAACTTACCGGTAATAAAATTGCCGGTCTTTTCAGAAGAATGAGTGGTTCCAAAGAGCATTCGGATTTTGATAAACATAGTACCGAATTAGAGCCACACAGCAAGCGTCATAGTGAGCAAGAAACACATGGTAGTTCAACTGCTTCCAATACTCACCATTTATATGGTAATGGTATCAACGTTAATGACACCTCAAGGGTTCAAGATTTTGCCAATGCTGAAGCTGATCCATCTTCATACCATTCAGAACTAAAAACACCATATGAGATGAAAAATACTAGCAGAAATGCAGCTATGACTTTAGGAGATGGTGCAGGAGTTGGTTCAGCTGTTGCGTATGATATGGGTAAAATTGGTAATGACAAATCAAAAATCAATCGTAAGGAATCGGTTGGCTCAACATCTTCATATAAATCACTTTCAGGCACACATGGCGTTATTCCTGGTACTGCAATGACTATGGAGGAAGCCGAACAAGAAGATAGATTGTACAAGCAGACTTCCCATGATGATCCAAAGAACTTCAAAACTTATCACATTCCGGGTACGATGAACGAGGGTGCAGCTGGTGTTACTCAAGATAAGCATTATCCAGGCAACAAAGAATCAGCCCCAGTGGGTACAGGTAATGGTACAGGTGCTGGTTATGATATTACAAAATCAAGTGTACAAGCTCATCATAGAAGAACTTCTCTTCCCGGAACTCACGGGGTCATTCCAGGTACTGCTATGTCAATGGAAGAAGCTAATGAATCCGAAGGGATGATGACGCAGAAGTCCCACGATAATCCACGCGATTTTGAAACTTATCATATTCCGGGCACTATGAGTCAAGGTAAAGACGTTTTTAAGGATAGTGTGGCTAAAACAGGCATTGTGGGTTCAGGACTAGGTGCTGCCGGTACTGCCATGGTTTCACACAATGGTGATGAAGTGTATGATGGCAAAATCAAAGTTGATGACAAGTATGCTGATCAACCATTGGGTGCTGTTTTGAACAAAATGGACCAACCAAAGATGCAAAATACGAAACTGGAATCAGTTAACCACAAAGACATTGATAACTCTAAAAATATCCAAGAAACTGGATATGTTAACAGGGAAACAGTTCATCAGACTGATGAGCAAGATCATTTGAAGGAGACGGCTGAAGCGTCTGAAGGCTCTGGTGGTATTGTCGGAGGCATGCTTGGATATTTAGGTCTCAAAGGTAATCACGGGATTGTAGACTCTTCCGAAATGCCTGGTGGGTTGTCGATGAATGATGCTGAATATAACGATCAACAATTTGGATCTTCTGGGATGAATACTAAGAGTGAAGCTCATTCTGGGTTGGAAGAAGATATAATGGGTGAATCCATGGGTTATGTTAAGGATAGAAATTTCAATTTTGTTCATGCTGAAGATGTTGGCGTTTCTACGGGTGAACAATATAACCCAAGTTCTCGAGGGTTTGGTACTTTAGATCCAAAGCATGACAGCTTAGGGGAAGCAAAAATTGAAAGTAGTCCATACAGATACGTTCAAAAATCACCAGAAGACATGAATTTAACTAAAAAGGATGCTTCCAACTTGAGTACCAACAAGGAAATAAATACTTTTAGTATGCCAGCCGATAAGTTAGCAGGTGCAAACACCGAAAGTACACCTTATACTTATGTTCATGCCAACGCATCTGATGAAAGGTTAAGTAAAACAGATGCCAGTGGCATGAAAACAAACAAAAATGTCGGAAGTCTTGGTTTAATGGTTAAAGAAACGGAACAAACGAAGAAGGATGTTTCAAATAAGAATCTCGCTGTACCTTACCAACATTTTTCTGAAACTAGTTCTACTAAAGCAATTATTGATGCAGGTGAATATGGTGGTAGCAAAAAAGTCAGTGATATGGAAGCCAAAGAACTCAAACCAGGTATGATGTATGAGAGTTATACTGAAGATTACAACGACTTTTATGAGGAAGAAGCTGTTACTCCAGGAAATTCCAAGCGTGCTGAGCCTTACCATAGTGGCAGACCACCATTACCATCCCAAGAGGAAGAGTTTGCACACCGCAACATGGCTGCAATGCCACAAAATGTTTCAAGTACTCATGATGCAACAGTTTCAAAAAACCAAGCTACAGGCGTTTCCGCAAGACATTCTAAATTGATTTCTAACTTTGACGCTGCTAAGAATGGTAAACAACGTGGTGATTACAAGGGTTTTGATAGTAGCAACCACAAACAATCACAGCAACAATCTGGTATGGAGAAGTTGAAACATATGTTTAAGAAGGATGGTGCTAAGCAACAAGGAGGTCAGTATCAAGGCGATACTACTTTAGAGAAGCCCCAAAACATCAACCAAGCTGTTGGCGCGGCGGCTGCTGCTGGTGTAGCAGGTGCAGGTGTTGTTGGTTTGAAGCAAAATGACGAGACTTTTGGCGGAATTCCAACCTCTCCATTCAATCACAAATACACTTATAGTACAAAGGCTGCTTCGGATATGGAAAGTCCATTTGTTGAAGCTGGAAAACCAGTTGATTTGCATTCAAATGGTGCTGCATTGAAGAAAAAGAGTTTTGGTAGTGAGAACACTAATTTGAGTAACGCTTACAAAGATTCAGGTGATATCCAGAGACCTTCTAGTGCTGCCACCGCTCCAATTACAGGTACTGGTGTGCAAACAATGGATCAAGGTGTTGGAATGGCAAAATTCAACCAATCTAGAAATATGGAATCAGCACACAATGCAAACATAGAGAGGAAAGCATCGCATGCGCCATCAGACAAATTGTATTCATCAGCAGGAAAACCAGTTATGGTTAACCAAGAAGTTGAGCGCACTGTAATGGAATCAAAGGCTCCTGATGAGAAACCAATTGCCACTGGACACAGCAAGGAAACAACTACTCATAACACAATTGCCGACAAATTGAAGAAGAGCTTCAAGCATGAAGACAACACCGTCAAGGGCTATGACGGTGTTAACCAAAATGCGGTTAAGCACGATGAGTCACAAGAATCCAAAAAGGGCTTGTTTGGATTGTTTTCAAAGGACTCAAAGCATAAACAACCAGTTGAAAAGACTCCAATTAATGAAAGAGGTACTGTTTATACCGAAACCCATAATGAGATGACTGATGTTAACTACACTACACAGGCACCAAAAGTCTACAAAATGCAACCAGAGACACACAGAGGGGAAGTTGGTGTTGGTTTAAGTGGAATGGAGGCAGCAGATGCAGAAAGGAATGCAGGTCCATCCTCCGTACCAAGAGCTTTCCAGAAGACAGAAGTTGAGCAAAGCAACATTGTTGGTACCAATAATTTGGAAGAGCGTCCAAGTGAACTACGCAGAAAGAGTCTTATTGATAAGATTAAAGACGCTTTCTGATTATTAATACATTTTTTAGTTTGATTTTTATTTCATTTCATTTTAATTTATATCTTAAGTCATGAGCATAATGAGCAATTTGAGGACCTACCTTTTTTAGGTGGGAAAATAATGAAACCTTCATTATGGAAATTGTTATTAAACTCATAATCGAATAAAAGATATGTCATTTTTCCAGAACCTCCAACAGCAATTCCAGGAGACCACTGCTCAGTTGGGAACCCAATTGAACAACATCAATTTACAAGAAACCGCTGCTCACTTGCAGCAAAACATTTCTAGTTTCGGTGAAGAGGTCAAGCCTTTACTTCAAAGAACCACTAGAACCATTCAAGAAAAGATCGGTAGCATTGATGACATCTCTGAGTTACCAAAAGATTACAAGGACTTGGAAAAGCAGGTGGATAACCTTCAATTGTTTTACAAGCGTGTTCTTATGATCACCCACCAATACGAAATGGAATCATATGACTATCCACCTAATTTGAAAGAATCTTTCACTGATGTCACCTCTCTTTTGGGAGAAAAGATTTCTGGCTTGTCTCACGCCACTACGACTCAAGAAGCCGAGAGAGTTTTATTGGCTGCTAGAAAAGATAAAACTCCAAAGACTTTTGCGCATCAATTTGGTAAGACTCTTTCTACTTCAAGAGAAGCCATTTTAGAAAACAATGCAGTGTCCAACTTGCCAAAGATTGGCTCTGCCCCAATTGACATTGATTCTGATAATCAATTAAAGGACAATGCATTAACCATTGCCTTACAAAAAATTGCTGAAATCCAATTCAAGATTGGTAATGAAAGACTTGAACAAGACAAGTTGATCATAGTTGAATTCAACCAAAAAGTCCAAAACTTATTGAAAGTTGACTTTGGCAAAGCCTTTGAATTGAGAAAGAACGTTGAAAATGCCAGATTGAATTTTGACACCGTTAGAGCTGAAATCAAGGCCTTACAAAAAGGTAATGCAGAAGCTGTGATCCCAGAAGATTTGAACAAGAAATTGGAAAACTATGAAGATGATTTGGTTAATGCCACTGAGATTGCAGTTGAGTGTATGAAAGATATTATCAAGCCATACGAATCTGTCAACTTACTCAAGGTCCTCATTAAGATTCAATTGAACTACCACAAGAATGTTGTCAGTGAATTGTCATTGTTAGTTGATGATTTAGACGCGATCCAATTTGAAAACGACGACGAATAGTTCAACAAGTATTTAGTATTATAGTTTTTCTCCTTTTTATCTTATAGTATATATATATATATATTAGCCCTTTATACAACCACAAGGTAATCTTGCGCTAGTAGGTCTCTAACTAACGAGTACCTAATAGCATAAACGTCCCCATGGCTCATTTGTAATGTAGCATCAGGATCTATTCCAACATTATCCTGGTCTACAATGACATCACAATCATTTTTACACACCACAAACACCGGATGATCCAAGCTGGGAGCTGTAACCATTGCCGGATCGTCCAACCCCTGCATTGATTCTGGACATTTAACCAAATATTCTTCATGTAACAATTCAGAAAGGATTTCCAAATGTTTCCTCATATATTCGTCTTCAAATGGCGCCAACTTGACAATTTCACTTTCCTCCCTCAAAATGTGGATACCGTATCTTTCCAACTTGCGTAACCTAGTTCGTATATACGACGCCAATATAAATCTAACTCTTTCTAGCTCTGTCTCAATAACAACCTGAATCAATTTCGACGTCGTGTCTTCAATCACCGTATCTTCGCTCGCAATAGAAAGAAAATCACTCTGCTCTTGAACTCTCTGTAGCATCCTTTGAACCAGATCAGATTCATATGGTAATATTTCGTCAATCGCCTTTTCCGCAGTCCAAACTTCATAAAGACGTTCCATGTCGAGTGCACGTTGTCTATTTTCTTGCTGTTGTGATGTCAGTTCTGCAGAGGAGTCTAGCTCTGCAAAAATGTCCTCCACATCATTTTGAAGCTCCCTAGCCCTTTCAGCCATGATTATTATGTTGAAGACGCGTCTGCTCGTTGCACGGTAAATATTTACAAACACGTCTTTTTCTTTAGATATCTGTAAATGGAAACGCGAGCTAAGCTGGAAGAGAGCGAACGGCTTTTGGAGCAATTAAGGAGACAGAGAGAAGAGAGACTTCAGCGGCGTTTGAATGAACAGAAAAAAGCGGTAGAAACCCCATCGAGTACTGAAGTGGAAACAGAAGTAGAGATAGAAGAAATTGAAGTACACGTCTCAACAACGTTGACAGTGCCTAAGACACTAGACACAAATGTTAAGAAGATTTACTACACAAAAACAACAAACACTGACGATTTGGACCAGATGTACGCGATTCATAACAATGAAACAGTTCCAGACAGTGTGGATCAGGAAACCTTACGTAAGCAGATCGAAGTTGATATTAAAGCTAAGCTAGAATTGGAATACCAAAAGATGTACTCCGAGCTACTGAACGATAGGAAAATTGCAGAGCAAAATAACAGACAAACGATTGCGGGTTTTAAACCGCAAAAATACCATCGTTCGGTCATTGAGAATTTATCCAAATTAACAGACCCAAGTTCAGGTCCTAAATATGTATCGAAAGCGGTTGGAGATAAGATAATCAGTGTTCACGATAAAGAAAACTTGGTTTGTGTGTGGTCAGTTGGAGAAAATGAAGTGAAGTTGATTTCAACTATAAAGCCATCAATTCCAGCTACATGTGCTCAGTTCACCAATGACTCCAAATCTATCATTGTTGGGTCTGAAAATGGAGGATTACATTTATACAAATATGATCTTCAATTCAATGCGTATATTCTTGTGGGCGAAGCGTCACAATATTTGCCTTCATCGATTATTGCCATCATAGTGTCACCCTCGGACACGTTGATTGTGATAACAAGAAAAGCAGAAATCAAAACTCTAGCCTCAAACTTGAATGACGTGATAATACCCATTAAATGCATCAAGGAAGATTTAATAATAACACAAGTTGAGCCAATAGACAGCTCAAGAGTCTTATTAGGTGACATTAGGGGGGATGTTTTTCTTGTTGATATTGGTAATTATGAAATCAAACAAGTTTATCAATCTGCCGTCCTATTACCTGTTCTATCAATGGTTTACAAGCCGACCACCATTTCTGGTCTAGTTGCAATTTCAAACCTGGACACCAGCATACGTGTTGTTGATGTAAGCTCTAAGGAAGTGATTGCCATAATACCATATACTTCATTTGTTATTGATTTGGCATGGTCTGGTGCTGCTAAATTACAAGTTGGGTCTTTGAAGGACAATAATACCACTTTTTTTGATTGCTGGTCAATTGATGAATCGCAACATAAGGCAATAAATATTGGCACAAGTGAATCACAACTCTTGACGCGATTCACTTATCACGAGGATAAATTGTTGGTTTTCAGAACGGATGGTTCATGTTCCGTGGAATGACGATTTAATTATAATATACAATTGTGCTTAGCTATATAGAACAAACTCGATTATACGAATTTTTGGAATAAGTTTGACTTCGACTCAATCTCAATTTCACCAAAGAGTCTATCTTGCTGTAATTTGACTGAATCCGTGGTTGCTAAAACTAACAATTCAAAAAATGTTCTTGTAGCGTTTTTACGCTTATTGTTTGAAAGTAAATCTTGATCAATGACCGTGTCTAGTTTAATGGATGAATCAACAGCTGGTGAGTTTCTCAGATATTCAGCCACCTTGATTGAAGACTTGTTGGTAGTTTTTATCAGTTCAAATTCATCCTCATCTTCTGATTCCAAGTCTTCCTCATTATCGGCTTCAATTTCTTCAACTGGATCCAATTCCGGAACAATGATATCAATTGGCTCATCAACCTGTTGATCAAAATCAGGGACATCGTTAACCGTTTCGTCTTCTTCTTCATCTGCTATCTGTTCATTTGATGTAATTTCTGGATTACCAGTCTCCAACTTTCTCTTTTTTAATGACCTCCAACTGGTGCCCATAACACTAAGTAAGTTTGGTTGGAGTGATTGGAAAATATTCATAACCAGCTGATCATCAGTTTGTCCCATCTTGACAGTATTTAACCTTTGCAATTTTAAATTCATTTCAAACTTAGATTGATGGGCTCTAACATCAGAGGCCGACTTATCAATCTTTGAATCAACAATAAGTTTTTTAGGTTTAGTACGAACAACATTGTTGATCTGGTATTCAATGGTGATCCTTTCTACAGCTCTTCTTCTAGTTCTTCTTCTCGCAATCGGTTCTTCTTGAATGTATGAGGAAATGGTATTTTGCTGATTTTCCACTTGATCTTCAAGCTCTTCCAATGGCATATCGAAACCACCATCAAAATCATTTTCATCACCAAAATCAGGAACTGAAAAATCAGCAATATCTATATCATCCTGTTCATCTTCCTTTTCTAAGTTCAAATCCAATGCTAAATCACCACCGATCAGATCATCTCTTTCAACTTCTGCCCTTCTTTGAACATCATCCAAAGAAAGAGAAGATTGATCGGCTTCTTGTTCGACATCACTTGAATGAACACCGTTTCTACCCATTTCAATATCACTCACAGCAGTACTTTCATAGGAGCTTTGTTGAGTCCAAACAGGAGCAGCTTGAGAATCACCAAAGACATCATCAAGGTTAAACTCATTGACATTATCAATTAAATTTTCCATAGTCATCTGGTCCTTCAAAACATCATTGACATCTAAATTTCTTGGGTCCATAGTGATGTTTTTGTTAACATTGAAAACCTTATTGATTTGTTTCAATTCTTGGGACACTTCACCATGCAGGAAATTGGCCTTGGTAGAGTAAATTCTAACAACACCATAAAGTAGCTGACTACTGAGTCTCAATGGAAGTTTTGATTCGTTGTTGCTTCTACTCGAAACACTGTTTGATTGGGTTAACTGTTCAATAACCTTGGTTGTTTCCGCAATTGGAACGCTGAAAAGTTTATCCTTAGACTGCTTTGAAAGTCTTTTATCCACCGCATTTGCCGCTAACCAAGCACCTGCCAAAGGTGAGTCTTCTGCAAAAAGCGAATCACTAAAAACACTTGCCATGATCCCTATAGCTTAGAATCAATTTTATCTGAAGAAGATCTGTTGTTGACAAACGCGTTTCTCATTTCATTTATTTTTTTTTGGCGTGTCTGAAATTCCTATAAAAATATGCTCAGCTAAAAATGTTCTTAATTTCCTCAGCAAATTTGGATGAGAAAACAAAATTTGAAACGTCGATGAGATGACCACGAACCATTGGCCAAGTATGCTTAATTGGAACATGCACCGCCATTTCCCAAGTTGGAGACCAATTCATATAGGCAAAATCTGCTGGCTTGGAGGCCATTCCTAAACAAGTTGGATAGAAGATAAGGAAAGATAGCACCACGCAAGAGTAGAGAAATGCAAATACCAGTGATCTGTATTTGGAATTAATGGTGAGATATTCCAAATAAGAGCCACTCATTATTATTGCGAAATAGAGCGCTGGCATATAATGGTGGAAATATGTAACTCTCGACATCACAATGAATGGTAGATAATGAAACAGGTAACCAAGAATTGGTATGCAAACCCACATAAGCACTTTCCAAAAAGTTGCTTCATTCAGTACTAAAGTTCCACGTTTCAATTTCAACATAATACCGAAAAAGTATCCGATGAAGACAAATGGAATCATGAACGTTGTCATCATGAAAGTGAATGGGTTACCAAACATGTAATATTTTCTGTCCTTAGAGCCCCAAACAGACATTTTGATACCACCTTCAAGAATTGGCCATTGCCACCAAGATGATGCAATATTGTCGTTCTTTGATTCATCTGGTGTAAGTGCATTATTAGATGCAGCCATTGATCTTTGAATCTGAATAAAGTCTTGCAAAAAACTTGACTTGGGTGGTGTGTATCCATCTTCAGGGCGCAGTTGAGTTTTTTCAACAGATTCAATGTTCCAAATGGTTGATGTATCCATGAATGAAAAAGCTGAAGATTTAGGGTATAAACAAACAACCTCACCTTGCGAGAACCCCCAAGAAGGGTAGCTTCCACCCGTGGTTGCCAAATAACAACCAAGCTCTGCATGCTTCAACTTGAAAGTGGTAGAAATAGGATGAACTGATTGGTTCCATTCTTCATTACCAATTTCATAAAGTTGAGTGTACGTCTTGTTTGATGAATGGATTTGATCCACAATTTCAATGATCCAATCATCAAAAGCATCACCTTTATCCTTGACAGAATAACCCGAAACTTCATAATGCTTACCATTGACATGTGATGCAATCTGATGTGAATGTAGATTAGAGCCAGTTTGAACATGATTCAATTTGAATCTGTCACCATCCTTTAAAAAGCCATTGATAACTTGTCCTTCAAATTCATGCGGAAACTCAATCTCCCAAACATTGTTGGTATCTTTATATCCATAGACAGTGACTTGTCTTTGTTTTGAACCTTCCGGATAACTTTGAACATGAGAATGGAGTAGATTGCTATTCGGACCCTGTGATCTCAATGTGATATGATCCTCCCTTTGAACCCACCTTGGTTGAGGTTGCATATCGCTTGCAGGCAAGTTGACCTGAAATAGAGTGTTCATTGACCCAGAGCCATCACCTGGTTTGTAAAGTAAATCAAAATGCAGTTTGAAAAACACCATGTAGAGCATGACTGGTAATACAATTAAACAAAGGATTCGTGAAAGCCAACTAGCAACATAATCAACAAAATAGATTTTCTTTTTGTAAACTTTCCAAGTTTGAATCCACAGATCAACTATAGTGTAAATACCAACTAAGGCAGTGACAAAAAGACCAACCCATTTAACAGAACAAACACAGCCAATATTGATACCTAACAAGACCATCCATATTATCCAAGAAATGGAACCTTCATATCTTCTTAAGGAATAGACTTTTGACAAACAAAGAACAACAGCAGTTGAAAAGAACATTAAAAACGAGTCTAATAAGACAAACTTACCCAAAACAATGAAACTGTTTTCTAATGCCACCATCAATGTAACTAATGTTTGTGTCCATAGACTGAATCCCAAGGTTCGCATCAATTCACCAGTCATTGGAACAACTAAGGAGCTAAAAATCACTTGAAAGAGCCTCATACCATAGAAATTGATCCCTTCTGGAAATTTAGATCCAGATTGAAATTCGTATTCCCAATTCTTATAAGCGTCATACCCAACAATATGTTCACTTAATCCACATAGCATTTTACCTAACGGCGGATGAACATCATGATAAAAAGTATGCTTATTGTAGAATGAACCAAACTTTGCAAAATGGGCTTCATCCCAGATAACATGATCATTGTCACCAATCTTGTAAATACGCAAAAGAAAGCCAACTGATGATAACAGTAATGTGATGAAAATTGAAATGTATGTAGAGTTTATAAAACGTTGTTTTTTAGGCTTCAAAATAATATCATTGTGTTTCAATACATGTTTTGTATCAGAATGAGCGACAGAAGGAGGTTTACCCTTCCTTTTTCGCAAATTTGAGGTCATTATTTAAGTCACCAAAGAAGAAATTCAACGGTTCTGTTAATAAAGAGACGAGAAATTTAATATGCTCATGAAAATATCACACATAATTATTATTATCCAATACTCATATCATCGTTTACATTATACATAAGAAGACATTATTTCGTTAAAAAGGGAGCTTAAAAAAGCTCAGAGCTGAATGTGATTTGAATTGTTTTGGAGTGTTAAGTTATCCAACGAGGCAAAAAGGTCGTCAACGTTTGAAAAGCTTCCACTTGTTAATTCAGGTTGGTTTGTAACAGAAACAAAACTGCCGCCAGTCAATTGAGGATGCGTTGCAGAGGTAAAACTTCCACCTGTTAATTGTTGATGTGACATCAATGATTGGCTATTGGTTTGCAATGATCCACCTGTTAATTGTGGGTTGTTGAACCAGTTACCATTTTGAAGTGCGGTTCTAGCTTGAGACGGATTAGGAGTGGCAGGTGCTGTCAATCCACCAGAGATACCTGTTCCGTTGTAGGCATTGCGCATCAGGTTTAAACTAGCATTAGAGCTGGAATGGTGAAGCAATGACGCATTTTGTGCAGATGGACTTGCAACTAGAGCGGACAAGGATGCGAACTGTTGTTGGTGATTACCTGAAACAGTTCTAGGTGACTGTTGTCTCAATCTGTTTGTTTGGAAGGTGAGTCCGGTACCAGCACTTGTGGTTTGACCAGAACTTCCAATGTTATGGGACTGTGCTCTAATGAGAGAAGGATGCGCAGTACCAGAAACGGAAGCTTGAGAAACGTTAGTATTTGACAAGGAGATGTGCATTTGCTGAGATTGATTTGCCGTTGTACTTAATTGCGAAAGCATTGAAGAAGCACTTTGCAAATTTTGTCCATTATTAGTTAACGGATTGACACGATGAACAATGATTTCTGTCGGTTGTGAAATCAAACCAAGACCTAAGTATTCAGCCAAACTGGTTACAATTTTACTTTGAGTGTTTGAAATTGTTGCGAGAGTGAAAATCAATTCAGTGAATGGTGAATTAATCGAATCTCTAAAAACAACCAATTTGGAATAAATTTCCAAGATTTCCGGATCATTCAAATCTAAACCTTCTGGAGCAGGTAAAGCCTGTGTTGGAGAAGACAAGATAACATATTTTGGTTTGGAAATAGCAGTAGAATGCGTTCCACTCAAACCATGCTGTTGCTGAATGGTATTTGGTATCATTTGATTAGTACTCATAACAGAGGTTAAGGAAGCCAAACTGGTATGGGACTCATTTCTGTGTTGTTCTTCAAGTTGGCCTCTTTTTTCTCTCTTTTCACGTTCAATACGATCTCTTTCCATTGCTGGAAGCATCTTTTTGTACTCAACGCGTAATTTTCTGCCTCCGATTTCACGTCCGTTCAGCACTGAAACAACCATGGAAGTTTCATCTGGCGAGTTGAAGTTAGCAAACGCCAGACCACGAAAAACTCCATTGTCAAAGTGATAGTTGAACGCATACGGCAGAGGTAACCCCAACTTGGTCATAGCGTCCAGTAGTTGGTCCCGTTTCACCGCAAAAGGAATGTTCTTGATCACCACAGCAGTAGGAATGAGGTCATCGGGGTCCTCCCAAACGGCCGAAGACGTGGTAGACGAAAATGAGGTTCTCCTGGTTTCCATTGGTGAATGAAGAAGTGGCTAAAGCGGCTTTAGGAAATGGGGTTACATTTTCCGCCACGCGAAAAAACACTGAAAAAAGTTTTGCAATATAAAAGGGGGGATAACTCGCAGTTCAAAAAGAACTGGATGACGCCATTATGTCCACCGTGTTTTGTGTTGCATGCGATTCAAAATGATACCAATATTGCTATTTTGCCCAATTTGACTAAGTCACCAAACTTGCCTTTTCTCGACGTGGAAGTTTTGGCTTTTTCACTGTGAAACTAACCACACTTCCTTATATCATTAAAATGTCCAATATCCCTGGTGGTGCACAAACTCTGGCCAAGAGAAGAGCCAACAAGCCTGCTGCTAAGGCCCAGGCCCCAAGCTCATCTAGAGCCGCAGGTGCAGGCGGGTCCTCTGCCTCCATGCTCAAGATCTTCAATGAAGAGGCTCAAGGGCTCAAGGTCGAACCTCTTGTTGTGTTGGTGTTTGCAATTGCCTTCATCTTCTCTGTAGTTACTTTGCACATTCTTGCCAAGATCACCGGCAGAGTCTTCTAGTTTTGACGACGAACTTTTCTTTCTTATATGATCTTTATATACATAATATAATACAAAAAAGCTGAAGTGTATACTATTTACATATCCTCGAGGAGGAGTTCAATGACTTGATGCGCGTCGTTCATGTTGACAATGTGTTTTGAAGTTTCTGGATCAACTTTCCAATCATATTTCCCGCTGTCAAACGCCTTTTGCCAATTGTTGGTGAAGGTCTTACTCCTGGTTTCGATCTCAACTTCCGGAAATCTCTTACCAATGATGACTTGCAATGGAACACCGATCATTTTGCTCTTCATGATTTTCTTACCAAATCCAATATCTTCGCTGTTATCAACTTCAGAGTCCCACTTGGTGATTTTTGATTTCAATTCGTTAGCACTGCTAACGTGCTCAGGACCCGATGGGATAATCGAAACCTGCAATGGCGCGATTCTCGCTGGCCAGACTAACCCCACATCATCTCTCATAATTTCGGCAATGACTCCCACAATTCTACTGACACCAATACCATAACATCCCATTTCAAAGATCTTCTTTTGACCATCGCTATCTACAAAATTGGCATTCATTGGTTCACTGTACTTTTTCCCCAAATAGAAAGTGTGTCCCACTTCAACACCCTTCATTTCGCTAAACTCCCCACCACAGTCTAAACATTTATCACCCGCTTGAGCTTCCGTAATATCTAACTCATCAAATGTCACCATCTTGTTACGACTGAATTGGACAGGCATATCTGGTAATTCAGTACCTGGGCCCACACTTTTATCCAAAACACGGAAAATCTTCAGTAAATCATCCTTCTCAGCATTAACCTTTTGATAAACTTGAACAGCTTTTTGACCAACAAAGGTTTCATCAATGTCAAGCAAATCTTCACCCTTGACAAATCTCATACTCAATTTTCTATCACTTGGCCAATAAATAGCCACTAGTTCTTTGTTCTTGGTCAAATAATATTCAACGTTAGCTTTAGCAGCCGTTTCTAAACCTTGTCCCTTTTCAACGCATTTATCAGCTTCCGCACGTTCAACGTTACTACTCTTACCACATCCAGTACATTGAACAACCGTGTCTTCTCCGATATCACTCACGATATGCCATTCGTAACTTAAATCTCCACCAATGTCACCAGAATCTGCACTTGCTTTAACCCATGGCAATTTCAAATCATCAAACACATCAGCATAAAGTTTGTTCATCATTTCAAAACTTTTCAATGCATTTTCTTTGTTCGAGTCAAATGAGTATGCGTCCTTCATAACAAACTCTCTACCTCTTAATAAACCACCTCTAGCTCTTTTTTCATTTCTGTACTTTCTAGTCATTTGATAAGCAACGAGTGGCAATTTCTTGTAACTATCAATGTTGTTATTCACCAACTGGGTAATTTCTTCCTCAGCAGTGGCAGCAAGGCAAAAATCATCATTGAGCTTGAACAATTCACCATTTTCCCATCTACCAGTTTTTTGCCAAAGAGACGAATGAGAAAGAGAAGAAAGTGCAACTTCAACTGCTCCATACTGTTTGTGTCTTTTATGAATAATCTCACTGACATTATCCAACACTTGTTTACCTAATGGTAACCAGTTTGTTAATCCTGCATTAGGCTGCGCAATAAATCCCAGTTTAGCTAGCAATTCTGTTGTGCTAAGCTTGGAAACTTGTTTAGGTTGAACATTGGGAGGGTGTGAAAAAGGACTCAAAGTCCCTATGGTCCTTTTGATGATTTTATCCATTATCTCTGTTAAAGATGAAGCTTGAACATGAGATTTGAGATTTCAACTTTTTCAATCTTCAAGGCTCATCAAGGTTTGGTTTTTCATTACTAGTTATAAAAAGCTTAAAGATTATCATTTGCAAGCACAGTGACACGAGAATCCACATAATCAGCAACCTCATCATTTCCAAAAGCTGGGAAAACTTGGAAACCTTTGAAATCACGCCTGAGGAGTTCGCTGTTGAGCTTCCAAAGTTTGAGTTCTAAATCGCCAATGGTTTTTTTGAATGGTTTTTCTGTGGTGACATCCTTCTTCGCATATCTGACTGTGGTCCAAACACGCTTCTCCCCCCCAGGAGCAAAGAATCCATTAATGATCATTTTATCTATCAACAATTTAGGTTCATTGAAATGAATGAACCAGTATTTATTTTCATCTACATTTGGTGACTTTTGTAAGATACCCTGTCCGAAATAGACACCCTGTTTATCCTTGTAACCAAACGATTGTGTTTTGACACCTGTAGTCAAATATGATCCTTCGCCTGTAACTCTTGCAGCCAGAAAAAAAGTGTCTTTGTCACCTTGGCCAGGAAATCCTTGGTTGAAAAGAGGATAGAAATAAGTTGGTCCCCAAACATTGTAGAAATGGGCCAATAGCACAGTTTGCAAGTGTGTTTTTTTGTTTATTAAAATTTGACCTGATTCTACACTTGGAGTTGACATAAGAGTTGGACCAGACTTTGGAGTACCTGCAATTTCGTAGAATTTATAATTTGTTGATCTTTTCCAAAAATCGGGCCATGAAACCATACCCTGATCTCTGTATTCCTTGCTTTCAAACATGGCTGCTGGTTTAACCAGTGGAATATTATCGGAATCGAGAAGTAGCGTGTCTGTAAATCTGGACATCATCAAAGCTAGCGACTTGTATTGATAAGTGCTCAAGCGATCAAGATTGTGTGATGAAATATGCTGATCCATGTATACACATTCAACGTTGGAGAAAACCATTGCCATTTTGTTACAATGTTGATCGTCGTTGGATTTTTTTGGCACGAAAACTTGAATTGGTGTTGAATCAAGAAGAGCATGTCTGATATATTTTATACTAAGCATAGTCAGAGGATAGAACCCAGGGCCTGAAACATATACAATACCTCTTTCTTGATCCTTTGTTTCCCAGTATTCCTTGTATTTTGAAAAAAGAGGATTCGAGTATTCCATAGAATCCATCACCAGCTTATGCACTTCAGCCAACATCAATTCTTGTCCGTCTGTGATTTTCAGTAGTTCTGTTAACTTTTTTTGGTCTAAAACCTGATCGTAAGCGTAACCGTAAAACTGAAAGTAGCTTTGTAGATCTTCGCTGTAATCTGTCAATGGCATACATTGAGGCTCCATATCAATCCATTGGCTGGTGTATTTATTTGCAAAATAGTTGGCATTGTACGGGAAAAACCAATTGACCGCATAACCTGGCCACACTAAGAGCATGAACAGGGCTGTGAAAAAAAAGCTCCTGCTCAGAAACGCCCTCCTGTGTCTCCAAGACGAATAAGTCATGAAAAACACACTGATATCCAAAATGCTATGTGGGTTTTTCACCATTTTAAGTCACGTGTCAAATATTTTTTTTCTTAATATTAAGCCCGGGGTATTTAGGTATGTACAGAGTACGGTTTCGTTTTAGTTTCATTGGAGTGGTGAAAATCAATGCTCTCTGCTGTGTAGTATTTATACTTTGAAATGTCACATTTTCGGCTGGTTGAAGGCTGCTGAGCATCATTCTCAGAGCCATTTCATATCCTCTGCTTCAGAGTCCTCGCTTTCTTGCTCGCCAATCCATATCTCTATTATGGAGTTTAGATGCAAAAGCACATTTACATAATAACCACCGTTACGTTTAGCAACATCAACGCCAATAATCATTGCAGGCGCGTAAGCCAAAACCCATTCTCTTCGTAAATTGTATACCCCACGATATTCAACAAATCTCATGAGCTGCAAGACACCACAATTGGAGCCAACTATACAACATTTCAATTCGGGAATGGGTATGATAATGTTAACGCGAGAGTTGATCTGATATTGATTTTCCATTGTTTCTGAAGGAAATACATTGCCTTCTGTATGGCAACAGTTGATCAAAGCTGGAGTATGCCACATCCCGACATTTGATTCCGAACCAACAACAAGAATATGTGGCGTGCATTTATATGTTCCAGATTTGTGGATGATGGCCCTCTTCCGATATTGTGTTTCTTCTGATATCATTTTGTTTCCAGCATGGCTCATTTGATTCTTATTCTGAATCATACGAAATAGACCGGCCATCCCAAAATCCAGCACAAGTGAAGAGTCAGCAAACCCCAAAGCTTCGTTTTCTGCAATTAAATGCGATTCCAACTTTTCTTCCATATCATCAGCCAACTCACTACTACTCCGGACTGCCTTAAAAGAGCCCATGGGGTAGAATGCACATGACCACCCATTTTTTAAAACCTCTGTGCAATCAACAGTGGTCAATTGACCGTTTTCTATTTTCAACAAAAACTGAATACCATTATATGTAATGGCAGCAATATTTTCATAATCTATGATACTGACACTGGGGATATTATGCGGCAAGGGTGCACTTTGGAAAACTTCATTTGTGGAAAAATCAAATACAGTGACTTTATGTGAGTTGTCTCCGGTGGCTAATAAGCATTGATTCATATCAACCCCCCAAACAGAATCAGACAAATGGTACTGAAAAAATGGAATGATTTTACCTGATGTAGTGGTATCTCTATGCAGATAATAGTTGTAAGGTTCAGGATTGGACATTTTACTACATCTGTTTATTTGGCTATGTCCCTCTTTTCCTTTAGCATAAAGCACGAGTTGATCAACCTCAAATAAAACAATTGTTGAATCATCCAATGCAACAGCTAGCATTTCCTTCTTCTTTTCACCTGGCCTGATCACCATTTCCTTTATGCAAACTCTATTGATATGATGAGGACTGTATTCAAAAACCGCATGTTCACGATCAATGTCGCTGGTTAAATTTGAATCAAAATCAATATAGAAGTTGTACTGACAGTGATAACTGAATTCAAAATTCATAAGCAATTTGGCTCCAGATGCAACAAACTTAACGCCATGGTCATTGGAGCACGCTAAGAGATTACCTCTAAAAATTTCTGCATTTTCTAACGAAAATGGAGCCAGGACTGGACTCATTTTGATGAATTTAGCATTCAACATGTCGTGAAAATTACCAATTGGATACATTTGTAAAGGAAGACCAGGGTCTAAATGATTGGGCGCATCGCTATTCTTTTTTCTAACGTAATTCGCCCAACAGTCGGTTGAATTTAAGGGCACACCCTCATCACCTTTGAAATCGGATATTTTGTGATCTTTTAATGGTTCAATATTAGTTGTATTTCGACTCTGAATGAACCTTACCTTCAATGGGTTATCAAATAAACTTGTTTCACTATGTGTTAGCATGGAATTTTCATCATTGAAATTAGTACCATTTCTTTCAAACAAGTAATTTCGTATTCTTCTTGCACTGATCCTAAAATGCCCTTCTTCTTCACCCCAATCATCACTAAACTCAGAGTAAGAATTTTGATCAGCAATTTCATCAACGGTTAAAGATGATAATGAGTCTATAGGAAGTCGTGACCACCCACGGAGCTTCAAGTAGTTGTCAAATTGACTATCTTCCATAGGTTTATGAAGAATAATCAATTTGTGATTTTTTTGAATAAAAACCAGTGCTTGGTCTATTAAATAATATTATTCTATTAGGGTATGATAAGACATCTATAAATCAAAAATATACAACTAAATGGCCTTCTTTAATTTCCAGCCAACAAGTAAATAGCGTGCAATGATGAAAATAATCGTTGCACTGACACAAGTACATGCAGTGAAAATGGCCATATGGTCATAGTCATGAGTGGATTTTGTTTTAATGAACGAACTGGAAATTGGTAACGCAATCAAGTTGGCAAAGCTAACAAAAGCGTAGGCAGAACCGTACCTTTTACCAAAATCCTTAGTTTGTTTAGTGATGGTACCGACACAGGCACCGGTGAGGGAATATGTTGCTGCCATAGCAAAGCCAAAAATGACAATGAAAACGTACAATGCAGCTGTTTGTTTACCGAATGGGACCCAGATAATGAACAAAGCAATTGACATTGTACCTGAGCATGAGATCATCATATTGAAAGTACCATAGTATTGAGACAAAAAAGATGGAATGAACTTTCCAAAGGCACCTGACAAGTTAAGAACAGTCAACATGACAAATGATTGCGACTCTGTCGCACCATATGCAATTGCATACGATGCCAAATACGTCAAGACAACTAAAATGGAAAACTCATTCATGAATAAAGCTCCAACAAGTGTCAGGTATTCTTTTTCTCTGAAAGCATTCAAATCAATAGATTGAGTAATCTTTACTAAAAATGGCCTTTCATCCTTTGGTTCACCTAAGAGATCTCTGACTTCCTCGATTCTATCCTTGATAAGCGTAACTGCAATTGCATCAATACCTAAGTTAAACAGAGCAAAAATTCTAACTGCCCAGGTAAAGCCATACTTTGGGTAAAGAGACCTTAATAAAATTGGGAAAACAATACCACCAACGGAACCACCACATTGTGCAACGCCCATGTAAAAGTTTCTCTTCTTTTTGTTGAACCAAGACGAGATAACAGAAATAGTAGGAAACATCATGAAACCAGATCCAATACCATTACAAATACCGAAAGCAAGAACAAAATGCCAAACTTTAGTACTACTAGCAGTGGAAAAGTTACCAACAAAGGTTAAAAGAGAACCGATGGTGACCAACCATTTTGCGCCAAACATATCATAAAGAGGTCCCACATAAATCCCCGAAAACCCAGAAAGAAAAACATAGACAGAGAAAATCCACGAAACAGTAGTTAATGATTCGTTTTTCAATTGATGTTGTTCAACATAAGTTTCAATTGCACCCATGGAATTCATGACACCGAAAAGTGTAAAACATGAAAAAAATGAGCCTAGGACAACTGTATAAGATTGCAAAGACTCATTAGGATATACATCTTTTTCTTCGTACTCTTCAGCGCTCTTTGAAGCTTCCAAATCACTGAACTCAGCATTTGTGCCTGAATATCTAGAATGACTTTCGCCAATGTCTATTTCTCGCTCAAAAGCCATGCCATCTGGTTTTTCAATCATAAAATCACTCGTTGGCGACACTACACCACTCAACTCAATCGATCTAGTCATTGCAAACAAACCACACAAAGGATATCTAAAGCTTAATTTTTTTTTATATTTTTTTAAAAAAGCGTTTTGACTTCTAACGTTTTTTCGGTCAACTCCAAAACGCTCAGCACAACATTTCTTTATAAAAACGGGTATCAATTAAATAATATGAAAAAGCTTTCTGCCAACAACCGTGTATCTAGCCCAAATAAACAATAGGGTACCGCATAAGCATGTACAAGATGCAAAAATAGCCATATGAGTGTAGTCTGTAGATGATTTAGTTTTGATAAAAGCCCCGGAGATTGGTAAAGAGATGAGATTACCAAAGGAAACAAAAGCGTAGGCTGAACCGTACCTTTTGCCAAAATCTTTGGTTTGCTTTGTGATAGTACCAACACAAGCACCTGCTAAGGAATATGTGGCTGCAAGGCAGAATCCAAAAATGACAATAAAGATATACAGCGCTGCAGTGTATTTTCCAAATGGAATCCATATTACAAATGAGACAAGTGACATGGTAGCCGACATTGCTATCATCATATTAAAAGTGCCACACCATTGAGAAAAATATGAGGGAACAAATTTGCCAAAAGCACCAGTTAGATTAAGGATTGTCAACATAACGTAGGATTGAGATTCTGTAGCGCCATTGGCAACAGCATAACTGGCTAAATAGGTTAGGACAATTAAAATGGAAAATTCATTCATAAACAAAGCACACGACAATGCCAAGAAATGCTTATCCTTAAAGGCACTGATGTCGAATGAATGAATGAACTTATCTTTGAAAGTTCTGGTGTCTTTTCCTTCACCCAATGCTATTCTGACTTCATTGATTCTATCTTTGATTAAAATCAAAACAACGACATCTATCCCAAGAATGAAAAGAGAGAAAATTCTGATTGCCCATACAAAGCCATATTTAGGGTACAATGATCTCAACATGATAGGAAAAATGATCCCACCAATTGACCCACCAGATTGACCTAAACCAATAAAAAATGATCTCTTTTTTCTATTAAACCAAGAAGAAATCACACTGATAGTGGGAAACATCATAAAACCAGTACCCAAGCCGGTACAAACACCAAAAGACAAAATGAACTGCCATATTTCTGTACAGTTTGCCATTGTGAAATTTCCTAAAAACATCAAAATCGTTCCAATCATAAGCAGCGGTCTTGCACCAAAAGTGTCATAAAGAGGCCCGATGAAAAGCCCTGAAAACAAAGAAATGAACATATAAACCGAGAATATCCAGGAAACACTGGTAACCGAATCATTAGCTAACTGGTTGCTCTGGATATAAGTTTCAATTGCACCCATAGCATTTTGAACCCCAAAAAATGCTGTGCATGACAGAAAAGCCCCCAAAACAACTAGATAGGATTGAAGACATTCATTGGGATAAGCATCCAAATTGTGATCATCTTCTTCTAAATTTGAAATCGTGTTTTCAACAACTGAATCAATTCCATCGATTTGCTGAGTAATTTCACCGCCGTGTTCCGTTTTAGAAGAAAAATCACTAGACGGGGAAGGAATCGCACTAACTCCAAGGTCGGAATACATTAAATACGTGTATATAAACAGGGAAGAAAAGTATTCGGGGCTGCTAACCAGGAGCCACACTTCATATAAGCGAAAAATTTGAGAAGCCCTAGTGAATAATCCAATCAACGGCATTAAAAGATACAGGGCCGATGTTAGCGAAGCATGCTCATGAAAAGCCTAAATAGCTGTGAATATTTTCTTGCCAACAACGGTATATCTAGCAGCAATAAATAGGAGGGTTGCTACGGTACATGTGCATGCTGTAAATAATGCCATATTATCATAATCAGTGGTGGATTTGGTTGTGATGAAGGCACCTGAGATAGGTAATGAAACAAGATTACCAAAACTAACAA
Organism: Saturnispora bothae; assembly: GCA_030462855.1. NCBI lineage: Eukaryota > Fungi > Ascomycota > Pichiomycetes > Pichiales > Pichiaceae > Saturnispora > Saturnispora bothae. The sequence continues at coordinate 197,178 of JAKVQQ010000017.1, read as the reverse complement.
AGGCGTAGGCCGACCCGTACCGCTTACCAAAGTCTTTTGTTTGTTTTGTGATAGTGCTAACACAAGCACCAGTGAGAGAGTACGTTGCTGCCATAGCAAAACCAAATATAACAACGAATACGTACAAGACAGCCGTGTACTTTCCGAATGGATACCAAAGAACGAATGTACTCAAGGTCATGGTGCAAGACATGAAAAGCATCATATTGAATGCACCCAACCATTGTGAAAAGTAAGAAGGCACAAATTTCCCAAATGTACCTGAAACAGACAAAATCGTCAACAAGATGTAAGATTGAGATTCTGAGAAACCATACGCAATTGAGTAGGATGCAATATAAGTTAACAAGATCAAAATTGAAAATTCGTTCATAAACAATGCAAGTGACAATGTTAGGAACTTCTTTTCTTTGAATGCAGATATGGCGAATGAACCCTTGACTTTCTGAATTAATGTTCTTTCATCCTTTTCTTCACCAAGGGCTAATCTAACTTCATCGATTCGGTCTTTGATGAGAGCAAACGCAATAAGATCAACACCCAAGTTTAAGAATGCAAATATTCTAATGGCCCACGTGAACCCATACTTAGGATAGAGGAATCTCAATAAGATAGGGAACGCAATACCACCAATGTTACCACCAGTTTGCACCACTCCAATGTAAAATGCTCTTTTTGTTTTATTGAACCAAGATGAAATGACGGAAATAGTTGGGAACATCATGAAACCGGTACCTAAACCTGTACAAATACCAAATGAAAGAACAAATTGCCAAATCTCGGTACAGTTTGCCATAGCCATGTTACCAACAAATATCAAAACTGTACCAATAAGAATCAACCATCCAGAACCAAAAGAATCATAAAAGGGACCAACAAATAGACCCGAAAACAAGGAAATAAACATGTAAATGGAAAAAATCCAAGATACACTAGTAACCGATTCATGAGCCAATTGGTGGGATTCTACATAAGTTTCAATGGCACCCATAGCATTCATAATACCAAAAATTGTGAAGCAGGATAGAAACCCGCCAAGAACAACACCATAGGATTCCAAACATTCGTTAGGATACACGTCCTTTTCTTCATACTCGGCAGCGCTAGAGACAGATTCTAAATCGTAAAACTCCGTGTTTTGTGTTTCTTGTGACTCCTCGTTCACCTTAATCATCACCACGGTGTCAAATGCATTCTTTTCGCAGCTCTTTACAAAGTGACTATCTACTTGTGACATATTTTAGATGAAGAGGTAAAAGAACTAGGTGCTACAATTGTGACAATTATTTTTACTGATAAGCGCATAACTCACCGGCAATTATGAAAGCGGTAATTGAATTTCAAAATGTATTAAATGATATTCTGTAACTCTTTGAATGTTCTGATGATAGCCCCAGCACAGAAAATGTAATAGTTGTGGCCCCGTTGAATCAGGAAAATCAATCAAAAATGCCAACTATGCTCTTGGGACCCTTAATGATGGATGATATGAAGTGTGGGAGTGCAAAAACATGAAAATCCAGGTCATAATGGAATATGAGTTGTGAATCTAGTACTTCAAAGATACTTAGCCTCATCTTGATGTGCTCTAAGTGTGACCGAAACCGTTTCTCGGCGAACTCCGAAGATATCATTCTTTCGTCTATTGATACTGTCGCTGGTTCTTCATCTTCTCCGATTCGTATTCAGGCGTCCACCCCATACCACGTAACATTGCCATACCAAACTCCGAAGCAGGAATCTTCTTGTAGCTCTCCAGAGTTGGTGGATCTGGATACGAGTCGATATTATTTTGATCAGATGAAACTGGCGTTGTAGAATCAACATTTTCGCAGTGTAATTCACCTTTGGGTATCACGTAGTTGGACTTAGTCTGCCTCACGCTCTTTTGTTTTGAATCTAGCGTACTTTTATTCGATTCTAAACGACGATTTTCAATACTATGAGAGTCTAGTATGGGCCTGATGATTAAAACTTCCTCTTTGACTGCATTAATTTCATCGGTGGTAGTAATGACAACGTCACTTGAAACCTCTTTCTGTTCCTCGACTCCTTCATTAAACATATGTGAAGTTGTAACCATCTCTTTATCTTCTTTTTTAAGGGCTTTTTTCAAGAAAATCAACCCCACTTTTTTCTTCTTGGTATCATCCTTGTTCTTGTTCAAGCTGAACTTCTTCATAATGCAAATAAAGAAGAAAGAACGCGGTTTTTATAAGAATTTCTGATATGTAAAAGTATTTTGCTGATTATCGTGTTTTTTTCCATCTGCTGTTGTTTACAAATTTTGAGCAAACATATTCTTCTTTTAAAGACTTGCCTCATTGCCCTATAATTGCTAGAAAACCAGCTATTAGAACTTCAGAACATGGCTAGAGCATCAAGGTCACCAAATAGGTTTTCATTACCACCAAATCCATTTTATCAACCACCGTCGCAAGCGCGAGAAGAAACCATCTATGATAAGTTGCAAAGAAAATATTCTGAACAAAATAGACAACTAGCGCAAACCAATGTTCGACTGCAGTTGCAAAATACAGAATTGGAAGCTGAATTGGCACTTGCACAAAGAGAAGTTATTGCACTGCAAAAAAAGAATAATGATCTCGTTAGTATAATCAAAGGCAAAGTTGTGGATTTCCAAGCAGAAGCTAATGTCATGTTCAAAGAACTGTTATTGGTGCTTGAAGACGAGCCGGCTCATGTGACCGGTTTCAGATCAAAGACTCCAGTGAGTCCAGTTAGACGTCATTCTATTGTGGAACAGGAAATCACGCAGCCACAAGTTAGTGCTGACTATTTGAAACAAATTAACCAAGACCTCAAGCGTAGAAAGAGCGGTATTTTCACCAACTCCATTGCGGAAGAAAACTTTGAAGATGAATCTCTCTTAGTTTCTGCTCCTGATCTTTCGCTCGTACAGGAAGACAATGAACCATCTTCAGAACCAGATTACAAAGATACTGAAACTTCAATGATTCCAATGAAGAAAAGAAGGCAAAGCGGACTATTTTCGCAATCTAAACAAATTACAAGATTGGAACCCATTGATTATATCCCAAATTTGAGCACTGATGTCACGTTTCAAAGCAAAACTCTTAATCCTAATGAAGCAGCACAAATTACAAATGAACCTGAAATTAATGAAGTTGTACCTATAGATGAAATTCCTTCATTTGACACTGATAACATCTTACAAGATATATCAGTGAGTGAGGAGCAACGCGATGATTCATCAAGTAACGCTGAGCAAACTGAAAACGATACATCTTCATCTATGATGGATGTGACACAAGATCATCAATCACCAATTAAGAAGAAGTCTAAGAAAAAAGATAATGCAATTCCTAAAATGCTACGTGAATTGGATCCTGAAAAGACCAAAAGATGGACAAAGGTCGAACTCAATGAAGGTAGATCTGCTAGAAGATCAAGTTTGGTTCCAAGGAGTGAATTTGTGATTGGAGAATCTAATAACACATCTTCACGGAAATTGACCGTTTTTGAAGACAAAAAGTCATCAAACGATGTGAGTACTAAAAAACCTAAAGAAAGAAAGGCTCTTGCTTCTAAAAGCACAAACATAGTAACAAAGAAGAAAGATAACCGAAAGGACATGTCAATATTTGATTTAGAAAAAGACAGCTTCTTGAATATTGCCATTCCAGTAGATGTGGTAGAAAGTTCAGGTGTCAAAAAGCCATCTAAGAAGTCCAGCGGGATCAGAAAGAGGAAGTATGTTGACGAATTTATCTTGTAATTGTGAAATTAGCCATCCAGTGCATTAATGTGTATATTATATTTTATGATCAAAGCAATACATATAATTAAACAGCCATCTTCATCTTAATGGTAGGATAAGGATCGTAATCTACTACTTCGAAATCTTCAAATTTGAAATCGTCAATATCAGTAACTTGTCTATTGATTTTGAGCTTTGGGAATTGTCTTGGAACTCTAGTTAACTGTTCTTTCAAAGCGTCAACGTGATTAGAATAAACATGCGCGTCACCCATGACATGAATAAACTCACCAGGCTCCATATCGCAAACCATAGCAATCATATAAACCAATAAGGAATATGAAGCGATATTGAATGGCACACCTAATCCAATATCACAAGACCTTTGATACATCTGACAGTTTAATATTGGCTTGCCATCTTTTGGAAAGTTCACATAGAATTGACAAAAAACGTGGCAGGGTGGAAGGGCCATTTCTTTGAAAGCAGGTGGATTCCATGCAGAAAGAATTATTCTTCTATCGTATGGATTAGTCTTTAACGTGTGTATAATCTGAGCTAACTGATCATAGCCTTGGCCAGAATAATCATCGCCGCATGTTTTGTATTCGGCGCCAAAGTGTCTCCATTGGAAACCATACACTGGACCTAAATCACCTTCTCTTCTATCCTTCAAACCCAAGGAATCTAGATACTCTCTAGAACCATTACCTTCCCAAATTTTGACACCCTTTTCAGAGAGAAGCTTGGCGTCGGTAGATCCATGAATGAACCACAACAGCTCGTGAAGAATACCCTTCATGAACACTTTTTTAGTCGTTAGTAATGGGAAAGATTGATCCTTTAGAGAGAATCTCAATTGAGGTGGAGCAAAGAGTGAGTAAGTACCAGTTCCGGTTCTATCTGGTCTGAACTCACCTTCTGAAATGATCCTTTGAATGAGATCTAGATATGCCTGTTCTGCTGTGTTCATGACTCTGGATTGTTTACGCCGAAGGTGTACACACAGAGAGTCTGAAAAGTTTCGCGTCTTGTTTTTGATTTTCACGCGTCTTGTCATGAGCATGAAATAATATCAGTGGATGGGTTACAAACACGATTTTTGTGCGTGTAGCTTGTGAAGTAATGTTGCATCAGCATTATAAGTCAAGACACTCATTGTCAGAAACAGTTGAGTCTTCTTTGTTAAATCATTACCTTCGGATGGAATTGTCAACAATGCAATGAACATTTTCTTTCGTGATCACCTTCATAGTTGAGTGTGCAGTTTCTGTTTCATTCCAGCTTAAACATATCTTTGCCAACAAACACTCGAAATGAAAAGACTTTGAGATATCATGAAATGTGGCGAATTCATGCTGAGCAATTTTGCGTGATGTGGCGCATTTGTATCTGGTAGCTGATTGGTTGAAACTTGGTTGCAATTCCGTGACACCAAATGCGTGGAAACTGCGTTCAAATGTTGTCACAGAAAAGTGCTATATTCTCCCAGCCATTATTGAGCCGATTACAAATGTCCTTGCTTGAATTTTAAACAATTGCTTGTAATTGACAATTCCGGAGCTCTGATTGGCCAGAAACACTTTGGCGATTAACAAGCGTTTCAGAAATGATTGATCTATAAAAATTTAACTAATCAAATCCTTTAAATACCATCTCTTCAAAGAAGCAGCTTATGTCTTGTTAATTCAAATGCTACTCTTGAAAATGGGACTCAATTTAACATTATCTTCAAAATAAGCGCATTCAATGTTAATTTTTTTCTCAACACAATTTCCTAGTTTGTGTTTCTTCTTTTAAGACAATGTTTGCCCAATTTGGTTCTGCTTTCAAGCACGGTGCTGTATGTATACACAAAGAGCCCTTTTCACATGGTCCTTCACCGATGATTTGGTGAGATGTCCCTTTAGCTATGTCCTCTAGAGCATTGAAGATGTGGCATCCACCAGTCATTATCGTCAGACAAGATCATGTTAGAAAAAGGCATCTGAATTAAACGTTTGTGAGTGAGAATGTCCCGAATTAGAACCCGATGATCCAATAATGATACAACTGGCTAAATGGCTCTTGATGATACAAAACCACATAAACTAAATATTAAATGACCGCAAAATGTACGTTTCCGATTCAAGGATTTTTTGACATATTTCAAAGTGAGAGTTCTGCATCCATTGAATGCATTACACCCACCGATTCATCCTCCGGAATGCCCTCAATTTACGAATTTGTCCACTTTCATCCACATAAAATTTTTTTTTCGAGCACTCTCATTGGTCAGCGTTTAATTTTTGAAAATCTTAGGGAATAAGAATACTAACATCTAACTATAGAGATCCATTTCTACCGCTGCTAAGACTGAAACTTCTGCTTCTAAGAAGGTATTAAATGCTGCTGTTGCTGCAGTTGGTTTAACATCCGCTTATGTTCTTTACGCTGATGCTCAAGAAGCACAAGCTATGACTGCTGCTGAACACGGTCTCCACCCACCAGAGTTCAACTGGTCTCACAACGGTATGTTCGACACCTTCGACCACGCTTCCATCAGAAGAGGTTTCCAAGTTTACAGAGAAGTCTGTGCTGCTTGTCACTCATTGGACAGAATTGCTTGGAGAAACTTAGTTGGTGTTTCTCACACCAACTCTGAAACCAAGGCTATGGCTGAAGAATTCGAATACGATGATGAACCAGATGAGGAAGGTAACCCAAAGAAGAGACCAGGTAAGCTCACTGATTACATTCCAGGTCCTTACGCTAACGAACAAGCTGCTAGAGCTGCTAACCAAGGTGCCTACCCACCAGATTTATCATTGATCGTCAAGGCTAGACACGGTGCTTGTGATTATATTTTCTCATTATTAACTGGTTACCCAGATGAACCACCTGCCGGTGTCCAATTACCTCCAGGTTCTAACTACAACCCATACTTCCCAGGTGGTGCTATTGCTATGGGTAGAGTTTTGTTTGATGATTTAGTTGAATACGAAGATGGTACTCCAGCTACCACCTCCCAAATGGCTAAGGATGTTTCCGTTTTCTTGAACTGGGCTTCTGAACCAGAACACGATGAAAGAAAGAGATTAGGTATCAAGGCCCTTGTTATCACCTCTGCTCTTTACTTTGTTTCTGTCTGGGTCAAGAAGTTCAAGTGGACTACCATCAAGCACAGAAAGATCGTCTTCCACCCTCCAAAGAAATAAAACCATAACGTAACATTATAGTAACAACCATATATTTATATATAATATTTACTTATTTATTTATTATTTATATAACCAATATTCAGAAAGATTAAATGATGAAACAATGAAAGAGTCGACTTATTGAGTGGACCAGAATTCAATCTTGGTTGTCAAAGTATAGCATTTTATTTTAGAAAAAAATCATCGAATTTCAATTATTTCTTAAAGGGTGCTTGCTATTTTTTTATCAATTTCCGTTGATAATAGATAAACATGGTAAATTTCCGTGGAGTGGACATCATTCCAACTGATGGTCAAATATCAGCACTGACTGACGCATGTAACAACATGTCCAAAACTGTCCATGATAATATCAATTCCAACTATCATAACTTTGTGTCAACACTGGATCATTTACCTTGTGATGTTGTTAGATCATTATGGATCATTCAGAGTTTGGAATTGAGAATAATACGAACCAAGGCTAATCTTTATAAAGTTTACAATGTGGAACCATTGGATCAATTTGAAGTGAACAAACTCACCGATTTAATAACAATGTTTCTCAACGAGATGAATTCGGAATCAGATTACCTAAAAACAATTGTCAATTCACATTTAAAGTTGATAGAAGATGAAAAGAACCTGTCCTTGTTACTTCAGGAAAAACTGAAAAATTGGACTAGTGAAAAGGTGGAACAGCAATGGAAAGAGTGGACTTCTTTTAAACATAAGGTTATCAGTCAAAATAAAAATGATCATAGGGAGTTTAGTCCAATGCCAGGTATGAGGATCAGATTAAAGATAGGAGCCAACTCTATTACCTCTGTGTCAACAACACCAGAAGCTTCACCGAGTGTTGATCAAAGAAAAACCAGCATCACTATTAGACCACCAAAAAGACCGATCAAGACTCCAAATGAAGAAGAAATTGCAAAGAAGGTTAAACGTGATGTTAAACCCATTGTTGTTAAACCCATTGTTGTTAAACAGGAAGATGTTTATTGTCACTGTGGTGGACTTTCATTTGGTAAGATGATTGCCTGTGAAAATCCTAAATGTACCAAAGAATGGTTCCATTTCAAATGTATAGGTATAACTCAAGAACCAAAGGACGCATGGTACTGTTCTAAAGAATGTGAAAAGCAAAAGGCATTGATAAAACGAAAAGTTAAGAGAAAATCTACAAAAAAGAGGAAGAACTGGTGAATATTTTAATTAGCATAGATTGATCATCATGTAGAATACAACAAAAACATAGCCTAAAGTATAGAAAAAGAATACATATAGTACATAGAAGAGATGACTTAACAGACATTTTGAAAATAAAGCAGAATCTGAGGTCACACGACCAAAATAAATCATCAAATGATCATCCAAGCAGATAAACCAACAAAGACGATCAATACAATTGCCGTGATGACACCTGCACCTGCCTTATCCTTACCCGTGACTGTTATTTGATTCTTATTGACAGTTGCACGAGAATTCAACCCGGCACTGGCATCACCCTTCGATGTACCACCTGTTGAGTTAGTCAATGGAACAGTTTGTTGTAAGATGAGGGTATTTTGAATAAATTCTAAAGCAGACATTTGTTCACCTAAACCATACATAGCATCACAACCATCATAAGACCAGTTCATACCACATGTATGACCATCAGTACCACCGGTACATGATTGAGCGGCACCTGCAGCAGAAGTATTGAGCAATTTCATGATGTTCTCACGTAGAGTTGGTAAGAAAACGGCAGCTTGACCCAAGGATCTACCCAAAATTGATTTGAAAGAACGTTGATCGTTATTACAACCTTTTGTAGTATTTTGACATAACTCATAAACAATACCTGTTGTATTAACAAATGTACTTTCAATACCTTCCCAAACTAATGTAGCTCTGTCTAACCATTTTTGTTCTTCAGTATAATTGTAAAGATAAGCGGAACCTGCTAACAGAAGGGCATAGTTATAAGTCCATTCTTGAGTATGCGTAGTTGAACAATTGTTAGTACCAATGTTGGCACCATCATAAACATGAAGATTGGCGCCATCTTCAACAACAAATTTGACATCTTCTAACCAATCCCAAACCTTTTCACAGGTATCAACATAGGTATCATTCGAAGTGTATCTAGCTAATCTAGCTGAAATAGCAAACAAACCAGCATTTGAAATTGTATTTTTGTAATCATAACCAGAGTTCCATTGGAAAATTTGCCAACGAAGACCACCACCACAGGTAGAATCATCCCATCTACTGTTCATGGTATTGTAAACAGCTTGAGCTAAAGCAAGCCAACCTGGTTCATCTGCTGGAGGATTAGTAAAATTTCTTTCTGTAGCTTCTAAGACCGCAAACCCCCAGAAAGCTTGATCATCATTACCTTCAGTGGTAGATTGATTAGCTGGAACATACGTATTTTGTGAACCCTTTTGATGCATCAATGCATCATAAATAATTTGCTCGTAAGTGTCATTTTGGCAGAATGCCCAAGTGTCGATCATACCACCCATGGCTTCACCTGCAGTCCACCAATAGTATGGAGCTTGAAACATACCAACCGTACCACCGTATCTGATCCCTTCATAATAATCCATCATACCTCTAATGATGAGAGTAGCTGCAGCACAGACGGAATCCTTATCTCCCACCTCTAACTCTATAGCATAAGTGCAACTAAATAGGAATAGCACAAAAGTCAAAAGTGACCTTCCCGGGAACTTCATTTCGTATTTAGGAATAAAAAGTAGTGGGGGATCGAAGTGAAGCTCTAGCATATTTATTTTTGGAATAAAACCCAGCAAAAGAGCAAAAAATGAATGCGCCACGTCAGCGCAAAAAAAAAGCTGCGCCACAATAAGACAGTTTATTTTTTTCGCTCAGCAGAGATCTAAATGCAAATTTGGAAGTGGTTTATATAAAATTTTATAGCGGGTGAAAATGAAAATGGGATGAAAATTAAGCCAAAATGGTATTAGTTTTGGTGTAAATAGCAGACTCGAGAACAATAGTTGTAGTCTTGGCTTCAACAGTGTGGGTGTTGTAGGAAGTGTGGGTTCTAGTGACAATTTCAGGTTTCATGTCACCTTCGAGACCAAAAAGAAAGTTCTGTTTGGCATTGCTTGTTTGGGAGTTGAGTGGTGGTGCTGCTTTGGACATAAGTGTGTTTTGGATTGCTTCTAATGCTGAGATTTGTTCACCTAAACCGTACATGCCATCCCAGCCGTTCTTTGTCCAATCCATACCACAAGTGTGGCCATCGGAGCCACCAGAACAGGAAGCTGCTGCTGCGGCTGCAGAGGCATCTAGAATAGTTTGTGCGCGTGCAGCAACCCCGGATCCTGGCACCATTTGAGTCACTTCACCTAGAGCCCTGGCCACAATAGCTTTAAACACACGTTGATCGTTGTTGCATTTTTTGTCTGCACATGTATATTCATTGAGAACATCGTTGACGACAAATGTCTTGTCAAGACCGTTCATGTACTTTTGTAGCTCATCAGCCCATGTGGAATCGCCAGTAGCATTGTACAGGTAACTGGTACCCATGATCATCAGCCCGTAGTTGTAGGACCAGAGGTAACCGTTGATGACATGGCATTCATTGTTGCCAATATTGGCACCGTCGTAAACCACATAGGAGTCATCTTGACTAGTGACAAAGTAAGTATCCTTGAGCCAATCGGAAATACGTTCACAAGTTTCAATGTACAATTCATTCTGAGTGTATCTACCCAATCTAGCACCCAGAGCAAACAAGCCAGCATTGGAAGCAGTTGATTTATAGTCCGCACCAGACATATTGGATAATATTTGCCAAACCAAGCCGCCCCCACAATGCTGATCATTCCAACGTTCCCACACAGTGTTATAAACGGCCTGAGCCATTTCTAGATAGGAAGCATCATCTGTATCAGAAACTGCAGGTAACCCTCTTTCAGCCGCCTCCATAACAGTAAGACCCCAGAACAATTGATCGTCATTGGCTTCAACATCAGATTGATTTGCAATCATGTAATTGAAATTTGGACCTGCTTGATGATAGATTGAGTCTTGAAGCATTTGTACATAGGTATCGTTGTTACAAATGGAATACGTATCGATCATGGCACCAAACGCTAAACCACCTTCCCACCAATAATATGGTTGCTGGAAATATCCAACGGTACCACCATAACGGTAGCCAGTGTAATAGTCCATTATTCCGTCGATTAAGACAGTGGCTGCGGCACAAGTTGAATCTAGATCACCAACTTGTAAATCGAGCGCGGAAACTGAACTACCTAGTGTCAACGCTAAGATATACACGCTTAGTCTTGTTAACTCTCTGCTTTTCATCTTCTATTTTGACTGTGAAGAAGTTGAGTCTGCTGGATCGGACATGTCTGAAAATTATTTTTAAACTTAGAATCTACCGAAATTTCCCTATTGAGAAAAATGAGAAACACCAAGCAGAAAAAAGAAAATAGATGGGCCAATGGGGTTAGCGGGGCTGAATAAGCTTCAAAAGGTTGTTTGAAGTTATATTTCATTGAAGCCTAAAAGATGTCTTTGTAGGTCATTTGAAAACCTTTTTATGCACAGATCAGCAATATGACGTAGTGTTTTACTCAGCAAGAATGGTAGAATTAAAACGCTATAGAAACGCAGTTATAGAATTGTTTTTGGGTCCGAACCAGAGGCAACATTGCATTGATGCATAAGACGGTGTTCAGATGGGTCCATTTCACCGGTGACAGAATGGATAACACCACGATTGTGGAAAATACAAAGATCGCCTTGTTTCCATTCATGGCAATAAACGTTACCTGGGCCAATGGCAGGTCTCATGAGCGATTGGACGCGCGTACGTGCTTGTTCCATCTCCGCAACCACTTCACCGGTCTTTGTGTTCACTAATTGGTAAACGCAACAACCGTGAACTTGTAAATGGTGGTTTCCAGTTATTTCGTTAGTCCAGACTAGAGGTAAACGCTTGACTTTGGATTCTTCCCATGGTGGTAGATCTTGCAATTTGGCTTCCTTATTTTCAGACTCAATAGTCAAGCCATCGGAACTAGCCTTGGCGTCCTTGATGAAGATATATGGATGTGGTGCGTAGACCACTGTTGTGTTGAGAGCAAACTCCTTATCAGCGTCTGAAAGTGCGTCAAATGCAACCTTACCTGAAGCAAAACCAGTTGCACCCTTAGCAATGTCGATTGACTCGTTCGTATCTTCGTAAACAATGGTTTGACGTTCTGTCGATGGCGGAACAATTAAACCAAGCAACGTAGTCACAACTGGTGGTGAAAGTTCATACAATGCCGCGTCAATGTGCCATCTGTAGAATCTTGTTTGGTTCTTGGCCAATTCTTCTTCTGTCAACAAGTCTTTATGGAAGGCCTTATGACTAGGATGCTCTAATTCAAAAGCTTTCATGCCTTCGTGACCAGCTTCAAACTTACCATTTCCTACCATCATCACCTCTGGTCTTCCCGGAACAGACTTACCGTCCTTAGCAAGAATCGACTTGGCAGAGTGGAAAAGCTTTTCATCGTGGCCGTAATTTGTCGCAGAAGATGGGTCAAAACGCACTGTCAATGCATGTTGCGATTCTGGTGTCAACTCTCCCATGTTAGGAATAACAAGAACTGAGTGTGTGAGAAGAGCCGTTTTCAGATCTGCAAAGTCTTCGTCTGTCAACTTTGATGGATCATTAGTGTACGAAGGAAGCTGGATTCTTGCCCCCAATTTTGTTCCTTCAAGTGGTGTAGCAATAACGCCTTGTGTCATATTTAATTACCCTTCAGCTAAACCAACTGCTGTCTTTCTAGAGGCGTATTTTCGTGCTTTTTATACTGTTTCGATAAGAAGAGTGTAAATTGCCTTTTTGGGCCAACCGGCGACGCCGGGTGCTCAGCACCGGTTTTGCAATTGTCGCCGGCGAATTTCGGTACTTGGCTAATGTTACGAGTAATTTGCAGTGGCACCAATGGTGAAACACGTGGCCCCACTTCCCAGGTTTTATCTCGACGCTTCAACCAGGTTCAGCTTTGGCTAGTATGATTCTCATAGAGAAAAATAAATTACTAATTTAATCTAAATTGATTATCGTTTCTTACCATTTTGAATTGTAGCGGCGTGATGAATAGTGTTACGTTCAGAATTTATACGTCAGCGTCAAGCACCTTACGCGGAAGAACAATTGGTGAAGAAGAATTGGAATTCCCCCGCTCTCGTGAGGAGTTACAGGCTCTTAAACGTGGCGATGATCTCGTTTCGCTAATTGTGGGCGAGTTTGAGGCAAAACAAGACCGCACAGGCGGGAAACACGGCAATTTAAGAGATGTGGTGCACTATCTGCATTCGAAAAAGCTTAAGCTCTTTCTATTTACAAGTTATTTTGATGATACTCTCGATGGCATTCCAAATGCTCATTTGATAAATGGCGCCAATGGGGCCAGTTTTGAACAGTTCCAAAACCATTTGAGCCACCAATCCGTGTACATCATCAAATTGATTTTTTTGAAGCAATCTGGGGTCAGCAGGATGTCACAAGAGGAGTTGATGGGGACTTTGATGGGACATGCCAAATCGTTTGCATCTTTCTTCTCTCAGAGCAAAAACACTTTGCCGCAAAAACCTAGAGCCTCGGAAGATTCAGCCACTTCCCCTTTTGTCACTGCAATGCATCCTTTTTTTGACTCCCTCTCAGATGAAATCAGTGACGTTGCCTTGACGGTGGAAAGCATTTCAGACTCTCTCTCTCATATGATCGATGACAAGTTGCAAAACGTTTTCCAAATGATCAACACATTGCAGTCCAAGATGGACACCATTGTAAAACCAGTGGCTCCAACTGACACTGAAAAGGTCCATTCCCGTATTATCTGCGATTGCTGTGATTTGCAAATCCGTGGCGTCAGATACAAGTGTCTCAAGTGTTTGGATTTCGACCTTTGTTCTACTTGTGAAAAAACCGATCCTACTCACGATTATCACAAGCCTACACACGCAATGCTCAAACTTCCTACTCCTTGTCCTTACAGTCTCAACAATTACCAATTTTTCCCTTGGTCTAGCAATGGTGCCGAGGCCGATAATGGTGCAAACATTATCAACAATACTGATGCAAACATTAGCAACAATACTGATGCAAACATTTCAGAAAACACAAATACCCACACCACTCTCAATACCCCGGATATTCAAACTGATACCCCAGATATCCAGTCCACTAATGATACCATCGATTCGGAAAATGATAAGGATTTCAATTTAGTCCATTTGTCGTGTCCTACAGGATATACCCTGGAAGTCGAACTTTCCTATTCTATTTCAGTCGATAATGCCAAAATTATTTTCACTTTTGATAACGATGAGCCATTTTTAGAGCATGACTTTGAGTTCCAAGCAAAAGAAAAGCATTTAACCATTCCTCTTGCTAATGAATTGGACATTAAAAACATCTCAAATGTGCTTGTCTTGTTCACCGATGACGGAGCTTATAAAATGATTCGTGAAAACCATGCGAATGCGGGTCAGCATGAAATCATAGGCAAATTTGTTCGTTTTAAAAGTGAAAACGACCTACCAAAGCTCGGCAGTCCGTTCGAACTTGTTTACTACAATACTATCGAAGCCTCAGGCGACGTCAATGTAGTTGTCTCTACTGCTTCATCGTATTCTACTGCCACCGTTCTTGGTGTTGGTGAAAAGATTACGTTTACAGAACTTGTCTTTATCAAAGGCTACGCTTCTTGTACTGTTCCTTCTGGTTTTTCGAATATCTACATTCGCGTTCCTGAGACCGACGAACTGTTCAAGTTGGAAATGACTAGTGACCATGAAGGCTCTTTGGAAATTTCTGAAGATATCATTCACCAAAGCACTAGTGACAACCAAGTTAGATCACCGGAATCCACTGATACCGAAGATGAAGATTTGGGTGTTTTGGTGGAATATATTTCTCAGAATGAAAGTGAAAGCGAATTGGAAATGACTGATTATGAGATCTTATCATCGGCAGGAGAAGAGCTTGATTAACTTTGACGTACTTTTTTATTTTATAACAGTTATATTTGAAGAATTTTTTAATCTAATCTAAACACACGAAAATAAATAAAACCGGGAGGAGGTTCTTAGTGGTGGTAAGTCTTGTAACCAACAACGTTTCTTCTACCAATGATTTCACCTAATGAGAAGAAACCGACAATTTGAATGAAGTATGCAGCGTATTTCAAAACATCGTTCTTAGATTGACCTTGAGCAGTCTTAGTGACAGTTTGTAAAAAGCTCTTTGGGTTCTTAGCAGCGTCAGAGGCAAGCTTGGTGGCACAGTCAGCAACCTTTTGGAATTCGCCAACAGTAGGTGGTTGAAGACCTTCCTTAACGTAAACTTGCTTGGCAACTTCACCAGAGACCTTGGCCCAGTATGTAGCTTGGTTGATAGCTTGGTTGAAGTTCAAAGAAGAAGCTTGTCTTCTGCCAATGGTGGCTCTCATAGTTGGGGCTGATCTAGCAAACATATTGATTGTATACTTTCAATAAAAAGCGTTCACGAAACATTGCCAGAAAAAAAATGGATAAAAAATCGGGATGCTGATTGGATCTTCAATGAATAATATTACGTAAGCGGCTCAGGATTAAAACAGATCAAACAAATTAAAAGTACACATTTACATAGAAGAGGGGGGGGTGTTGTTAACCTCTGTTGAGAGAAATCATTCTCTTGGACCCTTGGCCAAACACAAGAATTTTGTCTTCGGTTGCAAGCTGAGAAACGGCCTCACCAAGTTCTGTAGATTCCAAAGTGGATCCCAAATGGGCCTGGGTTTGCTCTAAGAGCAAGCTGAAGTCCATTTCGTGTGCAGCAGAGCGAGTCAAAACATCGACAATTGCTTGTCCAAGCTTATTCATATTTTCTCTTTCCTTGGCAGATTTACCTGTTTGAATAAGATCCATATCAATTTTACCAGTGAGAGGATCAGTGGCATAATCCTTAATGGCAGATTTTATCAATCTAACAGCTTCGTAGACGTCTTCAACGCTAACTTCGGTTCTCAAATGAAGCTTTGCATGTGCTTCTGCTAATCTAATCATTGATTCTAATTGACGAGTAGTAGCAGTTATACGTCTTTCGGTACCATTTTGTCTCAAGTCTTCACCTTGTTTACGCATTTCAACGTATGCTCTAACCAATTCATCTCTGGACTTTTCGGTTAGTCTTGGTTTGATGTTTTCTTTGGCATATTGAACATAAGCAGTGAGGAATTCAACTGGCAAAATCTCATTTTCATTGACAGATTGAAGTCTATCTTCCATGTACATGTTTGCAATGTGTGTTGCAAGTTTGGCATCCATATCTTCATCAACCTTATCCAAGATAAGATAAACTAGATCAAATCTTGACAGTAATGGTGGTGGTAAATCAATATTTTTTGTCACTGGTAAGTTTGGATTGTATCTTGACTCAATTGGGTTTGCAGATGCCAAAATAGATGTACGTGCATTCAAAGTAGTAATGATACCTGCCTTTGCAATAGAAATGGTTTGTTGTTCCATAACTTCATGCAACACAGATCTAGTTTGATCAGACATTTTATCAAATTCATCAATACAACAAACACCACCATCAGATAAAACAAGTGCCCCAGATTCCAAAACTAATTGTTTAGTTTCGATATCTTTGGTCACATAAGCTGTTAAACCGACTGCAGACGAACCCTTACCGGAAGTATAAATACCTCTTGGTGCAATTTTATGGACATATTGTAACATTTGTGATTTGGAAGTAGATGGATCGCCACATAATAAAATGTTAATGTCACCTCTAGTTTTTGGACCATTGAATGATTTTTTATTAGTACCACCAAATAATTGTAACAAAATACCCTTTTTCACATCATCCAATTCAAAAATGGATGGCGCCAATGATCTTGCTAAAAGGGCGTAAACGTCACTTCTTTGAGAAACTTGTTTTATTCTATCAATTTCGTCGGCAGACAATTTACGGATTTCATCAACTTCTTCTTGGTCTCTCAATTCGTTTTCCAAAGTTGAAGTATCAGCTCCCATTCTACGTGAATTGATTTTCTTAATATGAACAACATCCATGTATGTTTTGAACAAAGATTTCAATGTTCTTTGTCTTGGGTTGACTTTGACTGGAGATGATTTGAAAATACCTGTAATTTCAATCCGGTCACCTGCTCTACAAGAATCCACCAATTCATCATACAAACAAAGAGAGACGGAGTGTGGGGTTTGTCCATCTGGAACCAAATCTGGAGTCTCTTGTAGCTTGACGATTTGCTTATTACCAAAAACAGATCTATTATGAATCAATTGCATTGAATTTTTAGCTAGACAAATTTGCCGTGGACAAACTGTTGGTTCATTGATCAAACCTCTTTCGTTTTCAACAACCATGGTGTGGTCACAAACCTTACATTTGAAAAAGGCAGATTTCATGTCAGGAATAATTGGAGTGGCTCTAATAACTAAACCCTTGATAGAGATCAGCTTATCAATGTCTTGAGGATTCAATTCTCTCATACCTTTCTTGTTACCCAAATTGAATGGTCTGACTTTGTACATCTTGGCTTCAATGTCATTGACTAGGTCTTGGTTATTCATTTCATCTTCATCCAACAGGGAAATGATTGAATCTTTGATAGTTTGATCCATAATTGGGATAACTTCTTGTGGGTAACTGATCAAATAAGTGTACAATTGCCTGGTCAATGGATAAGCGAGTAGGTTACGAACATCCAAATTCAAATTAGTAATTGTGGAGGTTTTTAAGTTGTTTAAAATGTCAACATAGTACAATCTTTCGTCTGCATCAGTATCCATGTCAAAATCTTCAACATCGTCATCATCGTACTCTTTTCTCATTTTCATTTTAAAACTCATCAGGAAAGTTCTAAATCTTTCCGCGCAGTCGGTGATTGACACGTTAGTACCCCAAATAACTCTAGTTGGACCACTTGAAGTTTCTACGGCGTCTGGATCGCCTACACGATCGGAATTTTGTCCAATCATGGAAGATTCGGAGTGCAAACCTGTGCTACTGCTGCCATTGATGGAAGAGGAAAACGCTGGAATGGTTGCACCGTCTGCATGCAAGGGAGAAGAAGACCCAATGTTAAGAGTGTTTTGACTTGATTGCGTATTGTTTGTAAACAACCGTCTATCTCTCCTTGGAGATGAAAGAATTTCACTAGAAACATCACCTCGTGCTGTTGGCCTTCTCACGCTCGTATCATACGACCTTTGCAAGATGTCAGAAGACAACCCACGCTGAGCGGCATCTGGAGCCCCCACGTCACTAGAAGGAGCTAAAAAAAGGGGTGATGATGGGGCATCACCATTTCCACCCCTGCTCGGGGTTGCAGGAGATGAGGGAAGCTGTGGTGGCGACGACGACATGCTTTAAGGATAAGAAGAAAAGGCAATAAGATCTTCAAATTTCCCTTTTCATCATAATTTAATTAATTTTCATTTTACGCGTCGCACAAAATGTTTCATTACGTAAGCAAAAAAGTTACCCGGCGCGTCTGGAAAATTTCACTAAGGTATTTAGACAAATGTACACAAGATTACAAAACTGTAGACGTTTCTTGCTGCTTTGAGGATTCGATGAGTTGCCAGCAGGAAGCCTTTTTGTCAAATTTTGCCATAGAACGAATGGAGTCTTTGATCATGGCTCGGGACACATTTTGAAGGGTAGGCTCTGATTTGGAAGCTAGCTCAGCAAGCGTTCCTATGGACAACGTAGAGTTGATGCCGATGAAGGCTCGTAGAGCCTGTAGTGCTACTGGATCGGTAATTGTCTTTCTTCGCACAGTCATTGGGGCGGCTGGTGCGGATGAAACGGGTTTATTAGTGGAGTCTGATACATTTGATGGTGTTGTGCCATTTGACGGCATATGCTCTTCTTGTTTGATGCCTTGACCGTCCCAGTAGTCACCTAATGGATCCAGTGGGAACTTGAGCCCCTCTCTGAATGTTTTCCATGAAAGCGTTTGGAAATATTCGGTGAACTCATTGCCATCTTTAGTTTGGTCGCAATGAGTGGCTAAGTCTCTGACTAGAGGAATAAGAGGACCCATGATTGACCTTTTTGCAAGAGTGGTGTCATCTGACTCAACAAATGCGTCTAGTTCGTCGAGATCGTCGTCGTCCTCTAGATCCTCATCCTCGTCTTCATCCATATCAACGTCCTCACCCTCTTCGTCCTCACCCGCATCTGAGTAGTCGGTGTCAGCATCATAATCCACTGTTTCTAGCTTGGTGAATGGATTGGAAAGGAGTTCCGCTGGCGTGATCTTAGTGAATGTACCCAGATACGGCATCTTTCTGTTTTCATAGAAACTCAAATATATCAAAGGTAGAGAATTGAAAGCTTTTTGGGTGTCTTGTTCCATACCACCGTTGATCATTTGTGTAATGAAAAGTGCAGTCGAAGGTGTCGGTTTAAGTATAGGAGGTTCCTGTGGTTGTGCAGACGGTTGTGAGAATTGCTGAGGATTTAGTATGAATTGGTCCCATTTAGTTGATTTGATCGCAGGCGTTGAATCAAAAGTCACATCAGCGTTAATGTGGAATGGCAGGAAATATTTATCAAATGCGTTTATGTTTTCTTCTGGTGAAATTTCAGCCTTTGTAGGCGAGTTCATGACAAAACTGGAGTTTGCAGAATTGTCAGCTGTTGTGGATGCGGATGGTTTCACCTTGAAGAAGTTTGTGATGCTTCTCTTTTGTTTTTTCTCCTCCTCTTCCAACCTCTTCTTTTCAGCTTCATTCTTCTTCCTCTGTTTCTCTTGTTCCGCTTCCTCTCTCTTACGTTGTTTCTCTTGCTCTTCGGCACGTTTCTTTTCATCTCGTATACGTTGTTCAGCATCACGTTTTGCTTGTTTTTCAAGTCTCTCCTTCTCTTTCATATCACGTTTTGCTTGTTTCTGTGCTTCGATCGCCTCTCTCTTCAGTCTCCGCTCCTCCTCTTCTTGGAATTTCTTCTGTTGGCGTCTTTCCATTTCCTCTTGCTTTTTAGCACGTTTCTCATCACGCTTTCGTTCCTCTTCTTCTAGCTTTTTGACCCTTTTAGCCTCCTTTTCTGCGTCCCTGGCCTTTTTTCTTTCCTCTCCTACTGGGGCTTCTGTTTTAACCTTCTTAGCAACTGGCGTATTGCGATCATTGCATTCGAGTAAATGTTTCTGTCTATCGGCTAAGATTAGATCTGCAATCTCAGATACGTCTAGTAATTGAGTAAAGCTACCAACATTTTCGTTCATTTCCGTTGCCTCTCTTTGTGTCATTTCACACGCGTCCAAGCCTACTGTGGAAAAAACGCAACACCAAACTTGATCTTCAATGGCTTCACTTTTTATATTTTTCAAGTAACGCGTTACGCGTCGTTGTTGAAAATGGGCTATGAAGAAAAAGAATTCAATGAAAATCAGGTTCTATTGGGCCAAATGCGGTAAATATTGTAATCAAATTAAGATCACTGTTTGCTTGGCCTCGTGGGCCAATATGTGCTCTTTAGCCAGATTATTGTTCTGAGCAAGATATGCACTGTGAAATTTTCAAAAGATTGCCTAAGATTCTGTAGTTGTTCTACTTGTTGTGTAAAACATGGTCTTTTTTCATGGCACGCAGGCTCAACGAGGATATGACGAGCAAGAGGAGAAACTTTCAAGAGGGGAAAGCTTGATAGGAAAAATTGGATCGCTGAAATACAACGAAGAAGTAGGGTCCTCTCAAAGTCCAGCTAGTTCACAAAATGAACCGGGGTTGAAATTTACCCAAAAGGTAAACAGGAGCAAACACACCAAGAGACGAGAGTTGATCAGTAGTGTCAATGTTGATAAGAAATTGAAAGTGAGAAAGTTCAACACGTTTAACAAAGAAATTTTGAGGCGATTGAATGCTGACAGTGGCTCTGAAAGTACGGGACCTGTTGAACATGACACTGGGGCACTCATTTGTGAAAGTGATTGGAAAAGTAATCTAACTATAGGACATGAATCTAGTACGCGATCGGAATCGCAAAGAAAGAAAGATATTATTAGAGGTATACTTAGTGCTCAGGATGAAACGGTTGACGATAGTTATGCTGAGATGGACACTGGTTGTCTTGAAGATATTGAGCCTAAAAGTATGGAAGATTTGGTGAAAGAAAGTCCATTTCACAAACCCAACCTGGATAAAGCAAATGAGCCTAAAAAGTATTTCAAGGATAACAATGTGTTGAACCACGACTCGGGGGCCATTCGCGACATTGAAAGTGCAATGGCATTGTATGATACTAGTTTAACGATGGAAGATTTAAACGGCTCTAGTTTCATGACTCAGGGAGAAATGGATACTAGAGTGATGACATTTAGCCAGCTTCAATCAAATGGTATCGATTTTGAGGATGAAAATGAGGTCTACCAGACTGCTATTAGTCATGTTTCTTATAAAGGAACTCAGAATGATCCAATCAATCTTGAAGATGATGAATCGGAATTGCTAGTACAGGAAGAACGAAATGTGAGTGCAAATGACAGCGGTAGTGTTATTGAGATCTTGGCCGATACTTTTGAAAAAGGGATTTCTTCATACAGGATAGAATCCATAATTGAAATAGAAAATACTACAGACGAAGAAGCAGTTGTTCACGACATTGCTAATGAAGATACTCTTATAAAAAAGACAAGTGTCAAAGGAAACACGCCGGTTTCCCGAGCTATATCAATCATTGAAATAGCTAATACAACTGATGAAGAACCTGAAGATGTTCAACCTAATAGAGATACCCCTGGTATATACCAAAATAATGACATCGAGTTAACAAATACTACCATGATGGACGGAAAATATGATAACGACATTGAAGTGGTTGCGGAAGACGATGATGATGATGATGATGATGACGACGACGACGACATTGAAGTTGTGCCCACCAGTTCTCCTATGATTCCATATGGCTCGCCTATCAAGAACAAAAACCACGTATTCGAGTTTTTGAACTCACCAGTGAAGACAAACAGTAGACAGAAGAACATAAATGTGATACAAGTTCCCAGTAGCGGGCCTTCGTCTCCAATAGATTTAAGCCACGAGATGAACGATGATGATAATGATGATGAGTGTATACTGAAATACAATGATGTTACATTTGATGAAGATATCAATAATGATTTGGAAGAAGAAATCATCCCAACCTCACAAACACAGGTTAGTGACAACGATGATAACGATGATTTAACTGACAATCAGATTTACGAAACGCTTGAAAAAACCTTCAAAAGCTGGAATAAAGACAAGCTAATCGAGCAGATGGAAGCATGGGGCTTGAAAGCATTAAAGACAAAGCCTGCAATGGTGAAAATGTTAATAAACGTCTCACATGGGATTCCAACTGTGAAGCTAGAAAGTGCTTTACAAGTAGTTGGGGACGGCATAATAACCTTTCCGCAAGAAGCACAAGAACAAAATACATCAATTGGTATTGATCTAAGAAAGGATATGGTTTCTCATCTTTTGTCAAATCCAGAATTCAAACTCGCCATCTCCATTTACAAGCCGTTGGACTTTGAACAAGTGTTTCTTTTCATGAGCAGAAAATGGCCAGGCGTGGCTCTCGAGAGACTTTGGCTAAGTAATCTACTGGATGAGTTGGGGGTCTGTTGGACGCCCCAAACGTCTTGATTCATCACATTCGCATAGTAAAGGTAAGTAGTCTATATAATTTATAAATTAAAGATATTTCTTGAAATCATCATCCACATCGTGTTTCAAAAGAAGCATCGAATTGAGATACGAAAATGCCCAGAATGCAAGAATCATCTTTATAACCAGTGCAATCGCATCTAGCGCTATTTGAGGCCAACCGTTCGCGATCACACTATTCCAGTACATTTGATACACCACTGCGCAAAATAGGGCGTATGACTGCGCACAAAAATAGTACACCAAAGAAACCAGAACGGCCATAACAACAAATGTCTTGGATAGACGCTTATAGTCGATTTGAGGTTTCTTCGAGCCCATTTACCGGTTTTAGCCAATGAGAAAAAACATATAAAAAAGTCTCGGAGTAGCGGCCGCGGAGAAGAAATATTTATTTTACATAAATGCTATCATCACTCTTCTTCAGTGACCAAAGCGATTGAAGCTCTTTCTTCGCAATGGAGTCTCGGTATCCTCGTAAAACCGTTTTTGTAGGATCCGGAAGGCCTCATTATGTTACTACCCGTTTTGCTCCTTCCTTTGGCGCACCACGTCCTCATATAGGCCCAAATGAGCATATTCAGGGAACTAGCGAATCAAATGACACTAAAGTGGGCTCGGAAAAGGCTAAGAGCCCTGGGATCAAGACTGAAAGTACTAGCACTGGCTCGGATAATAGTTCAGCGTCGTTTGTGAGTGAAGAAACGCGTCAGGACGAGTCATGTAACGTTTTTAAATCTACTACTAAGATGTCATCTAAAGGCCCAGTTTCACAAGAATTCACTAAAAAGGGACTCACACCAAGTGGAAAACCTCGTTTGTTTGTTTGTGAGACATGTACCAGAGCGTTTGCACGTCATGAACATTTGAAACGTCATGAGAGGTCACATACAAAGGAAAAACCATTTTCTTGTAACATCTGTGGTAGAAAGTTCAGTAGGCGTGATTTGTTACTGAGACATTCTACTAAGCTCCATGCAGGTGCCTCCTGTGGGGTCCCAAGACTGCGAAAGAAAAGTCTGAAATATGGAGGTGGTGAGGGCGACGCTGCCGACACTACAACTACAAATACAAATACCAACACCCTCAATACAGTTGATCAACAAACAATTTTCACAAATAAGGGATCTTCATCGGTTGTGACCAGTTCTAGTTTCAATGATCTTAAATCTATTTTCCACTCCTCCACTTATGATAAGATTGCAAAGTCGGTTGCTAAAAAACATAGAGGGACTTCTGTTCCTGTTACAACATCTAAAAGAAAATTGAAAAATATTATCAAAAATAGCTCGGAAGGCCTTCAACTGTCAGTCTTACCTGAGGATATAGTTTCATTGTACAACAATCTTGAGGATGAATCTTCAGGTGGTAATAGGGCCACTGATATTCTACCCGCTGCTGCTCCCGCCCCAATGATGGAAAATTTGGACTTCACCTCTTCTTATCGCCGTGCATCATTTTCGGCCATGTCAGGTGTAAATTATTCAAGTGGTATGGATGCTAACTATGCTACCGAAACTGTTGAATTCAGTACTCCGCAATATTATTCCATGATGGAAGAGCTGAAATCTGGTGTTGTGGAACAAGAACACCCAGATCCAAATGATCAAGAAACTTCATCTTATGTTGCTTCTTGGCTTTTCAATGATGAAAAGAACTCAAGCTCAGCCAAGTATTGTGGTTATTCATTTTACAACGAAATTGATGAAAATAAGCTGGATGAGTTTAGTGTGATGGATTCAACCTTTCACAAAAATCCATTCAAAAGAGGCTCTCAATTGGATCCTAAGCAATCATTGTTATCTGAAAAAATGGCTCATTTGAATGTTAGAAATTCATCAAATTCCAGTTATGCTCAACAGGGTTCAAAGATTGATGAAATGAATCTCTCGGCTTTAGAAAAAATACTGAATACTAAATTTCCTCATCCCGTTGAGCGTACTGCTGCTTCTCATAGTAAAAATACAAACTCTCCTAACGATGATTTTACAGAAATTCCACCAATTTCTCCAATCGGCCCACCACACCTTCATCCCCAAACTTTACCTGTTACTTCCGGTAACGTATCAGGTGCTCAGTATTGGCGCTCAATTGGTCTGAATGGATTACTTAATGGTCTGTATGGTGATAGTATCAGAGAAAATTCTGTGAACAGGGTAACTAATGTTGATAAATCCAGCTCTAATTCAAACTCGAACGAATATGATCAACCGCTCACTTCAGATTCTGTTGATAATAAGGAGCTTGATCACAAGGTTAAAAGCTGGCAAGAAACTTTATTTAATCAGCCAATTTCCAAATTTGAAAGATTGAACGATATGCATGTTTCCAATACCTATGGTATTCCTCAGGGTTATTCATTTTATGGGGAATATGAATCCAGCTCTCACTTGGCCACAGGTGCGCCAGTTGATAGTGAAGCGACGATTTCTCCTATTTTATTAGAAAGTCCACCAATAAATGTTGACGATCCTATGTTAGATGATGATAATGATATTTTAAATACCCACTCCCACCATTATCATAAAGCTGATTCTAAACATAACAGATCGTCCAAATACGTTAGTTTTGATGATGAGTTCAGCTCTCAAACTTTTGATGCATTATCACACATCTATTTATTCACATCTAACACTAGAATTAGAATCGATGATGCGTTGGCAGAATATCCATATACTGGTGTTCCTAATCCAATTATTCCTGATGATGATATGCTTAATCATTACGTTGATCAATTTGTTAACAAGTTTTTAACTCATCATCCATTTGTTCATAGGGCCGCATTGAACGAATTTTCATTGATTACAAATGCTGTTCATGATATCAAAAAAACAACCATCAGTGTTGAAGATGCTGATAAAATTAGAAATGGTGAAACTTTGGATCATATTCAGCCAGGCGTTAAAATCATTCGAGATGATCAATTTAATATTAACTTCAGAGCATCTTTAGTTTGCTTGCCTTTCTTAGTGACAACTTTGGGTGCTATTGTGTCCAATAAAAAGGAAGATGCGGCAACACTTTATGAATCTTCAAGAAGATGCATTCATGTTTATTTGGAAACTAGAAGAAAGTTGACCACCATTGAAGTTCTCTCAGATACTGTTAGTACTACATCCTCAAATTCGGCGGCATCTATTAGTAGTTCTCCACTTTGGTTGATACAATCATTGACATTGAGTGTCATTTATGGCTTGTTTGCAGATGAAGAGATTTCTTTGAGTGTTATTATTAGACAAGTTCACGCATTGAACACTTTGTTGAAATCGTCTGGTTTGAATTCCATTCAGTATGATTCTAAATTTGATAAAAACTTTAATGAGTTCATCAAATATGAATCTACTATCAGAACTATACATATGGTTTTTCATGTTTCTACTTTGCTGTCTACGTTGTACAACATTTTACCTTCCTTGACTGTTTCTGACATGCAAATTGATTTACCTTGTTCTAGCTCCATTTGGGACTGCTACACTAGTGAGGACTATATCCAAATTGTTGAGACATTCGATGCCAGGTCAAAAAGATTTAACGATGCATTGAGACATCTAATGCTATTGGACTTTGATCGTTTTGGTGAGCACGCTGATAACATTTCTAATGATCCTAATACTTACTTTTTTGATTGGCATATTAGTGAATTTGGATTGACATGTTTGCAGAATGCTCTTCATCAGATGGTTTATTTCTATCACCTTGGCAAAGATGATTTGGATGTTTCTATTGGTTTACAACATGCTAAAGGTAGATCGGTTATAACTCTTAATCAGTTGAACACTATTGGTGAAATGTGGAACACTATGGTCAATGGTTGTCAATTGTATAACGATTCCAATGAAATTTTCAATGACAGTTTAATTTTAAATCATTATTTGAATTTGAAATTATGCTCCATAGTAAGTTTGAACAAAATTAAAGAATCTGTTTGGCTCAAGTCATTCAATAACATTAATGAAAATTACTATCATTATCTTAACTACAGTGATAGCCAGCTTAAAGACCATATATTTCAAAAAGAATTGGTTCACCTGATTCAGAATTCTATTGATATTATGAAACTAGTCTTTTTCAATAATGACAGCTCTTTGATGGGCTCTATTTCACAGAAAGTGGAGTTACAGGGTGAAACAATTGATCAATTGGATGCTTTGTATGCAAATATACCAAATCAAACACAAGACGGTTTTGTCAATGAAGCGTCAGAGAAGGAAAATAAAGAATTCAATGTTATAAATTTGAATATTTTACATAAATTGAGTATCGACTCACAGATCTTGTTTGATGTTATTTTAATCATTGTGAAGTTTCTTATTAGTTTTGAAAACATATACAAAATTAGATTGAAGTTTAACAATGTTTCGGCGTTTACATTTTTAGGCGATGATGAGGCAAACGGTGATTCAAAAAGAACTACTAATGAATTTGATCAGCTCTTGTTCAAATATTATGTCAAATTCTTCAAAATCTATCTATCTATGGAACAGTTTATGAAAATCAATTACAACTATGAAGATTTTGAAACGGACCAACCGATAGCCGGTAATCCATTTTACCCGGTCCAAATGTTGCGCGCTAGAGGTTTGTTACCTAATAGAGATGATTTTGCGAATGACTCCAGTGAAATTGATAGATTTTTAAGAGAATCTAAAGAAAGATTTTCAAAAACAGGACAGTGGATGAAACAAATGGCCAGTGACGAAGTTGGTTTGAGTGATGTTGAGCTGGTAATGAATGAACTTATTGGCTTTAAATTGCCTTATAAGTTTTTAAAGATTTGTGGGTTTTTATTTGGATTCATTTATGATAGAAACTTCAAGTTTGTGAATTTTAGACATTTAAGCGATGTTCTTTTCCATTTAAGAGTGTTTTTGGAAAGTAAGGATGAAGATGATAATATATGAGTGAAGTGTGGAAGAACATTTTGGAGCTAATAACTTATAAGTTGAATACATAATTGCGAACGTCATCCTTACTTTAGTTATGTTATTTTACGGTTTTCAAATTTTACGGTAATGATAATGATATTAATAAATTTTTTAACTGAGATGTTTATACTTTCTTAGATATCAATCCTTTGAACATATCAAATGAATTCCCGTCTGGTTGTAATTGATAAACTGTGCCTGTAGGTTTTCCGTTAGGATTCAATTCTCTAACTGATAACATCCCCCATTCTGTTGTAATACCAACAATTTGAGCTTTCATGTTTGATTGATCATGAAGTGTAACTACTTGGTTTGAGTGGAACCAAAGACTATAATACTCAGCCAAGAAAGGTTCAAACCCTGCCATTTTAAATTTGTTGATCATTTCATGGAAAGTGGATAAATACTTGGCCAAAAGTTTTTCAGTTTCAAAGTATTCCAATTGAGTGCCTAAAGTTTTATTCATAGTTTCAACCACTTTATTGAGGGATGTTGTAGGTGATGACTCATTACCAACGTTTAAACCAGCGCCAATGACCAAATGATAAACCTGATCTATCAAATTTGTATTGACTAGAATCCCACCGATTTTGGCATGAGTGGTGTCTTGACTATTAGGATCAATTTTTTTCCCAATGAATTCAGGAAGCATAATGTAAATGTCGTTTGGCCATTTGATTTTAACTGGAACAATGTGAGTTTTTGTGTCATATTCTAAAATTGCCTTTGTGTAAGCCATAGCAGAAAGATACTGGAAGAAAACAATTGGGGATCTTTGCGTAAGTTGCATAGGAAGTTTGACCATATTGGAAACAGCAAGAACACCTCGTGGATTGACCCAATGGTTACCGGATCTCCCTTTACCTGCCACTTGTGTTGAACCGTGAATGGTAAACCCATCTGGTAAATATTTGAGCAAATTATAATTATTATCCATTAGTGTGGATGTGGATGTGAGAACTTCACCATACATGAAAGTAGACGCAGTTAGATGTGTGTCGTTGATTTGGCCTGATTCAAGGTAATTTCGTTTGAGGTATGACTGGAAAAGTCCAATGTCAAAACAAGGTGTTGCTTCCTTTGGAGGCAAGAGCTGTCCACAAACATAGATTTGTTTAATAGCTGTGTCTGGATCTTCATGTGAGTTAGAGAAAAATTGATCAAGCATGGATAGTCCATTATGAAGTTGCACAGTGTCGTGACCCAAATTGATAGCCCCCTCTTGATTGTATCCAACATTTTCAAACAAAGTCTGAGCAAGATCCATGCATGAAGTATTTTTGAATGACGTTAAGAAGAGTGGAGTCAATGCAGGTCTTTCAATTACTTTCTCATTCACTGTCAAACCAAGTTTAACAAGACATAAACGAAGGAATTCTAATCTCTCTTTGTTTTGTTCTTTCAAAATGTTGATAATATCGCCGTAGCCACGCACAGATCCATCATCGGTAAGCAAATCTGGAGAAAATTCGATATGAGGACCGGATAAAAGTGCTTTACCGCGGCCAAAAGTTGATAAAACCACAGCAGCATTTACTCCGTCTGGATCATCATCATTGACATCAATTGCATCAGTGAAACTAGCCAAAATTTCCACGTTGGAGAACTTGTGCGCGTCGACAAACATACCACCACCGTTCAAGTAAGAAACAACAGTACTGGAAAACGAAGGAAACGCACTATTATTGACGCTTAAATTGACAGCACGCGCTCCAACCTCGGATTGATAAACAAATCCCTTGATGGCAGACCCTCTGCAGATACCAGGAAAAAACTTGAGCTCACGGGGACCGCTGACTTCCATAGCAGGATCACCAACCTCAAATTCACATTTTGAAGAACCATAATACCCACCAGAGCAAAAACCAATGTACTTGCCACCTTTTCTCACAAAGTTCGAGATGCGCGAATTCACTTCGCCATTGAATAGCTTGCACACTGGCAAGTCGGCCCCACCAGGGATAACTAGCACAGCAGTTTTTGACTCCCAAGGTTGCTCTTTAATTAACAACTCTGAAACGGTTGAAACTGCATAATAAGGAGACAGCATAACTCTAAGAGCATCAACAGCGTGTTTAACGGATCCGGGCGTTGTCCCAGGACCTGAATAGACTAAGACGTTCATTGTCACGTGACTTCTTGCTAAAGAGTGGAGTTTAAAAAAATTTCGGAGATGGGAAATGTTGGATTTTTCAGTGAGGAAGACATTTTAGGTGTGCGCTTATTAAAGATGTCAAGGTTGGCGCTCTTTCAGCCAGTTTGGCGATTTTCTAATGGTATCAATAGGTCTTTTGCTATGAGAAGTGTGTGTGTGCGAAATTTCAGCAGCTTTAGACCTCTTCTGGACGCCGCGACAAAGCCCAAGATGAATCAGCTGCTGAAGGATCAGGCCCGTGAGTTCCGTGAAAGATCTGCGAACCTACGCATGGAGACCCAATCTAAGATAGAAAAGGGTAAGGAGAAGATTCAGAAGTTTAAGAAGATTCTACCACCAGAAATACATGAGAATGTGTACACGATACCTAATATGCTTACAACTACACGTTTGTTTTCAGCTCCTGTGATTGGTTATATGATCATGCATGGGCAAGTTTCGTGGGCTTTAGCATTGTTCACGTATTCTTGTGTCACGGATTTCTTGGATGGGTTCATTGCAAGAAGATGGAAGTTGAAATCAGTTGTTGGGTCAATCATTGATCCTATGGCCGACAAACTTCTGATGGTTGTTTGCACCACTACTTTGGCCATGACGAACTCTATGCCAATGTATGTTGCAGGTCTCATCATTGGTAGAGATGTTGCGTTGGGAGTTGCGGCCTTGGTTATTCGTTACATCTCTTTACCTGCTCCAAAAACGTTTCTCAGATACTGGGATTTCAGCATTGTGAGTGCTGAAGTCCACCCTACGATGATTTCAAAGGTGAACACCGGATTACAAATGCTATATTTAGGGTCGATGATGGTGAAGCCAGTGTTTCTACTATATCTTTCTGAACATTTCGGTGTTGAAACTACCCAGATTTTCTTGGATTTTGTTCAGTATTTGGAGTGGACAGTGGCTGTGACAACTTTATGGAGTGGTCTAAGCTATGCATTCAGTAGAAAGGCAGTTAAGTTTGTCAATGCACCAAAGCCTTAAGCATGTTGCTGAGCATGATTTGAAACCTTTAGATTTCATCCAATTCTACATTTTATAACCATTACATTCATTATCACTACCATTCAACCTGTATCTAATTTGCTAATTTTAATTAATTACAAAGATTTATAAAAAAGGTTCACTTGAATATAGATGTCAGTGTTCTAACGACTGATGGCAATGTCGTCAATTCTAAGAATGGACTTGACGGTTTCGGCAGCCAAAGTGATGGCACTGATGTTCACCAAAACTGGTTGTAGAACATTTTCAGTGTATGTGTTAGTTGCGCCTGCCCTTCTGACGGATATACCAGCCTCCTTTTCACCATTTTCATGTTTATTTCTTAAATCGGTAACGATTTCAATTGGGTTCAAACCGGCATTTTCAGCCAAGGTGGTTGGGATGACTTCTAAAGCATTAGCAAATTCGGTGAAACATAATTGTTCAACACCCTTCAAGGTATGAGCTTCTTTAATCAATGTTCTGGA
Source organism: Saturnispora bothae (assembly GCA_030462855.1). Lineage (NCBI taxonomy): Eukaryota > Fungi > Ascomycota > Pichiomycetes > Pichiales > Pichiaceae > Saturnispora > Saturnispora bothae. The sequence goes on along the minus strand of JAKVQQ010000017.1, from coordinate 165,997 downwards.
CACTTCGATTTCTGGCGCACCACCACCGGCGATTAGAGCTCTTTCTTTGACCAAACATCTAATGACACAAAGTGCATCGTGGATGGATCTTTCAGTTTCATCCAAAACTTGATTGTTGGCACCTCTACATATAACTGAAACCGTTGGATGAGTAACGTTTTTAATACCTGTAATTTCAATGATTTTAGAACCAGAAGATTCGATTTCTTCGACTAAATCGGCACTTGCCAATCTGCTTTCTGTAAAGAACTCAACATCAGCCACCGGCTTGCAGCCAAGAGACTTTGAAATGAACTCAATTTCATCTCTTTCGATATCCTTGACAACCATAATGTTCAACTTAGAAAGAAAATGCAAAGCTAAGTCATTGACAGCTTCTCTCAAAATGGACTTTTGAATAAGTAAGACGTTACATTTGGACTTCTTAATCTGTTTACAAATGTTCAAAATGTAAGCTCTTTCTTCTTTTAAAATTTTGTCCATCTGTCTATAATCATTGACAACAATGTTGTTTTCCATGTCTGGTTTTGGAGGAGACAATTGGAATTGGATTAAACCAATTTTGGCCTTTTCCATTCTTATTGGACCGTTTGCATATTTCAAAGCAGTTTGAGTTAAAACAACACCATCAACCATTTGGGTATCTTCAATAGTACCACCAAGTTTCTTGATCAATCTGATATCATTCAAATCAACATTGTTGGCATTCTTTTTAACAACCTTCAACACAGAATCAACAGAAATAGGAGCCAACGTGCTAGAGTATTGAGAAACAATTTTTGAAGACAATGAAGTGTTGGCTGCCTTTATCAAAGCGTCTCTATCTTCAAGGGAAATCTTGTGCGACATGTCGATCATGATCTCAGTGGCCCTCTTAGCAGCTCTCTGGAAAGATTCAGAGATGATAGTTGGATGAACACCTTTATTGAGTAAGTTCTCAGCGGCACCTAGAAGTGCGCCCGTAACCACCACAACTGAGGTTGTACCATCACCAGCTTCGACATCTTGAGCACCAGAAACATCAACAAGCATCTTAGCAGCAGGATGTAAAATCGCCATGTGTTTCAAGATGGTATGTCCATCGTTGGAGATGATCACATCACCAGTCTTTGTCTTAATCATCTTGTCCATACCTTTTGGCCCTAATGATGTTCTAATGGCGTCGGCAACAGCACGAGCAGCAAGAATGTTCGATTTGCGGACTTCCTGTGGTTTCTCCTTGTTCTTGAACGTCGCGTTCGATGGTTGTGCAGACATGTCTATAAGTAACGAGAAGCGTGTATTGGACATCTTCAAATTTTTTTGCAAAAATAATAAAAAATCCTCTGATTAATCACGATTTTCATTGATTAAAGATCTTAATATGTCACAAGTTGCCACTTTAGACAATCAAACGGAGTATGGTGATGGTTCTGGTGAATTTTGTGAAATTTCATTAAAAAAAGAGGATTTGATGGGTTGTCAATATTCACATTGGTATTCAAAATTCAATCAATTTGCTCTCTCTCCTGCTACCATCATAAGGCCTCTTCCTAAGACATTTTTAGACTACTTAGAAAGTGACGGGATTGATTTGCCAAAAGGAGCGCCTCACGAGTCTACGCTTTTCCAAAATCCAACACCAAACAGTGATAATGAATACAGTGATTGGGAAGATGAAAGTCCAAAGGAAACATCTGTGGATCCAACAGACGCCTTCAAAGAATTGCATGAGCGAATAAAAAGTGTCATTAAGGAATATGGCAGCGTTTCACCTAAATTGAATTGGTCTTCACCCCAAGATTCTACATGGATCATGACGAATAAAACCATGCAATGCTTTTCTCCATCTGATCTTTACTTGTTGTTGAAATCGTCGGATTACATCAATCATGACCTGTATCATGCATTTGATGATATCGAGGACAAGCCGGTTGCATCAGAGCTAGAATATGAACTTGTTTTGAGAAAATGGGTCAACGTCAACCCTTCCATGGAGTTCAGGTGTTTCGTCAGAGACAGACAACTTATTGGAATATCCCAACGTGACTTGAACTATTATTCATTTTTGGATGAAGTTCGTGACGAGTTGTTGGATAAAATAGCAATGTTTTTTGATGATGAACTCATGGGTAAAGTGGACCCTAACTCATTTGTGTTTGATGTGTACATTCCAAAGCCGCTGAATAAAGTTTATTTGATCGACATCAATTTATTTGCAAGAACGACAGACTCGCTGCTTTTCTCATGGCATGAGTTGGCTACTCTGAAACCGGATCATGATGACGTCGAATTCAGACTGGTTACTGAGCATAATTCTGGCAGGTTTTCAACTAAGGCCCATTCTCAAAACCACGTTCCTCGTGACTTTCTTGAGGCTGGCGTGAATACTGAATCAATGGTAGATTTCCTTAAGAAAATGAAGGAAATGGAATTGCAAGGAGAATCTGATGATTCGGATGATGATGAACAATAATGACATTATGCAATATTTTTGATTCATCTTTGTTGTGTGTGTGTATTAGATTAAACTTTATAGAAACTTACATACTTTTGGTAAGCTGTTTTTGCTTAGTTATGAACTCTTTGGAATTATGCAATTGTGAATTCCTTTTCTTGGCCTTTTGAATTGCCTTTAGTGTGATACATCCTCGGTCTGTATTCTGGGTATGACTCCATCACTTTTGAGTTTTTGAATTTTTGAATTAAGCAGTCCATCCCTTGAACTTTGGCATATGCTAGCTGGCAAACCTTTTCAGATTTAAATTTGCTCCACTTTTTACCATTCCTAGCTTTAAAAAACTGAATAATCTTTTTGGGATCAGCAAATGATACAAAGGCATAACCAACATTACAGTGATTTTCAAAATCGACTCTTAAATACAAAAATTCGTAGTCGCCCCAGCTAGTAATATCGATCAACTCTTTTAATTCTTTATGGGTAACTTTGTTTGGTATATTTCTAATCAGAATAGTTACTCTTTTTTCTTCCCCTGATTCTATTTTCTGAATATCTATTTTATTTTCTAAAGGTATGGTGGTCATTGAGAACGGTTGCGATGCCAATCTTCTATGCTTCAATTGCATGTATTTTTTCCATTCTGATTCATTTAATGCAAGTAATCCATTCTGTATATCTGGTAAGTCTAGCAGGGAGTGCAGATTATTATGACCTAAAATTGGGATTTGTGTTGGCCTTTGATTGAGGCCGACTAAAGCTTCATTGGAGTCATTTTTTGAAGTTGAGCCAACTAATTCAACCAATGTGCTAAACAAATTTGCTCTCACCCTATAAACTTTCACATATGTCAGTTTTTGGAGTTTAAAGGCAACTCTAATGTCGTAATATCTTACGCGAAAGTAAATACCTTTAGACTCAAACTGATCTATTGAATTGATTGCACCAAATTTGCTCATTTGAAAATATAACTCGTTTTGAAATTGATAAACATTGAAATTGGGCATTAGTAATTTCTTGTCAAAAGTGATGTAAACTGTATCATAGCAGTCTTCAAAAAATCTAAAATTTTCTGTTTTGGTGACATGATTATAGATAAAATCATTTTTTACGTAATTGAATTCCAAATCAAAAATACCTTCATTTTGAGCAGCTTGTTTTAACTTGTTGATGTCGTTGGAAATGTTTCTTAGATCAAACCAGCCAATTACTAAACATTTAAAATTGCGGACTATTATTTCTCTGGCTCCATTTATGGACATTGGATCAATATAAACTTGGACCAACTGTTTTAACTTTAATGTGTCTGTGCAGGTAGCTAATAATATTCTTGAAATGGGGAAGGCAATGTTATTTGCCATTGGCAAAACTTGATGAGAGTTTTCATTTGTACTTTTTAGCATATTAGGACTTGGTAATACTAGTTTTGGGTACAATGCTGTTGCACTCAATGGGGTCAATGGCGAGTCCATCAAAATATTCGAAGAATCCATTTTCCATATATTATCACTATTACTTGAGCCTAATAAAAAGGGATCACTTGTGCTTTCTAAATTGTTTCTAAAACCAGTAATAGTGCTCTTTGGTGTGCCACTATAGAGTGTGGTTAAATTTGTCAACCCTGATGGTACTTGGCTGTGATTACACATTCCTATTCTGGACGGGAAAGATTTTGAAACACTTTCTTCATCCAAGTTAATAACTTCTGTCTCTGTGATTCCAAGAAGCGTATTCAATTCAAGCATAATTGTGTCTTCTTTGAGGCTCAATTTGCCTTTTGTGATCCAAATGCGTGGTTTTGTTGTGTGTTTGGATTTAGTCTTGAATTATAGTTTAATCTTAATATGAGAACAATTAAACCAAACAGTATCGCACAAGAACAAAGTGCAAACTCTAAGTACCTTGCTATAAAAAGGCAACTGTAAGAAATTTGATAGATTTAACATGAGCCTTTTTTTCCACTAGCTCATTTCTTACAAATTAAACAAATCAATGTATATGACATTTATGTTGCAAGCAACCAGCCGTAGTTTTAGACATTAATAATAGGTGGCGACTTGTGACCAAAATAAATACTTAGTCAAAAATAGCAGCCGTTTTTCATTAAAAAATCACGTGTTGCAAGTTAGTCCAACACAGAAGTTAGTAGCTCAAGTAAAAGAAACAGTAGGTTAATCCAGCATGTTTTACTTACAATAACATTTATTTGTAGATGTCCAATGGTATCTATGTTTATTTTAGTGAGAACGCTTTTGTTTCCATAATCATTTTAGAGTCCATTAACACATCTAGTACTAAGCATGAACTCACTTTTAAAAGTATATTCATTAGATTTAAACCATAAATAATAGCGCCGTTGTTTAAACAACGTTAAAAATTAAAAGGTGAAGTCGAACGTTAGAAGTTTCAACGGATTTTAAAATGCCAAAAGAGTGAATTTTAAGTGGGTGAGTGATATTAGATCATATAACACTGTTGAAAAGCTGACGCTTGAAGTTTTATGTCCATTAATGTTCATAAATAAATATCCAACTCACTGTGAAATGACGGCAACTTTGATTTTGGAAATTGATTGAATCTTCTTATTGCTTGAGACGGATGTGTATTCAATACTAAAATTCATGGGATCTTTTTTATGATAATGATATCATTGTTGTACAAAAATTACAACTCAAGTTTTAAGCGATTGGAAAATGTCTATCAGATGCAGAGTAATGTTTGAAGAGAGTAGTTCAGATAAGCAAACTGTTGAAAAGGCTTTGAAGATTCAAAAAAGCAAATTAAACAGCATTGATTTTTTTCCAAAACTAAGAAATCAAACATTAGCCTCACGATTATTTAAAGCAAGGTTAAACAAAGCCTTTCAATTTGAAAGCTGCTGAGCGAATCGAATAAAATGTAAACAAAAAAGAAGAAAAAGTTTTCCAAGTTGAGATCTGAGATAAGATTGTGGGGGAAACAAGATAAGGATTTTAAAGTGGCATTAGGTTCAAGGGACAAAAGAAATGACCGATAGTGGAGTCAGCGATTGTTAAAAGTAATATTATTAAGGATACAAATGTTGGAAAATAGCAAAAGTATAATATCAGTGTGATTAAAAAACAAAAGCGCTTGAAATGAAGCCAAAGAATTAGAAAAGCGTCAATGAAAATAATAACTAACGCACTTAGAAAATGGACTTGATCTTGGAAAAGAAACCCTTCTTTTCTTTCTTCCCATTAACAGTGGCCTTGTTGGCTTCTTCACTTGCAACTTGTTGTAAAGACTTGTTAGCACCCAATTCATCGGTAGCAACAGGCTTCATGGCAGAAGAGACTTCGCCGTAGGATTGGATGGACTTAACAGCCTTGAGAGCCATTTCAGTCACAGCGTTGTGCTCCTTCTTCGCGCTGGCGCTGTGTTCCTTAGATGCCTTAGCATCGAGTGGAACTTCGGAAGCCAACTGTTGCAAAGACTTGTTGGCTCCTAACTCATCAGTAGCAACAGGCTTCATAGCAGAAGAAACTTCGCCGTAGGATTGAATGGACTTAACAGCCTTAATGGCCATATCAGAGATCTTGCTGTGGGATTCAGTTGACATTTCGTTAACAAAGAAAGCTTGTTTATGGCTTCACTTGACAGAAAGAAAATTTGTCTCTATTTATAAGAGTGTGCTCCTTATCGAATTTTCAAACGGCATTACGGAATGCTGGTTTTGGTGGGCTTATCTGGGGCCAAAATGCAGCGCCGATCGTAACCGCCAAAGAAAACGGCTGGAATACGAAAAGCTGTTTATCTCGTTTAGCTTCTGCGCACGTGAGTTTATTGCGGTTTCTATATAGATGGATTACTATGGAGCCACATGGCGCCGTGCTGAGTAAAAAAAGAAAGTGCTCAGCATGGAATACAATGTAACTACTTTCTAAACTTTTTCAATGGATCGGCCTTACGGACACCGCCCTTCTTCTTGGATTGGTGCTTCTTCTTCCCTTTGGCAAATGGAATGAAGCCCATTTTTTTGGGGTCTGTGCGTGCTCCCGGTGGGAGAAGATAGTCAGGAACATGCTTTAAGTGAGACTCGGTTCTAACTCTGGAAAGATCTTTATCGTGTCTCAAGGAGATCAAATCTTGTGGGTTTTCTTCAAAGTGACGTTTCAATTTCTCACTTTGCATCAATTCGAGTTTGATTTCCTTCAATCTCGCTTCTCTAACAGCAGCCTTTGTGACGGATCTGAAAGAATCTTCCATTCTATACCTGAAGTTATCCAACTGCTTCGTGTCTAATTGGTATGGCTCGATAGAGTAGCCAAGCTTCTTTTGTGTTTTTTCGATTCTAGCAAGAACCTTCTCATCCTTTTTAGCGCTTGGCAATGAGGACCATTTGTGTTTACCAAATTCACTCTTGAGAACCACAAAGGACAACGCAATACCGGACTTCCCACCTCTGGCAGTTCTACCAACTCTATGAACATATGCCTTGGAAGAAGTTGGAAGATCAAAATTAAGAACGCATGCAACGTTTTTGAAATCGACACCACGAGAAACGCTATAATCGTTATCGTTAGCCTTTGATTTCTTTTTCGGTCTTTCGTTTTCTTCTTCATCGTTCGCATCTTCGTCGTATTCATTCGATGAGTCCGTAGCAATTAACAGGTTGTAAACGTTCTTGTTGAATTCATCAACAATGTGCAATCTCGAATTTATTGGCAATTCAGAGTTCAAAATACATGACCTTATACCGAAATTGTTCAAAAACAACTTCAACTTGTAACCTCTATCTAAATCATTAACAAAAATAATGATTTTACCTTTCAACAAGTTCAACTTGAGAATAACATAAATGTAAAGGAACTTATCTATTTCATTCATTTTGATATAGTACTGAGTCAATCTTTTACTTTGATTATCAACATCTTGTAATTTTAAAACAACTGGCTTGTTACAGTATTTAGCTTTCAATTCATTCAATTCATCACTCAAAGTGGCAGACATCATGAAAATTTGGATGGACTGTTTCAAATTTAAGTAGTTTGTCAACTTATCCAAATCATCATTGTAACCATAACCAAGCATTAAATCAACCTCATCTAAGACTAGATATTTCAAATCCATCAAGTTTAATAGTTGTTGAGACTCCAAAATTGAAATCAACTTAGCAGGAGTTGAAATAAGAATTTCTGGCTTTTCATTCAAAAGTGTCTTTAACAATTGTTGGGATATTTGATCATTTAAGTTGACTGCCTTGATTTCTTTACCACAGTATATTATTAATTCATTGATAAATTTATGAACTTGATTAGACAATTCTTTAGTTGGAACTAAAATCACAGATTTGATCTCTTTCTTACCAGTAGTGGCCATTAAAATAGATTGAACAATGGGAATACAGTATGCCCCCGTTTTACCAGATCCAGTGTTGGCCTTGGCAAGAATATCTTTCTTCTCATCCAAAGACAACTTGATAGATTGTGATTGAATCAAAGTAGGATGCTCAAACCCAAGACGGTTGATAGCTTGAACTAATCTTGGATCTAAGTTAAAAGACTCAAATGTCTTTTCTTCATCGACATAATCCTTAGTAACGGCTACGTTAGACATCGAATGTTAGAATAGTAAAGAAAAGTGCTTTAAAAAAAATTTGAACTGAAAAATTTCTATTATTTTTAAATATTTTTTTTATCGCATATTTCGCTTCAATGAAAAATCATATTATAAAGTGTATAAATAAAGGAAAGAAAAACTGGTTAATTCTTTGAAGAATCTTCCTTAAGAGTGACAATTCTGTTTAAAATAAGCTTTTCAGAAGAAGAATCTTTGTCTAAACAGAAGTAACCCAATCTTAAAGCTTGGAATCTAACTGTTTCCAGACCAGCTTCTTCCTTGATGGAGAACTTTTCGTCAACAGTGTATGGCATGTTCAAAGGAGACTTTGCCTTGATTTCCAAAAGAGCAGGTTCGATCATAGCATTCTTGATGATATGTTCAGAATCTGGGTTAATATCGGCAAGGAATCCATCAGGGTGGGCAGATGGATTTTCAGATTTGAACAATTGATTATATGATCTGATTTCTGAAACATGAACTGGAGAGTTGTGTTTCTTTGATTCTGGGACCCATTGGATGAAAGCCTTTGGCTTCTTGTGGGTAGATGGGTCATTCATGTATTCAACATGGATAACACTTGGCTTACCTTCAGCATTCTTTTCAACGGACTTGACTCTGATGTTGAATGGAACTCTCATTAAACCAACAGGTTGAGTTGGTGACAATCTGAAGTAACCATCAGTGGACTCATCTCTGTAATCATTAGCGTCAATGTAGATAGTCTTAGTTAATGGAATTTGTCTTGAACCAAAATTGTCATCACCTGGCTTATATGGCATTTCAACCAATTCCTCGAAATCATCAGCAACGTTATCAAGAACAACCTTGATTGGCTCCTCAATCATCATCAATCTTGGAGTAGTAACATCCAAATATTGTCTGATGGCTGATTCAAATCTAACTGATTGAATGTTAGTATCAGCAGTAGTAACACCCAAAGTGTTAATGAATGAAAGAATTGCGCCTGGTGGAACACCTCTTCTTCTCAAAGATTCTAAAGTATACAATCTTGGATCATCCCAAGATCTAACATAATTTTCTTTGACTAACTTGGCGATCTTCCTCTTTGACATGATAGTACCGGTGATGTTCAATCTACCGTATTCTCTTTGAGGAGGTCTGTAAACATGAAGGGCATCACAGAGCCATTCATAACTTTCTCTTGAAGCATGGAACTCAGTAGTACAAAGAGAGTGAGTGATGTTTTCCATGGAATCAACCAAACAATGGGTGAAATCATAAGTTGGGTAAATCTTCCATTTATCACCTGTTCTAGCATGAGAAGCATTTAAAACTCTGTAAGCGACCAAATCCCACATTTGAGGTGAGCCTGATTCCAAATTCTGTTTCATTCTCAAAGTTGCTTCACCAGGTTTGTAATGACCATCCTTCATTTTTCTGAATTCTGTCATATTTTCTTCGACTGATCTGCTTCTCCAAGGAGAGGCGGATCTTTCACCACCTGGGGTACCATCTTCTTTGATACCTCTTTGGAATTTGACTTGTTCAGGAGTTGAGTGATCAACATAGGCCAAACCAAGTTCAACAAGCTTTTCAGAAAGAGCGTACAATTGATCAAAGTAGTCTGAAGAGTAGGTAATTTTCCAAGGTTCAAATCCTAACCATTTAACACATTTTAAGATGGAATCAAAGTAAACTTGCTCCTCGGCTTCAGGGTTGGTATCATCATATCTTAAGTAACAATGACCGTTATGGTATTTAGCATAACCAAAATTGACAGTAATGGCCTTGGAATGACCAATGTGTAAGAATCCATTAGGTTCAGGAGGGAATCTAGTATGCACTTTACCTTGGATGAATTTCAAATGTGCAGGCATGACATCATCAAAAGCTTGAGGTTCTTCACCAGGTTTATGTAAATCACCAAGGAAACCTTCGGCGAACATGTTTCTTACGTTAGTATTGGCTTGTTCAACTTTTTTCTCGTTGGTCTTGGAAGGTTGCTTTTTCTTTTCCTTCTTGATAACATCTCTTTCATCTTTTGGACCACAGATAGACAAGATTTCAGAGTCGATAGTTGGCTTGAAGAGAGCAGGTGAGGCCCATTTTAATGAATCTAATTTTCTCAAATCGGCCAAGAGCACATTAACTATTGTGTATCTTTTAGCAACAATTTCGTCTAATTTAGATTGACAGAATTCGTGGATGATGGATTTGACTTCATCATCACTTAATTTGATTCCAAACCCAGATGCTGACTTCATTTCAGCTTCATTATAATCATCAGCATGAGTTTCGCTGTATTTGATAGCTTCTTGAATTTGCAACTTCATGGTGTAACCACCGGTGACAACGCCTGAAATAACTGTTTCCAAATGGTTCACTGGTTTGCCCTTAAGAATCGTGGCGATGTCGTGCAAGAGGGCCAATTGAGTCTTTGACAGCTCATTGGTTTGATCCTTGGCTAAAGTAACAACTTCGTCAAGTGATTGGGAAACTTTAGCATTCTTTAAGATCTCGACTACTTTCTTTTCTTCAAATCCAATGCTCTTGAATTTCTCAGTAAGACCTTCAACGTCCATTTTAATCGTTGTATAAGTAAAATTAATGATGACAAAATTTTATTTTCGTTTTCTCACCACTTTTATTTTAAACTGTATTTTATTTTGCTTTGCTCCTTAAAGTTTACACAGAATATAAAATGAAACCTTTTTTTCAAACTTGTTGTTTGCTGCCGTAGAAGCAAAAGTTTTTCACGATACGACTGTAGTCATCATGGCGGCCATTTTTAGGTGCCGATGATAGATCCAGAAGACACGAATCGGAACGGGCTTTTCTCAGTTTAACAGCGTTAGGAGCCTTTTGCTGAGCCACAGCGGTAAAGGAAGGTTGTTCTCTGAAAGAGTCAATGAAGTTGTAGTTGTTTTTTAGCTTTATACTGTCGTCCAAATCAAACATGGAGGATTTGGATTTTGATCTTGGCCTGATGCCGCTACTTGATCCTGGTCTCATTAAGTCGGTGCTATTTGTTTTCGAAATTGTAGATTTGACCAACTTTACTGAATAATCTTTACCGTTGTTATTGTCCCAATATGAAACACCATTGGTTATGTACTGAATGCAAAACTTGATGTTGAGTTCTTTTGAGTATGTTGTCAGGAGATCCAATTTGATGATGAATGAGAATTTATCATAGCTGATAGAATTTGATGCGGCTGAATAAGGGCTGGAATTTGAGGTTGAATAATTAAATAAATGATTGGATGAAATGTAATTCGAGTTATCAATCTCAATGAATGATTGCCAGTTGTCGTAAGTGAGCTTGACAATCACTTCTTTTTTGAATGCCAAGTTTTTAACAAAGATGAAGCCAATGAGGGCGTTTTTTGAAGAATTCAACTTCAAACTTTCCAATATAACATTAGCTTGGGTATTTAGTCTTAGGAAATTTAACGAATTGGTATTATGTGGCGTGTCATTTTGAACAATTTCCCATGAGGCTGGAGAGCTGGATGAATTGGAGTCGTAGTCTTCTTCTACTTCAGACTCTGAGTCAAAATCAAAAATGGAGTCGTAATCTGAATCATCTGATGAGTCCAATATTGTGCTTGTATGGTGAAAGTATTTAACGTTTTCAAGGTCGTCGGCAAACTTCACACATTTGGTGTTTGGCATTGAATTCGACCGGTGCAAACTGTGTTGGGTTAGCTCATTCAACTTGAGGGACGATTTGAGTAATTCTCCAGATTTTTTTCTCAAAAGGGTATTATTGCGGTGTGTTTTAGCCGGACCCAAAAATCCAGTGGATTTATTAGCATGGTCCACTATGATTGTCCTTGCATCATCCACGCTGGTTTTGGTGTCATCTTCCAAACATGTTGCCGCGGCCTCCGCCTCGTCCAAAACATTCTCGCTATTGTTCCCTAAACATGACGAAAATGTCGAGCCGGATACGTTGGACAGGTTCGAAAAAGAGGAGGAGGAGATAGTCGAGACTGTGTGGTTTATATTCTTGCCACTTGGAGCTTCGGTTTTCACAGAACCCATACTACGAGGCGACATAACATCCACCATAGTGTTATCGGCTGAGGAAAAATGTTTTGAAGGCAGCAGCCCAACTGCGTCTAGGTTGCTCCCTAGCGTGTGGAGGTTTGACACCGTCAAAGGCGACGTTGAATACGCCCTTGGACCGAGAAATGACATGATTAGCTTTAAAAAGAAGTCCACTTTAAGGGTAAATTAAAAAATTAGGAAAAGAGCCCCTTTAAATATCGATTGAGACAATCTCTGCCAAAAAGCTCAGCATGCGGAGTTTGTGAATTGGATTAAAACAATTAAAATTGCTTAAATTGGGCCCGGAGCCCGCCGGAAAAAGGTCTATTGTTTGGCTGGTGCTTCTGCACCTTTTGCTCCACTCATTTGCTTTCAAAGCTTTTTTAGGGGTCGCCAACAGTACCTTTATTGTATTCGCCCCACATTTTGTTATTGTGCGATTAAAAATTCTTGCCTGATAATAAAGGTGTGGAGGATTGAAAAAAAAAATAAGTTGGGGTTATCGAATTGAAAAAACAAATGCGCAAGCCCGGAATCGAACCAGGGGCTCAACTATGGCAAAGTTGAATTTTACCACTAAACCACTTGCGCTGTTGTTGAAACTTTTGATGTAAGTTGGCTTCTGGTGGTGTCTGCCAAGAAAGTATGAGAAATGACGTTTTAAAGCTGGCGCCTAGGGGTATATGTAGTGGTATGAGGGGTGTTTTTTAATGGTTTACTATGATTTGGTGATTTGGTGATTACCTTGATTAGCTAATTGCTGGTCTGAGAGCGCCCACAGCGAGCGGACCTCGTCTCCTGTAATACATTGGTGACTTGCTTCCCATCGCTACAAAATGCGTATTCGCCTCATGTAAGTGACTTGCTTCCCATTGCTACAAAATGCGTATTCGCCTCCTGTAAGTGACTTGCTTCCCATTGCTACAAAATGCCTACTCGTCATCTATCATTACTTGGGTATACTTCTAACGACGACTGTGTCCTCTATTCACAACACCCCGGCGCCCCTTGCCAACACCGCCGCCTAAACGCCTTGGTTTCCAGTTTTTCACCAATCGGCCTCTCTCCACGTCACATACAACTTTGAACCCGTCAATTGTCTTCCCGTTGATGCCAACAACACATTTTCTAGCCTCCACTGCTGTCGCAAACAAAACAAAAGCGTATCCCCGCGACTTCCCTTCCTTATCCTTTACCACGCTCACTTTCTCGATCTTTCCAAACTTCCCAAGAATCTTCAACAATGTATCTTCATTAGTGGTATAGTTCAATCTGCCTAAAAACACTGTGCATTGAACATCACCCTCGACATTGGGATCCCTGTAAGGATCATACTTCGACATATCAAGTAGCAGCTTGTCTACATGTTTCTGTGCTTTACTACCCTTGGATTCGCTGCCCGTCTTCGCTACTGCCTTTGTACTCTTGACTGTAGCACCACAATGTTCTGCCTCAAAGTTGGCCAGATATTGCAGAAAATGCGCGGTTCCTTCAATCGGCTCATACAAACTTTTCGCCCTTTCATCCTTTTCAATCTGCAGCTGTACCCATGGCAACTTCACGCTAAACTGAACAGCCATTTGCTGAAACACAAAACTAAAACACACATGGATTAGATTAATTTTTCAAGGCTGTGCAAAAAAATATTTGGTCTGAAATTTTTTTTTCTTTTCACTTAAATTTTCATACACCTTTTTATCTTTAAAATAGCATGGGTAAGGTCCAAAAGAAAAACGCTAAAGGTCGTTTGGATAAATACTACCATTTGGCCAAAGAAAAGGGGTATCGTGCACGTTCCTCCTTTAAAATCCTTCAAATTAATGAAAAATACGGTCATTTCTTAGAAAAATCTAAAGTTGTTATAGATTTATGTGCAGCACCAGGGTCTTGGTGTCAAGTTGCATCACAATTATGTCCTGTGAACTCACTCATCATTGGTGTTGATATTGTTCCTATGAAACCAATGCCAAATACTATCACATTCCAATCCGATATTACCACTGAAGATTGTAGATCTAAACTTGCTGGTTATATGAAAACTTGGAAAGCTGATACCGTTATGCATGATGGTGCTCCTAACGTTGGTTTAAATTGGGTCCAAGATGCGTTTTCTCAATCTCATTTGACTTTACAAGCTTTAAGATTAGCTGTTGAACATTTGGCTCCAAATGGTAACTTCATTACAAAAATTTTCAGATCAAAAGATTACAACAATTTACTTTGGGTTTTCAATCAATTGTTTGATAAAGTTGAGGCTACTAAACCACCTGCTTCTAGAAATGTTTCTGCTGAAATTTTCGTTGTTTGTAGAGGTTTCAAAGCTCCTAAGAAATTAGATCCTAGATTCCTTGATCCAAAGCATGTTTTTGATGAGGTTGAAGAAGGTCCTGAAAATAACGAAGCAAAGGTTTTCAATCCTGAAAAGAAAAAGAGAAATAGATCTGGTTATGAAGAAGGTGACTATCTTCAATTCCATCCAATGGACATTTTAGAATGGGTTAGACAGGAAGAAGATGTTATTAACACTCTTGGTAATGTTTCGACTTTTGAATTTGACAAGGCCTCTCCAGAATGGAAGATTCTCAAGAAAATGAAACAAACTACAAAAGAATTCATGGAATGTTGTAAAGATTTGAAAGTTCTTGGTAAGAAGGATTTCAAAATGCTCATAAAATGGAGAAAACATGCAAGAGATGAATTGGGTATAATTGACAAGAAGGATGAAGAAAAGCCTGAAATTGAAGTTGAGGAATTAACCGAAGATCAAAAGATCGATAAGGAATTGGACGATCTTAAAGAAAAGGCCAGATTGAAGCAAAAGAGAGAAAAGAGAAAAGCTAACGAAGAAAAACAAGCTGAAATCAAAAGAATGCAATTGAATATGTTAACAGATATGCAAATTGGTATTGATGCTGCTAATATTGGTTCCGAATCTATTTTCAACTTGAGAGATGCTGAAAAAACTGGTAAATTGGCTAAATTGGCTAAGGGTAAAAACCAAATGATCTTTTCAAAAGAAGAATTGGCTCAAGATAACGATATCATGGTTGAGGGTGGTAATTATGAAATAATTGACGAAGCTGATGTTGATAATTTAGAAGATCAGTTGAACAATATGTATTCTAGTTACAAAGAAAGAAGAATTGAAAGAGATGCTAAACTCAAAGCCAAGGAAGCTCGTGGCGGTGATGATGACGCATGGGAAGGTATTGATGAAACAAAGGATCAACCTGAATCTGATGAGGGTGAATTATTAGACAATTCAGATGATGAATCCGATGTTGATTCTGACGATGATGAAGCTATTAATCAATTAATTGCCAACATTGACAAAAAGAGAAGATCCGGCGCACTTTCATCCAAGGCTAAGAACTTCTTCAACAATCCTATTTTCCAAGACATGGACTTGAACATTGCTTCAAACACTAAGGGTGAAACTAAAGTGTTTGCACAAAATACTCAACAAGAAATTAACAAGTCAAGTAAGAAGTCCAAGCGAGAAGAAGTTTCCAAGAGTACCGAAGCCATGGATATTGATTCCTCTTCCGAGGAAGAATCTGCAAGTGATTCCGACGGTGAATTTGAAGTTGTTTCAAATGATTATCACAAACAAGGAAACCAGGATGATGACATGGATTACGATACTGATAGTGACACTGAAATCTATGAAAAAGCAACCGAATCTCACAAAGCCGATATTGACATTGCAACTGCTCAAGCTATGACCATGGCCCATGATTTAGCTCTTGGCAAGAAGAACAAGAACGATTTAATCAATGACGGTTTCAACAGATATTCCTTCAGAGACATGGAAGGTCTTCCTGAGTGGTTTGTTGACGAAGAATCACAGCACAATAAGATCAACAGGCCGATTACGAAGGAAGCTGCCATGGCTATCAAGGAAAAACAAAGACAATTAAATGCCAGACCTATCAAGAAGGTTTTGGAAGCTCAAGGACGAAAGAAGATGCGTGCCATTAGAAGACTTGAAAAACTTAAGAAGAAATCTGAAGGTATTCTTGATGATGATGGTAAGTCTGAGGCTGATAAGGCAAGTGAAATTGCTGCTTTGATGTCTAAAATGGGTAAGAAACCAAAGGAAAAGCCAAAGGTTACATTGGTTGTCGCTCATGGCCAAAACAAGGGTCTTGCCGGGAGACCTAAGGGTGTTAAGGGTAAATATAAGATGGTTGATGGTGTTTTGAAGAATGAAATGCGTGCATTAAGAAGAATTGCGAAAAAGAACAAGAAGAAGGGGAAGAAATAAATCAAAACATTATAAAAGCAATGAGCATCATGAGCATTCAGACAGTTTTTCGAAATTTCTGGAAATTTAAATTTTTTTGTAGTAATCACTTTCTTTTCTATTATAGAATTAAATATCATGTTTAAAGTCACCCGTTTAGCGAGTAGCCATGTTGTGAAGTCGTTGATTGTCACTAGGGGATTTCATTCTACCATAGTGACGAAATTGGATGATCCTTACAAGACTCTTGGTGTTGATAGAAGTGCTTCTTCATCTCAAATTAAAAAGGCATACTATAAATTAGCAAAGCAATACCATCCAGATGTCAACAAGGAGAAGGGTGCGGAAGAAAAGTTCCATAACTTACAAGAAGCTTATGACATTCTTTCCGACGCTGATAAGAAGGCTAAATATGACCAGTTTGGAGCTAGCGCATTTGGACAAGGTGCCGATCAAGGTTTCGGTGGTGGCGGTAATCCATATGGTGGCTTTGGTGGTGGCAACCCATTTGCTGGATTTAATGGAGGTGCTGGTAATCCATTTGGTGACATCAATTTTGAAGACTTATTTGGATTTGGTGGTAGAACTGGAAATAGAGGTGTTCAACACTATCAAGGTGAAGACATTGAATTATTGAGAACAATAACGTTCAAGGAGGCCATTTTTGGAAAGAAGTTGGATGTTTCTTATGAAGCCATTGACAAATGTGGCACTTGTGAAGGCTCAGGTATGAAGAAGGGTAAGAAGAAGCAAACCTGTAGAACATGTGGCGGTACAGGTTCGCAAATGCATGTTTTACAAGGTGGGTTCCATATGTCATCCACGTGTAGATCGTGTGGTGGTTCTGGAGTTCAAGCTGATCCTCAGGATTCCTGTAACTCATGTCATGGTGAAGGTGTTGTTAAGCTTGTTAAGGAAACTAAGGTGAATATTCCAAAGGGTATTAATGATGGTAGCACTCTAAGAGTTGCAAATGCAGGTGACGCTCCGCATATGCCCACTTCAAACTCTTACAAATTGTTCAATGGTGATTTACTTATTAAGATTCGTGTCAAACCAGACGAAAGATTTACTAGACTGAAAAATGATATCATCTATAAGGTGGATATTCCAATGACTACTGCTGCTCTTGGTGGTGTTATTGAAGTTCCGACCTTAGAAGAAGAAACAATTAAATTGAAAATCCCATCAGGATCTGAAAACGGTAGATCAATTAGAATTCCAGATAGAGGTGTTATTTTAGGCAACACTGGACGTCGTGGGGATCTAGTTGTTGTGTTAAACATCAAGCCAATGAGACCTGTCAATACCACTCAGAGAGTCCTATTGGAAGCTGTTGCCGATGCATTTGGCGATCATACTGCCAAGAGAGAAGATCCTAACTGGAAACCATTAGAAAACATCACTAAGGACTGTGAAACGCCCTCAAACTTGAAGAGAATTGAAAGTTTCCTTAGCGACACTTTCAAGAAGGTGTTAGGTGCCAAAAACGACAAAAACGACAATAAATAATAGAAATAACAAACACTGTATATAAAACTTGTTTAAGGTCCCAAAAAGTATAACCATTCATCATAAAGTGATTTTCTAGTTTCATCTCAAATAAAAAAAACCCCTGGGCCTTAAAATCTATGGCTCGACAGGGACTTAGAAGCGATGTCAAAAAATATGCTCATGCAGGAAGATTCACAATTCCATCATTTTCAAATTTAACAGGATATTTGAAACAAAAACCCGTTTGTAGATCAAAATGATGACTTATTGTTTTACTTATTAGCCAGGATGATAAAGACCCTCAAATGAGCCAAATTCACGGCCTTCCCTATATATCGCGGAGATGGGCCAAATTTTTGTTGTCTCCAGAATCTATAAACAACAACAATGCTGAACGCGATCCAGGAGGCCCCTATGGAGGCTGAGAGGGACAACACCAGCAAAGATGCGCTTGTGCTAAACGCTTCTGGTTCATCTCTACAACTTCCGCGTAGAAAGCCGTCTGTTAAGAAGCTGGCTTCACGTGATTTATCAGAGAATATCAAGAATCATCAACTGGATTCTATATCGGACGACGAACTGCCCGATGATCTCATTGTTTATGATATCCCTTCTATTGAGTCGCTACAGAATTTAGAAACCCGTAGATTGTCTCCGATTAAGAGAAAACAATTATTGAAGAGAACTCAACAAGCTAATATACCCTCCTCCTCTTGTTCTAGTTTATCTTCACCGGCTACAAGAGCTTCTTCAATTTTTTCACATGGCTCGACATATTCTGATCTTGATCTTCTAGATGTGGTAATTAATTCGGATGATTACCATAACCAACTTTCAAAGGAAGCCAAGTTACTGTTTTCTCACAAAGATTACAAATTGGAAGAAAGTTTACAAAGAATATCCTTACTTAAAAGTATATCCCGACAGTCATTGGACTCTGTGTCATCTTTTGCATCAGATACATCAACTACAATTCTATTGAAATCTAAGACGCAAAATTTTATCTCATCAACTAGACAGCCAAATTTACCGCCTAAAGATTACTTAGATCTTAGGAAACACGAAAATGAGTATCAATCTATTCTCAATGCTCAAATACAACTTGAACAAGAGAAAATAAGGGAGCATAACCGCATGATGGAAAGGAAAAACGCGCTTTTAGCTCATGATGTTGGCCTTTGGGAAAAGGTTGTTAATAATTACCCCATTCTAATTAAGTTACCTCAAACCAGGGAGCTATGGTGGAGAACTATGCCAGATGATATCCGTCCTATAATTTGGAGAAGACAACTTGTGAGGAAAAGTAGCGAGAAAGAAGATAACAGATTACAAGCATTATTGGATGAAATGGATTCAAGATTGGAATTGGCTTGTCGTTATAAAGTACAAAATGATGAACTCATGAAAATCAAACTACAGAAAGAGACTCCAGAAGTTTTGAAAATCGTCGATTCTATTGAACATATTTCAGCTTTGATACAACTTTCGTTCCCTGATGTGGGCAACTTCCAATATGGTGAAACTTTTGATTCCATTTTGAAAATTTGTCTTGCATTTAATGATCTGAAATTAGAGATGGAAAGTATTAAAGACATCAATATCGATAAACTTGTCAACATTGTTTGTGTGCTTTTCTATGTTTTCAAATCTGAATTAATTGCCTTCAGTTCATTACTTACATTGATCCAAAAGAAACTTGTGTATTCACTTTTGACATCCGATGACGTTTTTTTTTCATTAACAGATCAATTGAGATCTAACAGAAATGCTTATTTATCAGACATACAAAATCAAGTGGACAAATTCTTGTTAAATATGACACCCAGACTTTTCAATCATTTCATTCAGCAAGATGTCAATACATTAAACATTATTCAAACAACTCTATCGACATTATTTACCAAACAATTGAACTTAGATGTCACATTGCGTATATTTGATATCTACCTATTTGAAGGTGACTCGTTTCTTCTTAGATGCTTGCTTGCATTGATAAAAAAACTCAATTGGAAGCTTTTTGGTTCAAGGGAAGAAATCTATCAATTGTTGGGAGACTCGTGCTTAACAAAACTAAACGATTTGGATGGTAACGTTGAAACAGAATCTTTAAGTTCCCAATCTACATTGAATACAAAGAAAACGCGTCTTAAATCAGTTTCAACTAGTGTCACTTCTATTACAAATGGCAGGTCCCAATTTGTTTATTTAGATGTTGGTGAGTACGATGAATTTATCAATGACGTTAGATCAGTGTTAAAAAAGAAGTCATAGAATAACATGAGAAGATTTTACATAATTTAGATTTATAGTACAGTTTCTAAATACAGTCTATTTAAATAATTTCAATTCATCATACATTTATTTTTGACATTTTTCAACATTTTCTAATAACTCCTTCGCATCACCATTTGTCTTCACTTGGCAAATGTAAGTTTCGACACCTGATTCTGTAAAGACTGGGAGCTTTAAAATATTATTCTTAGCACCAATAATTTCATATTTAATATCTTTATTAATAAAAGCATTGAGAATAACATTTAAGCCTCCGTCAGACCTAACCAATATTCTAGATTTACCTGTAGAAGTGTTCTTCAAGACTTTTAATTCACCAAGACCTTTGGAATCATACCCTGATTTATCAGCCTTAAGTTGTGAGATTTTAGATCTCTTGGTATATAGTGTTTCTTCGTCTTCTTCACCAGTGTGAACTTCAACCTTTTCTGATAAATTGACAATTGCAAAATTACCCTTCACTTTATCTTGTTGAGTTTCCTCAACTTCGTTTTCATTTTCTGGTTGAGTAGCGGTGTTAGTAGCAGCTCCATCATCCTGTGGTTTTGGAACAGAAAATTGGAAGTTGAAACCTGGAGTTGCATCACCTGATGGCTTAGTAGCAGAAAAATTGAAAGAAGAAGCTGCTGGAGCTGTCGTGGTAGATCCAAATGAAAAAGCTGGTTTGGCTTCGGTAGATGAAATTGTATCTTCTTTGGTTGATGTTGAACCAAATGTGAATGCAGATGATGTGGAAGGTTTGAAACTAAACAATGGTTTAGTTTCGGTGCTTGTTTCAGTTGATGCATTTTTTGGGGTAGTTTCAGTAGCTGGGGTAAAACTGAAGGCTGGCTTTGAGTCAGTCTTTGATTCGGCTTTGGTGGCACCAAATGTAAAGGATGGAACTGGTGTAGATAATTTATCATCTGCCTTAGCACCGAATGAAAAGGTAGTAGCTGGGGTAGCTGGCTTATCTTCTGTCTTAGCAGCGCCAAAAGAGAAAGCAGTAGGAGTAGTAGGCTTGTCATCCTTCTTGGAAGCACCAAAAGTAAATGCTGGTGCAGCCGTTAAACTTTCATCAGCCTTAGCAGCGTGAAAAGTGAATGCTGGTGTGGCGGATGGCTTATCTTCACTCTTGGCAGCACCAATCTTAGGTAATTTGAAAACAGAATCTTGAACTTGAACCTTTGTATCTAACTTGAAGGAAGGACCCTTGATTTCAACTTCGGATTCAGAGTCAGAATCATTCTTCTTTGGTGGGACGTATCCAAATTTGAAACCATATTCTTTAGAAGTTGGAACTTTGTCTAAAGTGAAAGAAGGACCTTGGATCTTAATTGCCTTCTTTTCTGGTTCTTCATCTTCACTTTCGGAGTCAGCATCAACGGTAATTTTTTCTGGTTCAGAAGCAATTGGGGCTGGCTTGACTGCATCAGCAACAGCCGGTGTAGAAATGACTGCTGCTGGGGTGAAAGATGAAAAAACAGCAAATGGATTTGGTTTAGAGTCATCGGCAACTGCAGACTTGACTTCCACTTTGGGAACGTCTAATTTCTTCACTTCAATTTCATTGTTCAGGATCTTGGAATAGTAAGCCTGATACTTAGTCAAGACGGGATTCAAATCAGCAATTGGATTTACTTTGATAGCATCGTTAATAGATTTGAGGAAATTTCCATTGAGACTCTTGACTTGATTAACTTGTTGTTCGTTTAAATTCAAAGAGGCAGCAGTCGCAGTTGTAGATCCAGCAGAAGCACCATTTCTGTTGAATCTCTTACCCATACGTGCAATTGGTCTTCTAGCCATGACTTCTTGCGAAGCTTTTTGAGAAGTGGCAGGCGATTCATCTGCACTACTAATTCCATCTTCATCCTTGGTAAGTTGGTTCTTAACACGTTTAGCCATGTTTATATCTCTACAATTATCAACTGATTATATGTGTGCTGTTTACGCTCTGTTTTACAATAGAAAAAACTTGAATTTTACACAAAAGGGTTTATCACGTGCATCGATCGGGGGCTTTGTATGCTGAGCGCTTTTTCACCGTCACAGTTTTTTGGGGGAATCCCGCGACGCAAGCAAAAATATTTGGTGAAAAAAAATTCCAAGCATCAAACATGAATACCCTTTTAGAGTAGAAACCAATAGAGAAAAGTATGTACAAAGCCTGAATGATGTGGGCAAATTGGTGAAAATGGATATGAACGGTTAAAGAGAGCACAAATACATTGATTGTGCGCATTGGTATTAACAATATTGTACATGATTGATTACTTCAGGAATGAATTACCATTCATCTGAATTATGCATGTGTACGAAGTTAATATGTGATCCAAAAACACAATTTAATGACTTTTGGCTACTCTAAGAAGATTACACGAATGAATCTATCCACTTCCATCTTACATTGTCCGCTAAATGCATCACAAGAAATTAAGTTATTTTCTTGAACGTATTACTAACGCAATCATCTTATAGAATGCCTCCAAAGGTTCAACAAACAAAGGCAGCTAAGGCCGCCGCCGCTATGGCCGGTGGTAAGAAGTCCAAGAAGAAGTGGTCCAAGGGTAAGGTTAAGGACAAGGCTAACCACATGATCATCCTTGACCAAGATAAGGTTGACAGAATCAGAAAGGAAGTCCCAACTTTCAGATACGTTTCCGTCTCTGTTTTGGTTGACAGATTAAAGATTGGTGGTTCTATTGCCAGAGTTGTTCTTAAGGAATTAGAAGCCGAAGGTGTTATCAAGGCTGTTTCCACCCACTCTAAGCAAGCTATCTACACTAGAACTTCTGCTTAAATAACTAGGTAATTTTATTTGATATATATAGTTTAATAAAATCCAATATCAGTACATAATTAATCCAACACGAGCTAACCCTGGGAAGGAGAGAAACCCTGTTTGAAGCTCTTGTATGTTGGAATTTTTCATTTTCCATTTTTCATTTTTTTCATTTTTTTTGTCCAATCCTAACTACTTTTTCTTTTCTCAAGTAGCTTGTGACCATTTGTTGTTAACTAATGGCTTAAGTTACTTCATTATTGAAGAAGACATTTAATGATGATTGTGCCCTACACATTAACAATTCGGTGAACCACTTTCATGTGCCATAGAATAACATGCATCACCATCTGAATCAGCTTCTTTATGTAAATCATAATCTCAGAACTAGTTACTTATTGTTAGTCGACAATAAGAATGAGTTTTAAACAAAGTGTTGCAGTTGTCTAAATCATTATCTATTATTTTATGATGATAAACAATTTTCAGTTCTGCTTCTGAACCAAATACAACTGAAGATAACAAAATTACCAAAACTACTGATCAATAATTAAAAATGATTTTTCATGACATACACACACACACTTAAAACAATGTAAACTACAAATACTTTTCTTCGAACCTCGCTTGTTTCGTGGTCAAGAACTTCTTAGCACTTTTCCAACCTTCTTGGACATTTGGATTCTTAATCTTGGACATCAGTCCATCCAACTTGATGATGTGAGAATACAAGAAGTATCTTGAATGTTCGAATTGTAAAATTCTCAACCAGTAAAACATGCCGTACAAGACCAGCGCAAACCCTGAAGTGCCTCTCATAAGCACGGTGTCAACAAACAAAACAATGACAAGAACCAACTCGTTGTACAAGACAGATTTTGAAAGAATCGGTGCCAGTTTCAAAACGGGACTGACATTGAATTGGTTAGATAACTGTAGAAGAGCAATCACCATGTAAGAGTAAATCTTGAAAAAGGAGGATCTGTTGAACATCCAAATGAGAGTGAAAATTGCAAACTGGACGCTTTCTGTGCCCAATAGGACTCTGTAAGTGGGTAAGGACTTGATGTTAAATTGCGTGCTGACAGTGACATAATACGCCATCAAAGTCCCAATAAGAGTCAATTTGTAAGCAATTGCAGCGGTCCAAGACGTATGGCTCATTCCAAGAAAGTAATAGACGCTATAAAGAACACCAAAGACAAGGGTGGCTAAATGGCCGGCAATCCACACTGGCTTCAAAATCGGCTTTGCAGGCTTCTCCTTCTTACGTAAGTATCTCTGTTTTTCTTTGAGAGGCTTAGAGGCAACCTCGGGCTCAGGCTTCGTTTGCTTCGTCACTGTTTCCTGCATTTGATACCTAGCAGATATGGGAATCAGGCCTTGCAGAGAATAAAAAATAAATAATCTAAGGTTTGCTATGTATAACACAACTGAAAATTTGTCGTGAAACAATAAATCTAAAAACAAAAAATTAAATCCTATTCTCATTCAAGTCAATTTTTTTCTGTTCTTTCCAAGTCATTTTCTTAATTTACCTATAAAGTTTTTTAGGAATCCACTTTGATCTTGACATTCATTCTTCTTCAGCAGAAAGTTATTAATTAAGATGTCATTTGATGAATACTTAACCCCATTGTCTTCAAGATATGCTTCCAAGGAAATGTCCCACGTTTTCTCACTCAGAAACAGATTTTCCACATGGAGAAAGCTTTGGTACAATTTAGCGATTGCAGAAAAGAAGCTGGGTTTGAATGTGATTACAGATGAAGCGATTGAACAAATGAAGAACCATTTGATCATCACTGATGAAGAAATTGAAGCTGCCAAGGTTGAAGAAGCCAAGGTCAGACACGATGTTATGGCCCATGTTCATGTTTTTGGTGAAACTTGTCCGGAAGCAGCTGGTATTATCCATTTGGGTGCCACTTCTTGTTTCGTCACTGATAACGCTGATTTGATTTTCCTCAGAGACGCTTACGACATTCTCATTGCTAAGTTGGTCAATGTCATTAACAGATTGGCCAAGTTTGCCTTGGATAACAAGGACTTGCCAGTTTTGGGATGGACCCATTTCCAACCTGCTCAATTGACCACTGTTGGTAAGAGAGCCACCTTGTGGTTACAAGAATTACTTTGGGATTTGAGAAACTTCCAGAGAGCTAGAGACGATTTGGGATTGAGAGGTGTCAAGGGTACCACCGGTACACAGGCCTCATTTTTGTCCTTGTTCCATGGTGACCACGATAAGGTTGAAGAATTGGACGAAACAGTCGTTCAATTGTTAGGTTTCGAATATGCTTACCCATGTACCGGTCAAACCTACTCTAGAAAGATCGATATCGATGCTGTTCATCCATTGTCATCGTTCGGTGCTTCGTGCCACAAGATGGCCACCGATATCAGATTGTTGGCCAACTTGAAGGAAGTTGAAGAGCCATTTGAGAAGTCCCAAATCGGGTCCTCTGCTATGGCCTACAAGAGAAACCCAATGAGATCCGAAAGAGTGTGTTCCTTGGCAAGACATTTGGGTTCTTTGTACCAAGATGCATTCCAAACTGCCAGTGTCCAATGGT
Source organism: Saturnispora bothae (assembly GCA_030462855.1). Taxonomy (NCBI): domain Eukaryota; kingdom Fungi; phylum Ascomycota; class Pichiomycetes; order Pichiales; family Pichiaceae; genus Saturnispora; species Saturnispora bothae. Next base: position 140,591 of record JAKVQQ010000017.1, on the reverse strand, counting down.
TTGAAAGAACCTTGGATGACTCTGCTATCAGAAGAATCTCCATTCCTGAGGCCTTCTTGACTGCTGATGTTTTGCTTTCAACCTTGATGAACATCACTGACGGTCTTGTTGTTTATCCAAAGGTCATTGAGAGAAGAATCATGGCTGAACTTCCTTTCATGGCCACTGAAAACATCATCATGGCCATGGTCGAAAAGGGTGGATCTAGACAAGACTGTCACGAAGAAATTAGAGTTTTGTCTCACCAAGCCTCTGCCGTCGTCAAACAAGAGGGTGGTGATAACGACTTGATCGAGAGAATCAAGAACACCGAGTACTTCAAGCCAATCTGGGGTGACTTAGACACCCTTTTGAACCCTTCCACCTTCATTGGTAGAGCTCCTGAGCAAACTGAAAAGTTCGTCAAAGTTACTGTTCAAAAGGCCTTGAACGGTTACGAATCCCTCATCAACGAGGACCAAGTCAAGTTGAGTGTTTAGTTGGCACCGGTGCCTTCTACTTGTCCTTAGTGTATTTTTGTATTACAATTTTATTTTAAACCCACACGCCTTCAGCCTCGCTGCGTGAGTAATTCTTAAAAGGTCTACTGGGTTCCGTGAAATGATGACATTACTCACATTTCCCTGTCTTACACTGGCTACGCACTCTATTAGTGCGTCTCCACCCACCCTTGCATTTGTTCCCTGCAGCCGAAACACCCCCACAAATCGCCCCGGGGCGATTTGGGGCACTATATGATTCCTATACTTGTATCAAAACATCGTCTGATGGCCTATTTTACAGCGTTAAAAAGCGATCCGGGGGTCCTTTGGTGCCGCAGTTTGGCCCACCGTGTACGCGGGACTCTCTGTGGTGTTGTGGTTTTGTTTCTGTGCTGAAATTGTTTCAGTTCATTGCGCAATGGCACATTAAATGACTTCAAACTCTCCCACCGATGACTCCAGTGCCGTAGAGCGGGATGATGATTCAAATTTCACCCTTGGAGTCATGCGCCACCAAGTACTGGGTTTAGACACACAAAAGTTATACCAATGTGTAGCCCTTAATTTTGCCATTTGGGGCACACTTTGTCCGACGTAAAAAACGGAACTGGGGGCTTCAAAATTGGGTGGTTGATGTTTAATCACACACAATGAGCGTTCTCGGAGGTGTGACTTTTTTTGCTCGTTATGGAACCCATTATAAAAGGAGAGCCAATCGCCAGATTTTTTTTAAGATTGCTGCTAATGCTCATTCTTTTCTCATTAAATGTCTACTGTTGAAGATCATAGCACTCTTCACAGACTTCGGAAGGAGTCTGAGATCCTCTCGAATGCCAACAAGATCTTGGTGGCCAATAGAGGTGAAATCCCCGTGCGTATCTTCAGATCGGCACATGAATTATCAATGCACACGGTGGCCATCTACTCTCACGAAGATAGATTGTCCATGCACAGATTGAAAGCAGACGAAGCTTACCCAATTGGTCACAAGGGACAGTTCACCCCTGTTCAGGCATATTTACAGATTGATGAAATTATCAAAATTGCCCAGGAACATGAGGTGTCAATGATTCACCCAGGTTATGGTTTCCTTTCCGAGAACTCGGAATTCGCGGCGAAGGTCGAACAAGCCGGTATGATCTGGGTCGGTCCTCCTGCGGAAGTGATTGATTCAGTTGGTGACAAGGTGTCAGCTAGAAACTTGGCTAACAAATGTAATGTCCCAATTGTCCCAGGTACTGATGGCCCAATTGAAGATCCACAACAAGCTCTGGACTTTGCCAACGAATACGGCTATCCGGTCATCATCAAGGCCGCGTTCGGTGGTGGTGGTAGAGGTATGAGAGTGGTGAGAGAAGGTGACGACATTGTTGACGCTTTCCAAAGAGCCTCTTCGGAAGCCAAATCCGCCTTTGGGAACGGTACCTGTTTCATTGAAAGATTCTTGGACAAGCCAAAGCATATTGAAGTTCAATTATTGGCCGATAACTACGGTAACACCATCCACTTGTTCGAAAGAGATTGTTCTGTTCAAAGAAGACATCAAAAGGTTGTTGAAATTGCTCCTGCTAAAACTTTACCTGTTGAAGTCAGAGACGCCATTCTGGCAGACGCTGTCAAGTTGGCTAAGACTGCGAATTATAGAAACGCAGGTACTGCCGAATTCCTTGTTGACAACCAAAACAGACATTACTTCATCGAAATTAACCCTCGTATTCAAGTTGAACACACTATTACTGAAGAAATCACCGGTGTTGACATTGTGGCTGCTCAAATCCAAATTGCTGCCGGTGCATCTTTAGAACAATTGGGATTACTGCAAGAAAAAATCTCCACTAGAGGTTTTGCCATCCAATGTAGAATCACCACTGAAGATCCTGCTAAGAACTTTCAACCAGACACTGGTAAAATCGAAGTTTACCGTTCTGCTGGTGGTAATGGTGTTAGATTGGATGGTGGTAATGGGTTTGCCGGTGCCGTCATTTCTCCTCATTACGATTCAATGTTAGTTAAATGTTCAACTTCTGGGTCCAATTATGAAATTTCTAGACGAAAAATGATCAGAGCCTTGGTCGAGTTCAGAATTAGAGGTGTTAAAACCAACATTCCTTTCCTCTTAGCCTTGTTAACACATCCAACTTTTATCTCTGGTGATTGTTGGACCACTTTCATTGATGATACTCCTTCATTGTTTGAAATGGTCTCTTCAAAGAATAGAGCTCAAAAGATTCTTTCATACCTTGCTGATTTATGTGTCAATGGCTCTTCAATTGCAGGTCAAATTGGTTTCCCAAAATTGACTAAGGATGCTGAAATTCCTGTTCTTCATGACAATCAAGGCAACGCTATTGACGTTTCAAATCCTCAATTGGAAGGTTGGAGACCTTATCTTTTGAAATATGGTGCTGATTCTTTTGCTAAGAAGGTTAGAGATTTCAATGGTTGTTTGATTATGGATACTACTTGGAGAGATGCGCATCAATCTCTTTTGGCTACAAGAGTTAGAACTACTGATATTTTAAACATTGCACCAACCACTTCTCATGCCTTGAAGGGTGCATTTGCTTTAGAATGTTGGGGTGGTGCCACTTTTGATGTTTCAATGAGATTCCTTTACGAAGATCCATGGGACAGATTAAGACAAATGAGAAAGCTTGTTCCAAATATTCCATTCCAAATGCTTTTGAGAGGTGCCAATGGTGTTGCTTACTCTTCCCTTCCAGATAATGCTATTGATCATTTTGTTAAGCAAGCATTTGATAATGGTGTTGACATCTTCAGAGTTTTTGATGCTCTTAATGATTTAGAACAATTGAAGGTTGGTGTTGATGCTGTTAAAAAAGCTGGTGGTGTTGTTGAAGCAACTATTTGTTATTCAGGTGATATGCTCATTCCTGGTAAGAAATACAATTTGGAATACTACATGGAAACTGTTGCTAAAATTGTTGAAATGGGTACTCACATTTTAGGTATTAAGGATATGGCAGGCACTTTAAAGCCAAAGGCTGCTACCTTACTTATTTCTTCAATTAGAGCTAAGTATCCAGATTTAGTTATTCATGTTCATACTCATGATTCCGCTGGTACTGGTATTTCTACTTACAATGCATGTGCTTTAGCTGGTGCTGATATTGTTGATTGTGCTGTCAATTCTCTTTCTGGTTTAACTTCCCAACCTTCAATGTCTGCCTTTATTGCTGCATTAGATGGTACTCTTGATACTGGTATTCCAGAATCTTCGGCAAGAGAATTGGATGCTTATTGGGCTGAAATGAGATTGTTGTATTCATGTTTCGGTGCAGATTTGAAGGGTCCAGATCCAGAAGTTTATCAACACGAAATTCCTGGTGGTCAATTGACCAATTTGATTTTCCAAGCTCAACAAGTTGGTTTAGGTGAACAATGGGAAGAAACTAAGAAGGCATACCGTGAGGCTAATATGTTATTAGGCGATGTTGTCAAGGTCACTCCTACTTCTAAGGTGGTTGGTGATTTGGCTCAATTCATGGTTTCTAATAAATTAGATGCTGAGGATGTTAACAGATTAGCCAGTGAATTGGATTTCCCAGATTCTGTTTTAGACTTCTTTGAAGGTTTGATGGGTACTCCATATGGTGGATTCCCAGAACCATTAAGATCCAATGTTATCAAGGGTAAGAGAAGAAAGTTGAAGGGTAGACCAGGTTTAGAACTGGAACCATTTGATTTAGATGCCATTAAGCAAGATTTGATTGCAAGATTCGGTCCGGGTATTACTGAATGTGATGTTGCAAGTTATAACATGTATCCAAAGGTCTTTGATCAATACTTGAAGAAGAAGGAACAATATGGTGACTTGTCTGTTTTACCAACGAGAGCATTCTTATCACCATTAAAGATTGGTGAAGAAATTTCAGTTGATATTGAAAAGGGTAAGACATTAATTATCAAGCTGCTTGCAGTTGGTGACATCTCTCCAACTAACGGTACTAGAGAAATCTACTTTGAATTGAACGGTGAGATGAGAAAGGTCAGTGTTGAAGATAAGAATGCATCTGTTGCAACAGTTTCTAAACCAAAGGCTGACGCACATAACCCTAACGAAGTCGGTGCTCCAATGGCCGGTGTTATTATTGAAGTTAAAACCAAGAGAGGTGTTGAAGTCAATAAGGGTGACCCATTAGCCATTTTGAGTGCAATGAAGATGGAAATGGTCATCTCAGCTCCTGTTTCAGGTAAAGTTGAAGACATCCTTGTTGGTGATAATGAAAACGTTGACATGGGTGATTTAATTGTAAGAATCGCCAAGGCTGAATGAATAGCATGAGTTAGCTGTTTTATGACGTTTGTATATGATGTGCTTTATAGTTTGATTTTATTATGTTCTTATTCTTCTTGTATGCGATGGTGTAGGTATATTAAACATTAAACAAATTAAAAAATGACTAAAGATGGAGTGTGTCTAAGATCAGCCTTTTACAGAGGCTGTTCCTCTATGGTATATTTGAAATTCCGATTTCTCTGCAGCATGTGTGCTCTACGTTAGTGAGCAACAAAAAACATCAACCCAACTTCTCAAGCTGAGATTTAAGCATTGCAACGCGGTTTCGCATTGCTTCTAAATCACTGTCAAGTGTATCAACAGCTAGCTTTCCATCCGCACTGGGTTGAAGCAATTTAGCATTTATTTTAGCACCTTTTTGAATATCACTGTATAAGCGCATGGTTTCTTTGGAATTCAACGCGTTTTCGTGCATCTGATCAATAAGATCGGCTGTATGTTTCAGAGCTAAGTGTATTTCGGTGAATTGCGCATTTAGTTCTTTCAAATTGGCCAATTCCTTTTCCATTGTGTGAAGAGAAAAGATACAAGAGAAAAAAAGATAATAGTCTCACACTTTGAACAGTAAATCATCACCTCTTCTTCTTATCTAAACATATTTTCGAATGATATGACAAAGAGATTGACAAATAATACGGTTTTTAGGAAAATATTTGCTGATACGATGAAGCCATTACCGAAAATCAAAAGTAAGGCCCTTAGAGAACGCGTCTTCTACTTGAAGGCAAATTATTCTTTTGACTCGAACGCGCCGAATAATCGCAAATTGGAATTGTTAGGCGATAGTGTTCTCAATCTGGTGTCACTTGAATCAGTGATGAAAAAACTTACCAGTATTCAAGAGGGAGAAGTAGCAAATCTGAGATCTCTTTTAACAAACAATAACCTTTTCAGAGAATTTGCCATTGAATACAAATTACATCTCACGCCGGAGTATTTAAACGCACATGAAAAGCATCCTGACATGGGAGAAAAGGCTTTGGCTGATTTGTTTGAAGCTTATGTTGGCGCAATTTACCATGAAAAGGGACTTAAGAGCGTCCAAGAATGGATCAATCCAGTATATCAAAAGATCATTGACCATTATGCTTCTATCTATGGTTATGATGGCTCTGGCAGTTTATATTTCACAAGCGACTTAGATCTGATATCCGTGAATCCGATTTCAAAATTCAATACAAAGGTCCACCCGTCTGTTGACCATTGTCCTGTCAAAGTGCCATTAGATGTAGAAAAAAGGGTTCTTATACATAACAAACTTGATGTCAATCATTTGAGTCTGGACTTTGAGACAATTAGCCTACTACCGTGTGAAGAGCAATGGAATCTCCAAAGAAATGGTTCGCCATTGCTCTGTATGATAATGACAATAGAAAACGTTGTTTGTGGTACTGGAGAGGGGTTTTCCATTCAAGAGTGTAAGACAAGATGCGAAATGGCACTTTGGAAATCATTGAATAGATTGAGGGCTAAAAAGGAGATTCCGGGCCCTCAAAAGGACTCGATTTTGAAGTTCTTATGAATCATAAAGTTCTGCTGAGCAAAATGAATTTCATGTATTTGAAAAAAATAAAAAATTGAAAAGAAAAAAAAAAGAATTTGAGTTGAAACAACATTTTGATACCTAAATCGGAGCTTTGGAGCGTCACAATGAGCGAAGAAGATTTTGTGATTTCACATAGAACAGAAGAAGATGATTTGAGAGAACAGGAAATGAGAGAAAGCCAGCAAAAACAGCCGGACTTCCGTTTTCTTATAATCACCACTACTCCATCAGACGATACAGAAGAAGATCAACCTGTGCAGGTGACTACTGAAAACATTGACGAGTTTATCTTGTCTAACTTGAATTCTCTTGATGCTGTGAATGACCTTTTTGACGCATTTGATTCCAAAATCGCATACCCTAATGAAGGTCATATTAAATACGAAGTTGGTAGTGACGGTTTGTGTGTCATCATCGTTGACAATGAGCAATTGAAAGCGTCTGTTGTTGAGTTTGTAATTTCATTTGGTGCCACCGTTAGCAACAGTCTTGGAAACGGAGAGCAAGATCAAGAAGATGATGATCGAGATGATGACGATCAAGATGAAGATGAAGACAGAGATAATGTCAAGAGGCGTAAATAGTTAATGGTTTATATATAGATAAGCTAAAATACAGTAAACAGAGCGATCCTGATCATTATTGAAACTCTGGTCAAAATCTTGATTATGTAATAATCTTTCATTTTAAAACAACACGTAGTTTCATAAGCAAAAATGCCAGCGATGAGACGAGCTGGAACGCCAACTGGTTTTGAGGATGGCATGACTCTTCCTACAGTAATGCCTCTCTCGGTGGAGGAGCCTGTTTATCAAAGAACGGGTTCTAAGAAATCAATGACGTTGCCTGTATCAGATCGTCCAAGGTTTATCTTATTGGTGATCCTTTATTTAATACAGGGGATTCCTATTGGGCTAGCCTTTGGTTCGGTTCCATTTTTACTTAAATCCAATGATCTCTCATATTCACAAGTTGGTCTCTTTTCCTTGGCTACTTATCCGTATTCTTTCAAGATCTTATGGTCACCAATTGTTGATTCCGTTTACTCTAAAACTATTGGGAAGAGAAGATCGTGGGTTTTACCGATTCAATGCATCTCTGGTATTTTTTTGATGTATCTTGGTAGCTGTATTGATGGTTGGATGGACAACGATCATGCTATCTTATCCAATTTGACTCTTTTAACATATTGTTTTTTCTTGTTAATCCTGCTATGTGCTACTCAAGATATCGCTGTTGATGGTTGGGCTTTGACAATTTTATCAAAAGGTGCGTTAAGTTTTGCTTCAACTGCTCAAACGGTTGGTTTGAATACTGGTTATTTCATTTCATTCACTGTTTTCTTGGCTTTTAATTCCAGTGATTTTGCCAATAAGTACATCAGAACAATCCCTTCAGATACTCCATTAATTACATTAGGTCAATACATGAAATTTAGTGGGCTCCTTTATCTAATTGTTACTGTTATTGTCGGCCTTCTTGTTCCTGAGGATCCACCACATCTTGCAGGCGAATATCATTCTGAAAAGGGCGTAGAAGATGATGACACTGTTGTTAGTGTTTATCATAAGATGGTAAGTGTTATCAAGCTACCAGCTGTGCGCACATTCATTCTCATGCACTTGCTTTGCAAGATTGGTTTCCAAGTTAATGAAGGTGCAACCAATTTGAAACTGTTAGACTTAGGTCTTAAAAGGGAAGATTTGGCTATTACAGTTTTAATTGATTTCCCATTTGAAATCATCTTTGGTTATTACGTTGCAAAATGGTCTAATAGCGATTCGCCATTGTTACCATGGCAATATGGTTACATGGGGCGTATAATTGCAGCAATTTTTGGCCAAATGTTAGTTCATTTCTTCCCCAAATCAGGCGAAGTAGGGACAACTTACTTTTTCTTTGTTATTTTACAACATTTATTGACTTCCTTCATGTCTACGGTTCAATTTGTTTCCATTACATCATTCCATACCCAAATTGCAGATGTGAACATTGGAGGCACTTACATGACATTGTTAAACACTTTGTCAAACTTGGGGGGCACATGGCCTAAATTAGTTGCATTATGGTTGATTGATCAGCTATCAGATTCAATGTGTGTTCCATTGAATGAAATTAGTCCATTGATGTCGAAATCAGATATTCAAAATGCAGCATTAAATTCAGCAAATCCATTCAAGCCACAACCATTCTATCACTGTTACTCTCATGATTTGAAACAAGCATGTCAAGTTGCTGATGGTGATTGTATTGTTATTAGAGACGGTTATGCAATGGCCAATACCATTTGCATTCTTATTGGGGTCGCACTGTATTATGGCTGGATAAAAAATACAGTTTCTAATCTTCAAAAATTGCGCAAATCTTCTTGGCGTGTTGCACGCAAAAACATGCTTCCAGTGTAGTCACATATAATTCAATCAAATTTTATTAATAATTGTATAAAATGTATCATAAGCGCGTACCCAGCTTTTCAAATGAAAAATTACCCTGCGTTTTGTGAGATCCGCAAGAAGAAAGCATTTTTGAGAAATTGTTTCCACTTTTGCATCATACAGAGGCAGCTGTTTAATATTCTCTTGGGAGTATTATTTATATAATAATTATAAAAAATTATTTATCATGAGCATATTCTTTCAACCGTTCGGATATTTGTACAATCATATCCGGCTTCTAATCTCTCACATAAAAAGATTTTTTGGCACTCTGGGCCTGTAATCGCCACAACTTTTTATTTTGTACTGAAACTGGTGAATATGTCATCTGTTAATTCCTCCCAAGAGGCGGCAGACAAATTTCATAACGAGTTTCAAAAAGTAAATGGAGGTAATCAAAGTGCAACTGATAATCAAAAACCAATTTTAAATCAGAAAGATTACACAAATTTGTCGTCTGGAGAAAAGATGAATCAACAAAGAAGACCTAGTAATGCAAGCAGGACACAAATTGTTATGTTATCTAATCACAGAAGAAAATCTTCAGTTTCTAATCGCGTATTAGACACAGTAGATTTGGAATCTATTGATTCTTCATTAGATAATGAACCAACGGGAATAGTCGAAGATGTGCTGAATGCTCAGAAAGTTGCTACTAATAGTACACAGCTAAGTAAGAAAAGAACTCATACAAACAATCTAGTTTCTAGATTTACAACTATCCAGTTTGAAGATTCCAAGTTGGTTCCTATCAACAAGAGAAGAGGATTATTTTCAAGGTTTGCATTGATACCTGAATACAAAGATGCGAGAGAAATGCCCCAAACGATCCGTAATTCAATTGTTTTTGTTGTTGCGTTTTGTGCAATGCTTGGTCCAATGGGTACCTCCATCTTACTTCCTGCTGAGGATAATGCTGTCAAAGAGTTAAAAACTACAGTTACAATTTTTAATGTTGCAATTGGTATCTATTTAGTGACTTTGGGTATTGTTCCGCTTTGGTGGTCAAATTTCAGCGAAAGACATGGTAGAAGATCGATTTATATCATTTCCTTTGCACTTTATTTATGCTTCACTATTGGATGTGCATTGTCTACAAGCATCAATATGCTCATTGGTTTCAGAGTTTTATCTGGTGGTTGTGCAGCTTCTGTTCAATCTGTTGGTGCTGGTACTATTGGTGACCTATTTCCAATGACAAAGAGAGGTGCAGCCATGGGTATTTTTTATTTGGGTCCACTTTGTGGTCCTTTGTTATCACCAATTATTGGTGGTGCTATCACATCTAAGCAAAGTTTTGGGTGGAGAGCTACTCAATGGTTTCTTGTCATACTTAGTGGTGTTTGCATGTTTTTAATTGTTTTTTGCTTACCCGAAACATTAAGAGTTCAAGAAAACAAGAATGCTATTAGACAAATTTTAAGGGACCGTCGAAAGCACATTCCAAAAGGTGATGAAAAGAAGGACCTTGAAAGACAATCTGATCATACACTGAATGATCAAGATAATTCAACCAATGAAAAGGGCTCAAGCAACTCGATTCAAGATTTATCTGATTCACAAAGCTCATCAGATATCGCAAATGGTGGAGTCAATGGATATGCAATTGAGCAAGTATTAGAAGGTGATGATTTTGATCTTGAAGAAGATGATGATGAATTGGATCACGTGACCAACATGTTGACAAGAATGTCAACAAATCACTCTGTTTTAGATGAAGATGATGAGGCACCAGTATTTGGTGATATGGCGCATTTGTCAAAGATTCCAACCAAACAAAATGAGAAGCTGGTGCAACGTAAAGTAACTAATGCTCAAGATCCTGAGTTTTTAAAGAAGAAGGTGGAAAAGAGTTTATTAACATTGGAATCATTGAAGAAGGATGGTTTCTGGGTCCAATTTAAGTATATTTGCAAGATTTACGGTTGGGGACCCTTAAAAGCATTTGTTTTTATGAGGTATCCGCCTGTTTTCTTATCTATTGCATACTCCGCGCCATGTTTTGCAGCACTATATGTTTGCAACATGACCTTGACATATGAGTATTCTAGACCACCATACAACTTTGGTCCTTTGCTAGTTGGGTTGGTTTATATTCCTAACTCGGTTACGTATTTCATTGCATCTATTTGGGGTGGGAAATTTAATGATTATTTGTTAAAGAAAAAGATTGCAAAATATGGAGTCATTGCTCCAGAAGCAAGATTTGGAATCAATGTTTACATTGCGGCAGCTTTGTTACCGTGTGCTTTATTAATTACAGGCTGGTGTTTGGATTATCATAAACATTGGGTCACTCCATTGATTGGTACAGCGTTGTTTGGTTTTGCGCAAATGATTGTGATTGGTGTTACGGTGACTTACTTAGCAGATTGTTTGCCTGGTAGAGGTGCGACTGGTATTGCATTGAACAATTTTATTAGAATGATTATGGCAGCAGGGGTTTCTTTCTGTACAGAGCCATTAATCAAGGCTCTAGGGGTTGGTGTTTTATTCAGTATATGTGCTGGTATCTGTACAGTTTTGAGTTTTTTGATTTGGTTGATTATTAGAAATGGTGATAAATGGAGAGAAGAATATGATTTGGAGAAATTGTACGACATTTTTGAAGCGTGAAGAGCTTCATTTTCTTAGTAATTTTTATATATATAATACAACAACATTCTAGTTCATCTGGTGAAAAGTGTGAAGATGGATAGATTCATTGCTTTTTCGTCGTTTAAGATTATAAAATCCAGTAATTTACACAATATACTACAGGTTAGCACTAGATTATTCCTTTTTGGGAGGAGCCGATGGTGGTAATGGAACAGATGTGGGACTTTTTGTTACATTATCCCCGTCGATTGCCTTACTCAACTCACTTTGTTCTTTCATGTAATCGTTGATGGCAGAATGATCTTTGATATTTTTGTTGTGTTTTCTCTTAGGTCTGGATGAGTTTTGCACAGCCTCTGCCAACGCACTTAAAGAGTCGGTAGATTGGCTAGCATCGAAGGAGGGGGCATGAGGCTTTTGGTTTTCGTTCAAGGAAAGATACTGAGGAGGTTGATCAAGCGGTTTGAAGTCTGCTACAGTGTTTGAATCCATGTCAGGGGCTTCTGAGGCAAACTTTTCAGGGATTCTGTGAAGTAGGCCGTATCCAATGTCGCAACCGAGCAATCCTCGACCACCCCAGTCTTCTCTAATCACAACGCGTGCTGGACGGACGCAATCTGCCTCGTAGTTGTACACGTAAAGAACGAGCTCTGTTGGCTGATTGTTGTTTTTAGTATATTGACTGTGAATCACACGTGAAAGGAGCTCTTCACCACCAAAAGCAAGCAATCCATCTTCACATTGCAAAATATATTCGTCGGCTAAGATGCCTGCAACGTGGGCAGGGGAGTCTGTTTGCACCTTGAGAACGTGCCACGTGTACTGTGCCGCTTTCAACGGCGTCAATTGAACTGAAAGACCTAAACCCCCAGCAAGATGGAACTGTGAAGCCTTGACAACGGTTTCGCGTTCAACGCCGCCCTTGGCTGAATACACCGTCAACGTGATGTCATTGTTTGCGACGTTGGTCTCGTGATCCATGTAGTTGATCCATTTCTGCATGTCCACATCGCCGGTATGTGTATTCATTTCCAGATACTGTTCAATAGGCACTCCATTACAGGCCACTATGAAGTCGAAAAACGACTCTACAGCAGTCGGTGCGTCCTCCTTACGTGCTAAAACCCTCAATCCCAGTCTGGAATCGCTGGAAGAGTCCGTCACTGCACTTAGCGTCGACACAAACTTCTTCGCAAGGCCAAACATCAAACTCACTATGAGGAAAAGCGAGATGATGAATATTTCTTTGGGGTCTAGTGGGCAGTAAAGAGAATATCAAATGAATGAAGTTGAATGGGGGGGTTAGAAGAGATTTAAAAGCAAAAAACGGGTCCACACTGGAGAACTTTGTGTTTTCATAGGAAGCCAATTCAAACAGGCCTCAAAATCCCCCCCTCGTTGGCTATAGCTTTTTGTTCCCCCCCCCATAGTGAGAGTATTTTTTGGTATAATTTTTCACCACCTGATAAAATCTTTATGCACAGAATCGGAGCCATGATGACGAAAGTACTGAAGGTAGACGGTTCAGCAGTGCATTTCAGCAAGGACGGAGCTTTAAATGTTGGAGGAACATCTTTGACAGCTTTGCAAGAAGCTTCGGAGCTTTTGAAAGAGAATCAAGTGGTGGCGTTTCCAACAGAGACGGTGTACGGTCTCGGGGCCAGTGCGTTGAGTGATGATGCGGTACGAAGAATCTACGCCGCGAAAAATCGGCCTTCAGACAACCCGTTGATCACACATGTGTCCTCGGTCAAAATGATCAACGAGGTGCTCAAGACAAAGATGCCCGAGATCTACATGCCTCTGATCGAACAGTTCTGGCCTGGGCCGCTCACGATTGTGTTGCCAATGACAGAGGAGACGCCCCTCTCGCAGTTGGTGACCGCAGGTCAGGACACGTTTGCAGTGCGGCTTCCAAGCCACCCCATTGCGCGCGCGCTCATTGAGCTTTCGAACACGCCGCTAGCGGCCCCCAGTGCCAACGCCTCAACTAGGCCTTCGCCCACAGCAGCACAGCATGTTCTTTTTGACTTGGAGGGTAGAATCCCGCTCATTTTGGACGGAGGGTCCTGTGACGTGGGTTTAGAAAGCACGGTAGTGGATGGTACAGTTTTTCCGCCTATGTTGCTCAGGCCGGGGGGAGTTTCACTGGAGGAGATCAAATCAGTGGGGGGAGAGTGGGCTAGTATTGTTCTGGGTAAAAAAACAGCAGGCCAGTATGAGAAGGTGAGAACTCCGGGAATGAAGTACAAACATTATTCACCAAGTGCTAGAGTGACAGTGTTTGAAAACTCGGGCGAGGGCTCCAAGGTCTTGGGTAAGTACATTGGTGAACATCCAAATGAAAAGATTGCACTTCTGAAAACGAAGCATTGGAACACAGATGCATATGTTAACGAAAAGGTTGTTGTGATTGATCTGGGAGCCAATGGTGATGAAATCCAAAGAAACTTGTTTGCAGCTCTCAGAGATGCAGACACGATGAAGGTGGACACGATTCTCGTTGAAGGAGTTGGTGAGGAAATGGAGGGTTTGGCAATTATGAATAGATTGACTAAGGCTGCTTCTGAAGTGGTGGACTGTTCTCTTATTTGAGATAATCTTTTATACAATATTTACTAATAATAAGCACAAGATGAACTAGCCACGCCTCATATCTATCGAATTGCTACTGGTGAGCACAATGTACGGTTTGAATAACAGTTATTTGAAGTTGCTGCTGGTGAGCACAAGATAGACGTTGAATGATAGTCGTAGTTAGCTAAATTTGCTAATGGTAAGTAAAGCACAATATACAGTTTAAATAACCATAGTAATCTGAAATTGTGTTCCACTTCAAATAACAGTCTTTTGAAATTGCTAAACAAACGTTTCTTATATATATATACCATTTTATTTGACTTACAATTCATCGTGAGCAGCGGTGCTTTCAGAAGCTTCCTCAGCAGCTTCCTCAGCAGCTTCTTCCAATTCTAAACCATCAACCTTCTTAGAACCCTTAGTCTTGATGAACTCAACAAAGTCTTCCAAACTTCTTGAACCTTCGTAGTAGACTGGTTCGTCACCGTTGGCTGGATACAAAACAATGGTTGGGTAACCTTCGATTTCAACACCATCAACATCGTTCAATGTGTGGTCAACCTTAGCAATGAGGACATCGTCAGTAGTCTTGTAAAGATCGGCCAATTCTTCCAGCGTTGGAGCCAATCTCTTACAGTGACCACACCATGGGGCGTAATACTTCACTAAAACATCCTTGTCAGAGTGGACAATGGCTTCATGCTCCTTACCAACTAAGGTGTAAACAGAATGTTCTTGGACTTCAGGAATTTCTTCCGACTTGACAATTGGTTCAAGTTCACCAGCCTTGAATTTTTGAACAAACTGAGTAATGTCATTGTTGTCCAAAGCCTTTTCTTGTGAAATACCGTACTTCTTGTTGGAGTCAGTATCGTGAATGACAAATAATGGGAATTCTTCCTTCATGTTCAAGTTTTGAGCATGTTGGCCAAAGAGAGAACCATCAAGACCAACGAAATTGATTTCACCTCTGTATTTCTTACCCAACTTGGTGATGATTGGAGCAGCGGCTTCTCTTTCTTCTGGAGTGGAGTAGAAGTAGTAAGCTAGAGGAATTGGTGCAGACATGTATGATTGGTAAGTGGCACCGTTAATTTCACCAAACAATGGCTTAGATTCGATGTCAATGAAATCAATCAAGTGAGTGTCATCCAACTCCTTGCCTGAATACACAGATGCGTCTTCGACTTCTTCACCAACTCTGAAAATAACATAAGCTGGGGTTTCACCCTTGACGTATTTCTTAACGTAATCCTCGTTGGAGGTTGAGACAAAGGTGTAATCGTCTCTGAACTTGTTGGCCAATTCATAATAGGTGGTGTTTGATGGGTATTCACCAGTAGTTTCAGGTAAAACTTGCAAAATTACAAGCTCCTTAGCTTCCTTGATTGAATCATCCAAATCAGCAGCAACTTCAACAACCTGAACGGCTGGTAAGGTCAACTTGGTCATGTAAGTTTCAATTGCATCGGCCTTTCTTTGGCCTTGGTAATCCGATGGTGATTCGACTTCACCCTTGAAAACCTTCAAGGTTGGGTAACCTCTAATACCGAACTTTTGACAGAGATCAGCTTCTTCAGTACAGTCGATCTGGGCCAACTTGATGTCATCGTGCTTAGTGGCAATGGAATCAGCAGCAGCTGAGAATTCCGGGCCAAGATTCTTACAGTGGCCACACCATGGAGCAAAGAATTCAGCTAAAACAAATGGGTTTTCAGCAATGAACGCGTCGAAAGTGTCTGCATTGAGCTTAACAACGGCTGAATCTTCGCTGGCAACAGCCGACATGTCGGCAGCTGCAGAGACTGAAACAATTGATTGACAAGCGGCAAGAACGGCCAAAACGGCTCTGGTGGTGAACTGCATTGGTAGAGTTTGATAAAGAAGAAAGAACACGAGCAGATTAATGCCGGTCTTTTTTTTGCCACTTGTTGTTTAAGGAATGGGACCAAAAATGGAAAAGCCCGGCTTACGTAAGATTAGGTAATGGTTCAAATTGAAGGCCCTTCTTATCGAAAATGAATTGGCAGCTGAGGGTTTTGGTTCTGCTAGCTGATTCAGAGGTTCAATTGGATATAAGTGATGCACCTGATGTGTATCAGAAGTATGTTGAGGTGGTTCGCTCTTTGGACCCGGTGTTGGCGCCCTACAGAGTTATTGAGTTTGATAAAGTTTCATCCATGTTCAAACGATTGACTGAGGAGGTGGACACCGAGTCGATTGAGGATACTATCAATGGACATCTGTTTTTGGAAAAGCTGCTGGTGTTCAATAAGCCAATGGTTGCACTGCCCTATCTACGAAACATAGTAGATTCGGACTTGAAGGCTAGGTTGTCTCCTCTCATGCAAAGTACCCAGCTAGACCTCAATTCTCTTCAAGACTGGGGGTGGACTTCAAATGTACACACTTCCAAGCAGGCGAGGTTGCTTTTGAAAGAAAACCTTTTGAAACTATTACCTCCAGACATTTATATAGCGACTGATCGGCTTGAGTCATTGGTTAACGATGGCTTGAAATATCAAACAATCGCGTTGCCGTCCTTGGATTCGGAAACTAATTTACTGCATGGAAATTTACTCATGCCTAAACTTCCAACAACGTTGAAATTGACATTGACCAAAAGTAACGATGAGGTTTGGTTCATCAAATATTCTCCCAATGGTAAGTATTTGGCTGCTGCTTCCAAAGATAGCAAAATTTTCATTTACGATGCAGAAGATGGCTATTCCCATTTCAAAACTTTAGAAAATCACACCTCCTCTGTTACATATCTTTCTTGGTCTATGGATTCACAAATATTATTGTCCTTATCTTTTGATCAAACAGTTAATCTTTATTCTATCCCTGATGATAAACTTTTCTCAACCATTGAAAAGGACGCGTTATTTGAATACTCAGCAAGATTTACATGTGCCCAATTTGTCGAGAACGATCGTAACGATAGTGGGAATTATAAATTCGTATTGGCATCATCCGATGGCAAATTAGTCATTATAAAAATCAATTCTTTCAAAGTGAACATCATCAATCAATACAAACCAAAAGATACCATTCCACCACAAATTCATGATTTGGCCATTTTGAATGACAAAATATGGACAATTCAACCTAATAATACTGACTTGCTATGTTATTCAATGCCAGATTTGGAATTGGAATCAGTCACTGCTCTACCTGCAACTCCAACCTCAATTATATCGTTACCAAATTCATCTTATCTCCTATTGAATTTCAAATCGCATTCTGCCATTCTTATGAATGTTGATAATCCTCAAGCTATTGGGTCTCCATACCCAGAAACGTTGTTCAGATTACCTCCTTCTGCCAGTACACCCTTTATTGTAAGGGGCTGTATTGGATACAGTCCGGCAACCTCAACAGAACCATCCTTAGTGCTCAGTGGATCCAAGACAGGTCAAGTTTGGATATGGGGGTCAAATGGAAACATGATAACTGTTGTTCAGGGTCATGAAAAGTTAGTCAATTGTTTAACATGGAGGCCTGGTTATATAGAATGGGCAAGCGCCAGTGATGATCACAATGTTTGTGTTTGGACAAGAGAATAAATAAAGATAAATGTATGTAGCCATTTTAATTATATTTGTCGGGTATTAGCCACCACACAAAAATCAAGACAATATAAGAAACAATCAATCCTGAAAGTTTCTCAGGTATCGAATGATATTTCAATCCTGTCATGTATAACATCATTAATGATAATAGTACAATGAAAATTAATAAAACTGATGGATTCTTGATAATTGACTTATTTTGTCTAATATCATGAAACTCTTTTCTAATTTGTTCTAAATTGTAAAGTGATAATAGCTCAGTTACCAAGACACAAATTGACAGTGTCATTAAGAAAACATGACCACTAGGATCATGGCCGCCTTCCCATGAGCCTTTAGCTTTTCTGCATTGCATTGACGACACCAATCTGGAAACATGATGGCCAAGGTTTTCATTATGAGGTTGAAAAAGATCTTTAAGTTGAACATTTGGTTCATTTTCAATTCTACATTGACCTCCAGATAACACGAATATTCTATCCATTAATGGCATACCAATTAACCATTGCGTGAACAAGATCCAAAACAATGTAATCACACCAAACCTATAGAGAGATCTTCTTTCAAACTTTGGTGATCTGATAACCACCAGAATATATGCCAATGTTGTCCAAAACCAACCTTTTTTAACAAACCAGGTGTTCAATAAATTTCCTCTAGAAGTGTAATAATTATGAATGATTTCATCTGGAGAAACCCATGAGGATATCTGTGCCAAAACCAAAACAACAGGCACTACTAACAGTATTAGTTTCTGTGTTTGTGTAAGCACTAACATTCCAATGCTAAAAGTAATAACTCTTACTTTTAAGACCTTCTTGAAATTTCCAAAGAAGCTTCTGCTGACGTAAAACCAACTTTGCTCAGCATATTATTCTCTTTCAGAACTGCGTACTTGAAACCGCAATATGAAGTGCTCAAATTGAAAAAGTTGGGTTCAAATAGTTGGTAACCAATATCAATGCTGAGTACCACATGCTCTAGAAGAGATTTTTTTTTTGTGAAATTCACGGCTCTGTTTCAACTCATTTTAGTTCTGCTAACATTACCCAACTTGAGTCATAGCAAGCACTATTGTGTGGCTTTTTAGTTTCAAGATATTCTGTTATAAAAGGTTTCAAAAATCATTTTTCCTTCATTTAGAATGTTATCAGCTGTTTGTTCTGGTGATTTACTTTGTTATCTTGTGTAGGTACTTGTCACTTGAATTATATTAATTTGTAGTTTAATTGAATGTTGGTCTGTTGTTAACCCTGCTATTTATACATCTCAATTCTAAGAATGTATCACTTCTTTGGTTCCTTTGTTTGTGTAATTTGACAATTTTGAAACATTAACTTTTCAAGGAGTGAAATGTTCAACTGATACAAAAAACAACCTTAATATATTTATAGCCTCATCACATGCACAAAAACTGTGCGCAACATTTCAACTAGCTTATAGGGCCGTAACCTTATTTTTCATGATTTTATTTAATTTTTATTTACAAAGCAACTGGCACCTTGTCGTGCTATGCTGAGCATCTGAGCTACATTCAGCGTTTTCATTATAAGAAGCTTTCAACAAATTGATGCAAGCAACATCAACAGAAGAAATTGACTCTCCCAAATTTTCAACTTTCAATGTGCTTTCAAATATAGAAAACTGTTTGAAAGCAAAAAGTTTGTATAAAAAGTTAACAAATGCTGCGAGCAATTTTGAACCACATCCACAACCGGACTTGCCCAACCAGCAAACACCAGCATTTCAGAATCAAATGAGATCACCGCCTTGTAAGATCAATTTAAGAACTTAACCGCTTATAATTTCAAAGCCCAAAGTCACGTGACCTGAATGTAATCAACAGTGTTATCTGAAAGAGGGATCATCCGGAGACTGAAACCACCATATAAAGCAAAAAAAGAATGTACGGTTGCACCAGCTTATTCATCAGTCATGTTTTTATTGTCCATCTTGCAAGTTAACTTCTTGGGTACATATTGATTAATTTTGCTGGTCATCACGCGTGATTTTTCTCTCCAACATGCCCAAAGCTGACGTTGCCGCCTGGGCAATGATCCCAGTAGGGGCAGAACCATACTTGGTGTCTGCAATGGGGACGTATATGCCTCTTTTACTTGAACAATTGGCTCGAAGTAATGGCGTTTCAGCGATTGATCATTTGAGTACCTGTGAAGATAATGAAAGTGCTTGTGTTTTACCTGTGTTTGGGGGGTTGATTTACATAGACACAGCATCTTATGCATTGTATACCTTTTCCATAGCTGTTTTGATTCAAACATTTTGTGTTATGACTATGTCTGGCATTGCAGATAACAGTAATGATAAAAAGAAATTAATTGTTTCATTTGGTGTTTTGGGTGGTTCAATCACTTCCTTATTCATTTTTGTGAAAATCAATAATTATTACTTGGCTTCCTTATTGGCAATTTCTGGCAATTGCTGTGTTGGTGTGATCAATGTCTTAATTAATTCGTACATGATTTTATTAATTGATGATTACAAGAATAAAATGAAAAGTAATGTTACAGATGAGGAAAGCCCACTAACAAATGAAATCAGTGAAACTTTTGTACTTGAAGATGAACAATTAGCAGGTAAGATTGGCTCTCAAATCAGTGGTATTGGATCGTCAAGTGGTTATTTTTCTGCTTTAGTAGTACAAATAAGTTCTCTATTTGGATTACTCAAATTGAAAGGACATAATTTTGAAATGATTGACGCTACTAAGATAGTCATTTCATCCATCGGAATATGGTGGTTACTCTGGCAAATACCGATTTCCAAATTTTTGAAAAGCTACAAATCAGTTGATGAAAATGCATCAAGCATGACATACAGAGAAATGGTCAAAAAAGGATACCACGATATTAAGCATGCACTTGTCAGTGTAGGAGAGCTTAAGCAAGTGTATTTTTTTCTAATAGGTTGGTTTGTCTTGGCAGATTCAATTTCTACAATCAATTCTACAGCCATGTTATTTGCCAAAACAGCTTTGAACATGCCTCTGACATCAATTGGAATTATGGGAGTACTAGTAATGATTTCAGCCATTTCAGGATCAATAATCATCCCTCAATACATTATTGCCAAGCATGAATGGGATATTCAAAATGTTTTGATTGGTATTATACTATGGTGCCTTGTAGTTCCGGTTTATGGGCTATTCTTTTTGAACAAACCATGGGAGCTTTACATTCTTTGCATATGGTACGGTGTTGGATTGGGCGGGTTGAGTACGGTTTCAAGGAGTATCTATTCATTAATTATACCCAAAGGTAAAGAAAGTGTTTTCTTTTCCATATTTTCATTAACGGACAAAGGCTCCTCTATAGTTGGTCCATTTCTCATTGGGATGTTGATTGATGTTTTGCATGATTTGCGCATGGCATTCTGGGTTTTAGCAGGCTTGCTAATTTTAAGTTTACCAATATTGGGGTGGCGATTTGATTTACATCAGGGTAGAATGCATGCGCTGAACTACCAATAATTAGAACCTCACCAGGGCAGAATGCATGTGCTGAATTGGCAATAATAAAACCTTTCGAATACTGTATCGACTACTAATTATGACAGATCACTCCAGTTAATGTCCATTCAAACAGGTTTTCAATTTCAAAAACAACTATAACCGGAACTGACGTTGAGAATTATACATCTGAGTCTCAGCTTACTGCCATCAACACCATTGTGGCCGCATATGTATCGATAGCTATTTGTTCATGAGCGCTTTGAAGTATACATTACGTAATCAAAGATTGGATTACACCATTGGAGCCCTAATGCAATAGTAGATCTTAGGTTTGTAACTTTAACGACATTGTAATTTATTATTACATTAATATACAATTATCCACTAAATATCAAACACAGGGGGTATTTAAAACATTGTTTGTATTGTTTTCAAGATATTTCAACAGAGTTAACTTGTTCGTTCACCAAAACTTTGTGGACGGCGTTCTTAAAAGCACCGTTCAACATGTACATCTCTCTTTCTAAGTCTTGCATTGTTTGCGAAAAGTTAGGCGACTGAGAATCGCCCACAATCACATTAACTTTGGAGTTGATTTCCTCAAGCGTTTGACGCGTCTCTGAAATGGTTTTCAAGAGTTTTTGATACTCATTGAGCACTTCCCGCTCCTGCTCAGATACAGAGCTGTCGATCTCTACCAAATCAATGTCCATGACGGTATCAATAAGGAAAAAGTGCTGTTGCTTTTTTGTCTCAGATACGTATGCTATGCAAAACCTGT
Organism: Saturnispora bothae; assembly: GCA_030462855.1. NCBI lineage: Eukaryota > Fungi > Ascomycota > Pichiomycetes > Pichiales > Pichiaceae > Saturnispora > Saturnispora bothae. The sequence goes on along the minus strand of JAKVQQ010000017.1, from coordinate 118,801 downwards.
AATTGGAATAATGCTCAGCATATACTTTTACCAAATTAATACCACACAGACAAACATCATTGCAAAGCAAATAAGCAAAAAGCACTTGAGCATTTTTTTGCTGTGGCAGATGATATGAAAAGCCTTTATTTGACAAATATAAATTTGTCTCTCTATCTAGAAAAGAATACTGGAAAAACTTGACATCTCTCAAACAGTAAGGTTTGCACAATGATTTTGAAAGATATTGTTATCCACAATACAAACAGTGAGCCACGCGATGTTTTGATGACAGAAAGGACAGCATTGTCATGGATGAAGTTTGCGCTTTCGCTAGCTGTGATCTCAGTAGCTGTGGTAGCTGATTTTCGATTCCCTGTTCCGGATAACAAATCGAGTGGTAACGAGAGCAAAAATTTCAACTCAATGGACGTGTCAATTGTTTTTCTCCTTCTCAGTCTGGGATGCATCTTTTTTGGTGCTTTTGGATATTTTCAAATGGTGAACAATTACGATTTACATAACGTCAAAGTGTTGAAATTTGAGTTTTCAATGCTATACATCTTCATCATGTGCGTGGTTATTATTGGAATAAACTGCGGGTTGATATACAACAGTGCACACTGAAGTTGATAAGTGAAATGATATATATATATATACCCTTTATAGATGACGTAAATTGAAGAGATACACAAAGAAACTAAAAACCCTAACCCTAAAAGCAGAAAAAAAGCCTAGATACCACATCTCAGAACATTGGATCTATTGGCTCTGTAAGCAATGACTTCCTTCCTTTCTAACGAACTCAATGCTCTTTCCAATGCTTCTATACTGTATTCACCATTTTCAACGTACTGCTTTCTTAAATTGGCCAAACTTGTACTCCAACCCATTGGTAGTCTACGTCTGATTTCGTTTTCAATTTTAGATGTTTGTTTGAGTAATACCGGATTGTCAACAATACCTTCAGACCCAGAAATGGCCGTTATAGTAGAAGCTTTGAAAAGTCTCATGGCTTCTTCAACGTGGTCAACAGTAGCGACAGGCGATAAGCTGATCTTGGCCAAGGATTCAGTTATTCTGACAATGGCTTCCAATTGTCTCACGGTAATAGGAATTGAGGATCTTTCTGTAGAATATGAATCTCTCTTTTTGACATCACGACGAATAGAAACAAATTCTGAACTTAATAATTCGGCTGCTTCTCGTGATAAGGTTGGCGCACACTTGGATCTAGCATATGTCACATATTTTTTCATCAAATCAATTGGAATATCACCTTCACTTTCTCTATCATTAGCTGCCTCACCAGTATGAACATTCATGACATGATGTGCAATTTGCATATCCTTTTGAATACTTTGATCATCTTTAACAATAAAGATCATATCAAATCTGGACAAAATGGTAGTCTGAAAATCAATATTTTCCCCCGGAGCCATTGTATCATCATATCTACCAAAAACAGGGTTAGCTGCTGCTAAAACAGAAGTTCTAGAATTTAAAACAGTAGTAATACCGGCCTTGGCAATAGAAATCGTTTGTTGTTCCATAGCTTCGTGAATAGCAACTCTATCTTCTTCTCTCATCTTATCAAATTCATCAATACAAACGACACCACCATCTGCCAAAACCATGGCACCACCTTCAAGGTAAAATTCTCTAGAAACAGGATCTCTTTGAACAGAAGCGGTTAAACCAGCAGCAGAAGAACCCTTACCAGAAGTGTAAATGGCAATAGGAGAAACCTTTTCAACGAATTTCAGTAACTGAGACTTCGCAGTACCTGGATCACCCAATAATAAAACGTTGATGTCACCACGTAATCTCATACCATCGGGTAAAATTCTCTTGGAACCAGAAAACAGTAAACACGTAATAGCTTTTTTAATGTCTTCATTACCGTAAATAGAGGGAGCAATGGATTTGGCAAATCTATTGTAAAGATCTGGCATTTTGGATAATTCAATGAAAGCTTCTTCCTCTTCTTGAGTGAATTTACCACCAAAGGAAGAAGACTCAGAAGCACCACCTAAAACAGCCAAACCATCACGCTCAGCTTTAATACCTACAACCTTGATGTATGGATTTCTGATTGCGGCAGTATTGGCAATACCTTGACCACGAAGTTTAGATTGATAAACGGAGTAAATACCATCAACAACACATCGTGTACCAGGAACAATACGATTGCAGATGTATCTATCAACGCTTAACAAAATATGACGTGGCATTTCACCAACAGGAACCTTATCAGATGTTTCTTGAAGTTTTAAAACTTGCGTATCAACAAATGTGGACTTATCATGAACAACGACATATGGATTTGGTGGACATTTTGGAACTTCACCATCTGGATTAGGTGGAGCTAAACAACGTTTAGGGTATTGAGGGGTACCAAAAGATGATGTTGAATTCATAACGGTGGTGTGCCTACATTGTCGACACATTAAAGTTAAAGATTGGGCAGCAGACGAAATCATTGAAACTGAAATGACAATACCTGACACCTTAACAATTTTGGAAATGTGATCAGCATCTAAATCTCTAATAGAAAGTTCTTTTCCATTAGAAAATAAAATCAATTGACATCTTGGAACCATGGTGTTACCATCATTGACAAGATGGACATTAGTTTTGGCAATTTCCGTGATTGCATTTTCAAAAATTGGAATCACAGTAGAAGGTTCATCCAATAGCTTTTTATGCAAGTCCGCACTGTATTCATTGATATCAGTGACACTAACATGCAAGACAAAAACGTTGGACTTGATGTTCCTTTTGAGCTGTTCTCTGTAAATATGTTCATTATTGTGTGTGAAATCAAAAACAAACTCTTTGAAAGCACGTTCTAAACCTCTGTTAATATCTGGACCATCGCTAGGAGGCAACACAGATGCGGCGTATGTGTCAGCGTACTCGAAGGACATCTTTTATACAACTAACTTTGATGGTAATTAATTGTTTCAGGAAATTTTCCACTTTTTATTTGAATTTTTTCGCGTTTCGCGTCCACTGCGCCACTCAAAATATTTTGCACTTTCTTACGTAATGTGGCGCAGCAACAATTTTTTATTTTTTTTATTTTTTAAAATTTTTTTATTTTTTGTCGTTTGTTGTTATTTTACTAGTGAACGCATCAATTTGCGAAACCCAATATGGAAAACGACGATCTTCAACAAGAGTTGGACCGTGTGCTTGCAGATTTTGTTCCAGGAACTTCTAGGACGGTGACTGCTGCTGCCACTACTACATACAAGGGACTCAGTGTGCCCGCAAACTCGGCCTTGTTGAAACAAGATGCTTCAGTTTTAGCAGCCTACAAGTCTCTTTTGGCAGATGATGCATCTAATTCTAATGGAAATGTACCTTCAATAATTGATGCTCAATTATCAGCTCTACCGCTATTCCTAACCGCCCCAAATAGCTTATCTTTTAACGTTCAATTGTTGATCAATACATTACCAGTTTTGGATAATCTTGCTACCCAAATCCTTAGAATCATTACTAAGGGTCCATATCAAAAGGTTATGGAGCTGGTTTCCAATAGAGACTCTTCATATTCTGGTATTGCATTTTCAAATTTGGTTGAATTATTTGAAACGACAAAGAGAGTGTATAACTCTGAAGAGTCTCCTTTTTTTACAGTTGAAAATATTACATTTGGGTTATGGAGATTTGGAGAATCTTCTCCATCATTTTTAAAAGGCAGAGAAGACACAATCGAAGGTACATTGAGAAAAGTCAATTTGGCTACATTCTTGTTAGCTACATTAGGTTTAATTGATTTAGGTTTCTTTTTTCTTAATGAAGCATTTCTTGATGTTTTTTGCCCGCCTCAAAACTTAGATCCAACTGAAACTTTGTCAAATTTGAAACAATCTGATACATTCATTTTAAGTGATGCTAATAATTTCAATGCAAATGCAACTACCAAAATGTTTTCAGAACAACGCTCATGTACTAAATTTTTGAAACAACAGGCATTGCTATTTTTGGAGTTGAAAACTCAAGCATATATCTCTGCGCTTGAGTTGGGAGATAGATCGAAAGAAGAAATTATTTCTGATTTGTTTCCCGAAATTTTGCCAGAACTTCTTTTACGTCGCAGAGATCGCGACTGGAAAACAAAGCTGGATGAACTTAACGGTGGGAAATTGAGCGATATTGTTTCCAATGGTGATTTCAAACCATCGAGTCAAACCCTGAATAAAGTCAAAGTTATTTTCACCCCGGCCGAATATGACTTTTTACAGCGTTGTACATTGAGAAAATTAACTTTATTGAAAGAATCGGCATCAACTGTAGTACAAAAAGAGACGGAAGATCAAGAAGGTGTCAATGTTCCCACCGAATCAGTGAATTTATCTGATCTCATGAGCAAGTATGAATGGGTCAGATTCTTGAATGATCTTCTTGATTATGTTTCCAGAAACGTTGGGTTTTTAATTTGGGGTCCTAAGGGTAAGATATCAATGGAATTTGAAAAGAAGAGATTATTGTCAAGGAGAGCAAAGGATCAAAACGGTGGCGTTTTGAGCAATAATACTAAAAATAATGTTAAAACAGAAGAGCAAAATACATCAAAGTTTGCTGTTAATTCTGATGCTGCACAAGATCCAGCTTCATCTAATAAAGATGCAACTAATCAAGAAAATACTGAAAAGTCAAGAGTTGAAGGTAATAACGATCCATCCAATAAGCGTACTTCAAGCGAAGCGGCGTTGGATGAAACACCAGCTCAATCAGCAGGATCATCTTTAATTTCTTCTTCTATGACTAATTTGAATGCTAGTGAGCATTTGTCTGTTAATGTTGCACAGGAGCATGAGCATGGGCAAAATGTTCCTAAACCATCTGTTAAGAAATCAAAAAACAGACCAGCGACTTTTAGACGTGTATGGACCGAAGTCGAAGAATCTGCTCTTAGAGAAGGTTTAAAAGTTAAAGGCACGCAATGGACCGCTATTTTAGAATTGTTCGGGCCTGGTGGTAGAATTAACGAATCATTGAAAAATAGAACAAGTCTCCAGTTGAAGGATAAAGCCAGAAATTGGAAGTTATGGTACATTAAGAATAATGTGGAAGTGCCCGATTGGTTAAGTGGTGCCACTGGTGGGATCTCTAAGGGATCAAAAATGGTAACTCCAATTGAAGGAGTTGATAAGGTAGATGAATTTTCTAAGAAACATAAAAGATCTCTACCAAAGGTTACAAAGAAACAGCAGAAGCAACCTGAACAAGAAAATGATGAACAAAAGGATCACCATGAAGTTTCTGATGATCAATATGATGAAATGTTATCTTTATTAGCCAAGTCAGCAGATAATAATGAAGTTGGTATTACATCTAACGCTCTTGTTGCTGAGCTGAACTCGCACAATGTAAGTGATAATGATCAAAACATGCATGCTACCTCCAATGTCGTCACAAATGATAAAACCGAGCATTTAGTACCAAGTGGCGAGACTGACGACCACGCAGAGTTAAAAAATTTGGTTGCTGAAGCTTTCCAATAATTCGGGATGAAATTAAGGTATATATTTGTATATTAGTAGAAAAATAACGCTAAAAATTAACCAAATAAAAACACTAAATAATCTCATCCCAAGAAAATTTACAGCTGTTGAAGAAAGATTTCAAAGACTGATCATAATCAACTGCAATGCTATTCAATTGATCTCTGAACCATTCATAGAATTTAGTCAACTCTTTGAGAACGTTACTATTTATCAATTTCAATTCTTTAGTCAAAATACAATATTGACGTCGCAATTGAAATAGTCTCAACTTCAAATCGTAATATTTGTTCCTCCTCGTCTCATCTGGATTAGGATCATTGACATATTTCAAAATAATATTGTTCACCTTATTGATACCCGGGATATTGTCGTATATCGACTTTTTCGATTTAGAATAAAGGGCAGATTGTAGCTCATCATCTGTTATCGGAGCATCCAAGGAATCATCTTTATTTGAATCACCTAATGCTTCTCTAGTTTGCAGATCAATTTTCCTGATTCTTTGTTCTTCAGCTTCATACCTCTTTGATCTGGCTATAGTTTGGAGCAGATCTCTTTCCACGACCTTCATTTGAATTATCTTTTTTCTGTTATATTCGATCATTTCCTTGACTGTAGTTGAAAAGTGTTTCATTTCAATTAACTTATCGAGGAATTCAAAATTGATAGATTCACAAAGTCCATTAAGGAATAAATTTCGACGCTCAAAAGCTTTACCTATGTTTTCAATAGATGTGGAATCTTGTAAAAGCGATAACTGATTATAGTTGGATCCCAATTCGGACATTTCACTCGACAACTCAGTGAAATGCTTGAGCAAATGCTTATTAATCTTTGAGATGTTATTCAAGACAGTCTCATATCGAATGAATTTTGCTTCAAAAGAAATAAATGTTTGAAACTGTTCATTTTCTTCAGATACTTCTTTGAATAGATGGGAATCTGATGAGCTGGGTATTGGTAAGGTCAAATATAATTGATTTTCAATCTGTCCAAGAGAGTCAAATGGTGACATTTGATAAACAGAGGTCTTGATGAAAACCAAATTATCTTTGAAAGCCATGAAGTCTGAATAACTTGTTTGAGGATCCAAAAAGTAGACAAAATATCTCGAATTCTTAACCTTTTCCATCTTCAAACACCTATTCAAAAAGACACTAAGCATTCGTTTTCTGTATTCCACCAATTTAATCGCCTTGTTAGTCTCGCAACTATTTGTAGAACTAATTAATGGCTTTGGAGACTCCATATTGGCATCGGTGTCACCAGCTGAATGCGAACCATCCCCATGGATCTTTTTTGAGGAAATACGTAAAGAGTTGGTGGCAATATTCGACGACAATGATTGTTTTTCTGGAATTGGTGGTATAACCGTGGCCGGGAACAGCTTTACTAGAGCCATTCGTAAGCTTTCAAAGTCGGAATACCGCCGTTTGACGAGCAACGGGCCCAATTGAACACTGTAGACTATATAACTCTGCAATTGTGCGTGAACATCATGGCATTTTGCAGCATCTGTAATCCTAACAGATAGGTCTTTGTTTGCAAGCACTTCCGTAACGCGCGGAGGGAGGTTTTGGGGGTTATTTGACGCCATTATTTAGTTATCTAAGAAGATAAATTGCAAGTCTATGGTGAACTTTTTTAATGCGATAGTGTTCTCAATGGAACCCCGACTGTCTGTGGAATCAGTCCAGAAATGGCATCTGAGGTTTTTGTACTTTACTGTAGGGGTTCTGTTGTTGTTCAGCCCTACATCGCCGCTTTTCCGGATCGCTTTAGCGCTTCAGACGGGCCTATTGTTTATTTTGTACATTTTTTATGCGCCATTGGTTCTGTTTAAGAGTGTTTCAGACACATCAGATGTGGCTGATGCAAAGCGGGGGTTATTTGTAAGACTAATGAACTTTGTTCCAAGTCTTATCTCCAAGATTGCAGATCATGGCTTGAATTTAGTTTCCTGGGGATACCAAAAGGTTACAGGCTCAAGAAAAAGACTGAATCTTAAGATATACGCACAGATAAGCACATTTGGACTCATTTCTATGCGTAAGTTGTTTTGTGTTTCTTCTTGGGGGTATATCACTGAGCTAGATGATGGTGCTATGCATTTAAAAACGCTTGTTTTGTTTTGTGTGTTCAATCTTGTTCAGTACAGGTTTGTCAACCAAGGGACAAAGGTAAAGAAAAATATAAAGCTTTCTATGGCACAGGGCTTTAGAGCGACTTTGAATGGCAAAACCAAGGTGGACCCAACTGCTTTGTTGAAATTTAAAAGATCTGCTCTTTTCATGATAGCATTGCTCTGTACCTTACTCTGCATCGTGTATTTATACGACGGGTTTGTGAAAAACGAACCTCATGATTTGCAAATTACCACCACATTGATGAAGTTGTTGTTTGTACTCGATACTCAATTTGCTTCCACGATGTGGAAAGAATTGAACGGTTTAGAATTGGAGTTTTCTGACAACAAAGAGGGTAATTCACGAGTTTGAAAATGGTTACGCATTGTTTGTATATATATAATAGCGAAAAGAAAAGCATCGTTTCATAATAAAGTGATTACCAGCGGATATTAAATGCTGTTGAAATAATAGTATAATACACTGAAAGATCCAAGCAAAACAAGAATAGAGTTCAAAAAGAAAGACTTCCAACTAATTTCAGTTGAAACGTTCCAGTCAAGGAAAACAAATTTGATGACCTTGTATACTCTATAATTGGTGCCTACCTTTTTAGGTTCCAAATTGGTCAAATTGATTTCACCCTTGTGTTGTCTTGTATGAATCAGTTCAAAAAGTATCCTGAGATAGTGTTCAAGTCTCAAATTCAAATTTTTACCAAACCTAATAGTAACCGTGCAAGTGAAAACCCAACAAATTGCCATGAAATTGAAAATGAGGTAATGGTAAATCGGTTGATATGGACTAGGTAAATAACAAAGTGCAGTCTTGACGGTTTTCGCATCAACAACTTTAGTTTCACGTTTAGATGGGCTCCATTCATTCATTTCATTTCCATCTTGCGGATTCCACATGCTGATGAGCTGAATCGCTGGTCTTTTAATACCACCTGACATTGACGACGTTTTAATAGTGATCTCATTCGTGTAATCAGTACCAGGAGTTCCCTTCCCTAATAGATCATCATAAATAATATTGGAATCTTTGTATGGATGTTTGATGGCACAGTAATCATGATCGTCACCAGAAAAAATGATTGAAGGATGAATGTAATCTATAATTGCATTGGTTATGTCATATTCCAAGACAGTTTGATACTGAAACCCTCTAACAACAGGGAATGGCTCTTTGCTTTCCCTATATCTACCACAAGTCTGCCTTTCAGTGGCTCTGTACAATGGAACATGACTTAGAACTATTCTTGGATATTTTTTAATTAAATGATTTGAGTCTAAGAGGGAGTTCAAGAATGTTTCCGATTGATATTTAACTCTTGTATCATTGTGACATGATAATGAAACAGTATCCAACAGAATCACAGAGTGGTTACCTAAGATGGCATAATCATCAGCATTACCAAAATAAGATTTAAACCTTGAATATTTATCAAAATCTACGCCTAAACCAAACCCAACGTCGTGATTACCCGGTATTTGCTTGTACTGTCTAACGTTAGGTAGCGGATCAAAGATTTTGTTGAATCTCAGATATTCTTCGTACCATGCATCATTATCCCACTCTCTACCACCATCAAATAAATCTCCAATAAACAGCAATGAGTGTGGGCTTAATGTTTTGTTAATAATATGGTGATTTCTATGTAGATAATTGTCTGTAAGCCAACGAAAAATAGTTGTGAAGAACTTTGGATGATGACGATATGAATAATCATCAACAATTTGTGGATCACCGTAAATGAAAGAGTGATGAGGAGTTGATCCCGCAGGCCAATGCTCCCATTTAGACCATTGACAAGCGTTAATGGTTAATTCGGGTTTTATACGCTCAAAATAATGAACTATACATGAAAATAGTATCGATATTAGCAGAACCTGTTTAAGCCTTATTGATCGCCAAAAAGAAGGTACATTGTCCAATAGGCGGCTTTTCTTAGGATAGAAATCCATATTTATAGTGAAATCGATACCTATTATGAAGTTAACAGAGGAAAGAAGAGTCCCCTAAGTGGAAAAAGTAAATAAATTTACTTGTTCTTTATATTTTAGTGAGAATCTCCGTTTATGTCGGAAAATAGGGCTAAGTCTACCAGGACAAGACGCCGACTGTCCAATGGAGCTTTGAATAACATTCTACTTGAGTCATCTGTTCTCAACCAAAAGAATAGGACGAAATTTGACTTTGATCATTTTTTGAAAACAAACATACCTTCTATGTACAAGATCGCAGTTACAAATACAGAAGGTATTCATGGCTTTAAGTTGCATGAAAATGAAGAGCTTCAAAACTTAAAAATGAGAGATTTTGGCGATGAATTCAAAATTGACCTCATAGATCATAAATCAAAAATATCCAAAGTGAAGGGCCCGAAAAAAGGTAATCAGAAAGACCCATTACAGGATCAAAAGTATAAGATAATACACGAACGAATGTTAAAAGATGAAAAAAGGTTTGTTGATAGTGAAAAGTCAGTGATAAGGCGTGAAATAGATGAATATTTGGAAATATTACCTTTACTTGGAATAAATTTAAAGGTTAAAGATTTTCAATATGAGTTATTACGACTAGATCCCGCCAAGATTACTCTTAATGATGAAATGATAGAATCAATCAGGGTCATTTTACCAAAATTGACTAATATAGAAAACCCGCAGGACAATAATGAAGTCATAATAAAATACCGACTTACGATTAGAGAAATACGATCCAATTTACTAAAACATTTTAAAATAAAGAAGCTAGATGAACTTTTGAGAAAGGAGAATCTTGCATATTCACAAGGTGAAGGTGTTCGTGATCAAGAAAAGAGAACAGCTAATGACGTCAAGAGTTTAAAAAGACGAAGATTAGAAACAAGAAATAAGCTCATTGGTCCGGTACACAAGATTAAGTTCAGCCAACATGGGGTTCAATTGAATATTGACCCTATATCAGGTCCATACATAGTTAAATGTGCAAAAAAGAAATAATACACAAACGATAGCTAACACTAGTTAAAGAAGCATGCATTCAGTGAGACGTTTTTGATGTCCATTAATTTTTGAGAAGAGAAGAGCTTTCAATTGCTGTGCACAACTTTTCAAGATTAGCGTACTCAGATTTCTCACCAATAATAGTACCAAAGTATGTGTAGACTGTGGAAAAGGTATAGTAAGCAAACAGATCAGCAGCCGATTCAGTCTCTCCAATTAAAAAAGTTTTGCCGTTGAGGCAATCATTGAAATAAGCAATTTGCTTTTTGAAAGCAACAACCAAATCATTGGCTTCATCACCAGTGATTTCACCTTTAGCAACGCCCATTAATTTGAACGCAGAGTTCATAAAATCAGAATTCAAATATGAGATCCAGCTCAAAACAGTAGCTTTCTCTAGAGGGGATCTACCAAAATAATCAGAGTCACCAGCTAAATAATAAGCAATTGCAATTGTTTCAGTTAATGTTTTAGAGTTGTCAATCAAAAGAGAGGGACGTTTTTGCAATGGGAAGTTGGAAGTAAATTCCACAGGCGATTCGTACTCGATCGTAACCTCAAAAGCTGCCAATTTGGATAAGGCAGCGATAAAGCTGGATCTTGGGGAATTTTCAAAAAGGAAGGCAACTGCAGTAGTCATAGTTGGTTTTCACTCTCATTTAGAAATACGAAATACAAAATGAGATTATGAGCATTATTTATATTTTTTACGGAGATAAACCAACTCGTTAATGTAATATCCTGACAATCTCCTATCTCCGCCGCTTAGTAAGCGAATACACATGAAGTGTTAGGCTTTGAAGGTTTTAGTTTAAAGTATCATAAAAAACACAAAAACTGTGAAATTGGACAGCCATTTCGAAGATAAATTAACTTTATTTGAATTATCAATCCAATTGGAAACTCTTTAAAACTTTTCTTCAGCACCAAACTTTTAAACAGAACTTTAAAATACAGGTGAGAAATATATCAGCTAACGCTTTGCTTTTCGCGCAAAAATTCTAGCAGTGATTGTTGAAGCAAATTAACATGACATCAAGCTTGGAAGGATGAAATGCTTTTTGTTTCATCTGACTTTGCACAATATGCCTCAACGCCCAAGTCAAGAACTAAACATTAAGACTTTTAAATAATAATCAACTCATAACGCCGACCCTCTTTTTTTTAAAAAACATAACTTAATAAAGACTGTTAACCATAATATTTTGAGTTCAACAATAAAGGGGGCACCGGGAGCTATTATGATTATTATAGAAAACAGCAAGGTAAAAAACCTTTTTTGATAGAGAATACATGTTTTTCACACTTGACTTTTTGAGATGAAGTTAATGTGTTGGTTTTGAGCATAATGTGCATTTTTTGTGAGCTGAGCAAATTTTGGAAATTGATATTCAAATTCAGATCTCACATATTTGAGGATTGAAAGAGCATGACTTTCTGTCTAAAGACCAACTTAAAAGCATTTGAAAAGTGTTAAAGTTTACAAGTAAAATAAACATCCGATGATTTAAAATCCTGATATTAATATGAGAACTCTGTGATAAAGATAATTATTAACGCCGAATAATAGGTTAACTGTGGTTATTTTGCCATATTCAATCCTGTGAAACGAGAAAAGGTTAATTACTATCTTATTTGCAATTTGTTTTTCTTTTCTTCGAAAAGTGTATTATTTTTACTTATCCAGTAGGTATACAATAAGAGCATCACTTACACACAATCAAGCAGATGGGTAAACTTCATTGAAGTCCTTAATCCATCTGTTAATGTTTTCGTACTTCTCACCTAAACCGAAACGAGCCAAGAAGGCAGAAATGGTGTTGACGGAGAAAGCATCAGAAGTGGTGTGCTTATCACCAATTAAGAACTTGGATTCCTTCAAATGGGAATCAATGTAAGCTAAACAAGTTTCAAGCTTGGCAACTTGAGCTGCCTTGTCTTCATCGTTCTTAGCATACATAGCAGCGTAACCAGCGTTGGAAACATCAGAGTTAACATAAGACAACCATCTGATGACATCAACCTTTTCTTCCAAAGTAGAACCACCCAATGGAGACTTGGTCACTTCGGTCATGTATTGAGTGATGGCAATAGCTTCGGTTAACTTGAAACCAGACGCAGTCTTCAAGGCAGGACCTTTACCTAATGGGAAATCTTCAAGGATCTTTGGGTCAGATTTGATATCCACAATAGCAAAGTCGAGACCCAATTCCTTGGCTAAAACAGGAAGCCAGTTAGATCTTGGTGATTGAGTTAAAAGATAGAAAGTACCGTCAGACATTGTGATTGATTTATGTTAGGAGGAAAGAAATAGGAGAATGCGATAGAAGATTTGTAATCAACTCTCAGATTCCACCCCTGATTGGCACGATGCGCTCAGCACCAATAAAATCCATCTAAAATCAAAATGAAGATTTCCATGGGCCAGAAATCGATTTTTCTCAGTGGTGATTTGTCAGCATTATTGACAGTTAGTTAGCATTATTGAGAGTTAGTTTGCATCATTAGTACTTGGCTACAACATAGTTTTCTAGCTCCATTTCGGGATTCTGTGTATGTTTATTTTTGTTTTTGACCGGTATGAGTTTTCAGCGAGAATTTTAATTGGCCTATATCATGAATATGAGTAAACACAAACCAAATATAATGAGAAAAATGTTATTATTGATCAAAATTGCTTACAAAAACGCGTAATTGCTTCTGTTTCTATTAAAATAAACCTCTTCCTACTCTGTTTTAGAGTTGATATAAGACTTGTAGATCGAAATTTTACATTTTGTGCAAGAAATGTAGTAAATATTACAGTTGCAACAGTGACAGCATCATTTACTGTCCCGAGATTCAAATATCAATTGAAATTGAAAGAACATTTCAAAGTTTAAGAATCGCCATTGATTTTTTACACTGGTTGTCGCACACACACATATACGTACTATTTGAAGCGATAATGGTGGTGCTTTTGACAGCTGAATTGGTCCGATTGATATGTACACACGCTGTGACGTTGAACGACCTGATCAATTACTCCCTTGTTGACAAATTCCACTATAATGCCATCAACGAATGTCCCGATCTTTGGATTATGTATTTGAAACGAATCAATGTTTGGTCAAATGAAATGAAACTGTTGCCAGACTTACCTTCAGATATTAATTTAACTGCTCTCAACTGTCTATCTTTTAAGATTAATGATCCGACGCTTGCTAGAGGTAGATTAATTGAAATATGGAAGTTGTTAAATCCTTATATCTTAGAGTTGTTAATTCGAGACAATTCCAATTTTCAGTCATTGAAAACGTTTCAAAAATTCAACAATCCATTATCACAAGCATCTTTGTTAACAAACCTTTATCATATTTTACCATTGTACAACAATTTACCGGAATATAAAACAATGATGATCAAATTGGACACGTTAATAAATCTGTTTATAAATTCCATCATCAATGAGATTGGGAAAAAGTTAGAAGCTCAAGATTATGAAATGGTATACACGTTCATTAACTCATTGGATAGATTACATATTAATTCCACTTCCATCGACCCATTAGAATCATTAATTGAATTTTTCTATGAAAGATATGGTAACGATTATGCGTTCTTGTTATCTAATGATGAAATTGATCAATTTTTTACAAAGACAGCTTTAATAAACAAAAGAGGTGTTGTAAATGGATACGAATTTAATTTTGCTAATCTTGACTCATTTTTTGATAAAAATACCCAATTGTTGAACAAACATTTTGTAGAGATTAGTAAGATTTTTCACCATGCTGATGGGGAAACTATGGCAAAGAAACATATGGGTTATGACATGGATGAAGTCCCAATTGTTTTGAAACTTGTTGAACATTTTTTGAGTAATTATTTGGTTGGTGTTTTGATTGATAGAGTTATTGCAAGATCAAAGGAAATTGATTCACTAGATGAGCCAACTGGAACGAAATGCGAGGCTATTGATGATGATGATGATGATGATGATGACAGCAGGATCAATATTATGAACGAAAAGTCTTTATTTTTCCAATGTGTTCCTTACATTCATTTGAAGCTCATCTCATTTATCAACGGACTAACATATCCAGCCACAGAAATAGAAGTTGAACCAGGTGTCAAATCTTCCATGGATTATGTTAGGGTTGGTTGTCAATTAGTCAATTATTGTTTTGAAAGTTATCTTATTGAATTCACCAACGAATTGCCATTAAAGTGCAAGGCTTCATTATTCCAATTAATAGATTCATGGCAAAGTAAAAATGCCAACATTCAAAAAAATATTGAGCACGAAATCATGAAGAACGTTGAAGATGACATTGATAATGAGGGATCGAAGTTCAACTTTGAAATCTTCTCAACATTTTCCAACATGTTCACCTTCAAGAAAAATAAGGGCGAAGGGGCCCATGCTGCACCAGGTGAGGTAAAGCTCAGTAAATTTGCTGCTCGATTGAAAATTCTAACCAACAAGGTTGAATCCTTAAAATCGCTTGTTAGTATGGATCTTGTTGTTTTACTTCTTCAGCATATCAAGAATTCCTATGATTTACTGATTGGGTTAACGAATTATTCAATCACAGATCAACTCCGAAGCCAAATCAATCAAACATGCATCAACATTTTCAATGACCTGTTGGTGATTCTCATCAATAGGCACATCAAGCCGGGGTTCAACGAAGCGTTAGAAAGATTAAAGAACTACGATCCAATGTTGACGGATGGGGTTTATATTGATGGCGATATCAAAACATTGGAACCTTTGACCAATTTCATTGAATTAGTTGATGTTGGAGATCTCATTTTACAAATGGTTGGTATCTTTTATGACAAGGAGTTGATCAACACCAACATTATCCCAGTTAAGGATCAACACTCTAAAGACTTTCTTAAAATGAATGTTATTGAAAAATCTATTAAAGTGATGGAATCATCGTTGGATAACTACGTCGCTACAGGTTTGGATATCAGTATCATGATCATTATCAATGAAATTCAAAGCAAAATCGAACAAATTATAGGTCCGATTCCATCACCGGGAGTTCCAAAGAAAAAGACTAGGAGAAGAGGCAAAAATGATGATCACGGAGAGGGGATGATCTACGGCGCTCAGTATCCGCCACCAACATCATCCCACAGTGTTGCTACTATGACCAGCGTGACTACTTCAACAACCATGATAACCACTAATGCCGCGACTAATAATGGTGGAATAAACGGTGGTGCGGCTGTTGAAAATAACACCGTTTACAATTTACGGGGTATTGAAGATTTGCCACTGAATCGAGGACAACCAATGCAATGGGTCAAAGTTTCCATTGATATCATGAGAGGCCACTTCGCCCTTCTCAAAGGCTCGATCGAGAAAGGCATTATGGATGCTTTTGTCAGAGAAATCGGAGATCGGTTTATTACATTGCTAATTCAGCTCATTGTTAGAAAATTTATTATATCCACGGCCGGAGGTGTCCAATTCAGTTACGATATCAACACGCTACATAAATTTTACGCCGCTGAGCGCATCAGACCTGCGATCGAATATTTAACAGGCTTCAAACTCATCGACCAGATGTATCTTGTCGAATGCGAAGACAGGGCGGGCCAGATCGAGCTGGGTAAATTGGTGATTGCATTGGGGAGAGACAATGGTGTTTTTACCCCTGACGAGGTCTACAATTTCGTTTCACGGCGTTCCGATTGGGCCATTACTAAGCGTCAGGTAGACAAACTGGTGTACGGGTTAGGAGCAGCAGAATGCACTGTATGCTAATATTTTTTCCCCATCAAATGCCGTGTAAGGCATTTGCAGAGAAAAAAAGTTGACGGCATTAAATGGCCGTTAACAGCAGGCAACTGCGACCAGCTCAGGTCGCATATGTGTTTGGGGAACCAGAGAAGCGGTGATCAAACTGAAAACCGGGCTCTAGCTTCAATCTTTGTCATTTGCATTAATGTGAGTATCCAGTTTTAGATATTGACATGTGTCAAAAGAAATGCTTGAAAAAACCGTTGAGATAGCAAACCGCTAAGATAAACAATGCCCACTTTTCGCGAGAATCTCAATCTCTTATCCAGTTCCGGCTTATCATCGTATCGTTATCCCAAGATAGCAAAAAGTCCATAAACACAATAACAACCATATAAAAGGGTGCATATCCCCCTACAGGTGTGTGAATCAGGAGCCTATTGTGTATCATAGTAAAACAACCTCATATGTCTTCTGATAAGGTTTACAACGAAGAAAAACATGTTGTTAACGTTGAGACCACCTTCTCAGGCGCTGTCCACGATCCATATGCTGAGCAACTTGCCAGGCATCAAGTTGAAAAGAGAGGTGGTATCAAGGGTTTCTTTGATGGTTTCAAGCCATTAGATTTGGGTGAAATCGACCCAAACTTGACTGATATTGAAAGAGCCAACGTTATCGCTGCTAGAGCCCCTTTAAAGAGATCTTTAAAAAACAGACATTTGCAAATGATTGCCATTGGTGGTTCCATTGGTACTGGTTTGTTTGTTGGTTCTGGTTCTGCTCTTAATACCGGTGGCCCAGCCGCTCTTATTATTGCCTGGATCTTGACCGGTATTATGATGTACTGTACCGTTCAAGCCTTGGGTGAATTGACTGTTGCTTTCCCAATTGCTGGTTCTTTTGTTCAATATAACACTAGATTTATCACTCCTGCTTGGGGTTTTGCCATGGCCTACAACTATGCTTTACAATGGGTTGTTGTCTTGCCATTGGAATTGGTCGCTGCTTCTATTACTATCAAATATTGGAATAGTACTGTCAATGGTGCAGCGTGGGTTTCTATTTTCTACGCTTTGGTCTTTTTCATTAACATTTTCGGTGTTAGAGGTTATGGTGAAGCTGAATTCATCTTTTCTTTCTTAAAGGTTCTTGCTATCTGTGGTTTCATCATCTTAGGTATTGTTCTTAACTGTGGTGGTGGCCCAGTTGGTGGTTACATTGGTGGTAAGTACTGGTCTACTCCAGGTGCTTTTGCGGATGGTTTTAAGGGTGTTTGTGCGGTCTTCGTTACCTCCGCTTTCTCCTTCGCTGGTACTGAATTAGTTGGTTTAGCTGCTGCTGAAACTGAAAACCCTAGAAAGTCTCTTCCATCTGCTACTAAGCAAGTTTTCTGGAGAATTGCTCTTTTCTACATCATCTCCTTGACTTTAGTTGGTTTGTTGGTTCCATACAATGATCCAAGATTATTAGGTTCTTCCTCTGCTGATGCTTCTGCTTCTCCATTCGTCTTAGCTATTGTTAACGCTGGTATTGGTGGTTTACCATCCGTTATGAACGTCGTCATTATGATTGCTGTTTGTTCCGTTGCTAACTCCTCTGTCTATGCTGCTTCCAGAACTATTGCTTCTCTTGCTGATCAAGGTTTCGCTCCAAGAATTGTTGGTTACATTGACAGAGAAGGTAGACCATTAGTTGGTGTTGGTATTTCTTTACTCTTTGGTTTGTTATGTTACTTAGTTGCTTCTGATCACGAAGGTGATGTCTTCACCTGGATGTTGGCTCTTTCTGGTTTATCTTCTATTTTCACTTGGGGTTCCATTTGTGCTTGTCACTTGGTCTTCAGAGCTGCTCTTAAGGCTCAAGGTAGAACTACTGATGAATTGTCCTTTACTGCTCAAGGTGGTATCTACGGTTCTATGTTTGGTGTTCTTATGAACTGTTTGATTTTGATGGCTCAATTCTGGGTTGCCCTTTTCCCAATTGGTTCTCCAGCTTCTGCTGAATCTTTCTTCGAAGTCTTCTTATGTGTCCCAATTATTATTTTCTTCTACTTCGGTTACTTTGCTTGGAAGAGAGAATTTGTTTTCTTTGTTCCATTGAAGGAAATTGATATCGACAGTGGTAGAAGAGAAGTTGATTTGGAATTACTCAAGCAAGAAATTGCCGAAGAACAAGCTTTCATTGCTTCCAAGCCATTCTACTACAGAATTTACAAGTTCTGGTGTTAATCTTTGGATACTAACTTTACTGTTTAATTTTTAATTTTGAAACTTTTTTGAATAATAAAAACTATTTCTTCGCCTTTGTATAGCTGAGCATTTTTAAATATCTATATATATTACGTAACAAATTTAGCCGCTATCGCAAGCTGCATGATCGTGTGCACAAAAGACCTGGCGCGGCTTTAAATAAACTGCCCTCATTGCTATTGTTAAAAGCTATTTATGATGCTTATAATTTACATTATTGATACAAAGTGATAGTAGACGTCTAATCGGAGAATTCATCCTCTGAAATTGGGTGGAATGCGGTTGGGCCAATAGTTGGCATCTGGACTTGGTTTATGAAATCTGCACTTATTGTCCCATCAAGTAATCTTCTGTCTTGTTCCTCTTCTGACAAAATAACATCATCACCGGCATTATCATAAACATTGTCTTCGAGGTCGCTGGCATCATACAATCTATAATCTTGCCTTGTAGCTTGACGTCTTGGACGAGGTGCAGAGATCCCATAAATATCATGACCAACAAAGTTCAAATCCTTAAGTAACTTATAGGTTCTGTCCACATTCTCTTTCTTTTTAGCCTTTTGAGATGCACTTGCAACGTCAGCTGAATCAGATTCAGCAGTATCTTTCTTCTTCTTATGATCCACAGCTTTCTTTGTAACAGTCAATGAAGAATTAGCTTCGTCATTGGACCCATCCTCAAATTCATCTGACTCGGATTCTACTTCAGAGTTAACTGTAGTTTTTTCTGAATTGTTATCCTTTTTCTTTTCAGCAGTTTTGGTGTCCTTTTTATCCTTTTTTTTCTTACTTGACTTTTTGGAACTGGACGACTTTTTATCGTCTTTCTTCTTCTTATCTTTATTAGAAGATTTTGAATGCTTTTTATCAGACTTCTTAGCATGATTAGTATTTTTAGTTTTCTCAGGTTGCGATGGAAGGTCGCTATCATCGGAAAGATCAATGATGTCAACACTTTCTGGGATATCAAAAGAAACAGACTTTTTAGGTACCGGTACAGTCAATTTTTCATAAATAGCAGACTTTTCATGTTTCTTTGACTTGTGTTCTTTTTCCTTCGTTTTCTTCAAATCTTTATTGATAGATTTCTTATCTTTGATTTTTTTCTCCTTTGTTTCACTGGAATGGATCTTGTCTGACTTATGTTTCTTTTTGTCAACTGATTTATGTTTTTCACTGGATGACATCATATCACTGTTGTCTTTATCAGAATTAAGCTTCCTCTTATCATGAGCACTCTTCTTAACAGTCTTTGTATTATCAGAAGGAGTAAGTTTTTTTTCAATTTTGAGCATTTTCAAAACCGAACGCAAATTCTCTTGTTTATCACTAGATTTAGTATCAGTTGTAAGAATTTTTGCAACTTTAGAATATTGGCAAGTGAGTGATTTAAGCTTGCAAATGTTGCAGTATCTAAACCTGTTACATTTAGATTCAAAGCCATTTTTCAAACATGAAATACAGCTGACATTGAATTTGGTGTTTTCGTTAAATGAATCAAATGCAGGATTAGGTGTGATATTTGCTGAGAAAACATGTAATTTTGATTGATTTGATGCTACTTTAACTGGTATCGATGCCAATGATGGATTTAAATCACTTGCAGTGTGTACAGGAGTTGTTTTTGATTTGATTGGCATGTCAGAACTGGCGGACACTGGTGATTTTGGTAAAGTAAGCAGATTATTCTCACCAACAGAAACCTTTGCTTCTTTTTCAATTGATGGTAATTTGATGCTATTTGATGCTAAATTGCTTGAGCCCACACTTGGCAAACTAGTTTTATTATGATTCTTGGAATCCGGTTTGTGCCTCTTTGGTGAAGGAACCAACATTTCCAAAGTTGGTTGAGAATGTTTCTGTTTTGAACTTTGGTGTGAAATTTGCACAGGTTTCGTAGGGGCAAATTTTAAATCCTTTGGAACGATCACCTTTCGTAGGCCTTCAGAAGCAGATGCAGTGACCGCTACATTGTTGTTCAAAGTTTGCACTTTTGTGTGACCATTTGAAGCAGCTTTAGGATTGGAAATTTGTACACTATCTGGTTTGAAAGTAACTTTACTAGATCCATCTGATGGCGTTATCACTGTTGTTGATGTACTGTTTACTTTTTGTGGAGAAGCTGAATTCGTAGACACATTTGCTCCTGAACTTGCAGCATAGATAATCTTCTTTGATCCATTGGGTGATGAAAGTGTTTCCTTCTGTATTTCTGATTCATGAGACTGTTTCTGTGATGGCACTTTGTGAGCATGCAATGCTGAAGGAGAAGACACTGAGTCAACATAACGTGTCAAATGACGGTCATTTTGATTAGTTTGCTTCGCCGTAACTGGTTTGAACTCCTTAATTGGCCTCACCGTCTGTTTCAGTGTTTTATTTGATGACTTCTGTGACGGTGTCTTTGCTGAAGCGGTGGGTTTGGGGGTGGATTTCGAACTTGATTTTACACTTGAGCTTGAAGATTTGGATTTCTTAGGAGCCGAAGGTTTTGTAACTTTTGAAGTAGTTCGACTTCTTGATGTAGACTTCTCCTGTGTGGTATTAGGTTCCTCCGATCCATAATCAGATGGTAGAAAACGATAATCGTCTTCTGAATCACTGTCTAACGATATGGGCTGCGCAGCAGACCCAATGACAGACCTCAAAGTTCTAAATGACATCTAAAATGTTAATTAGTCGAGATACCAAGTGTCACAAAACGATAATTGGGTACAACCTAGGATCTAAGAGCTTTTCAACCGATTCTTGTTTGTTCGAAAATAACACACGCCAAAACATTTTTTTTGTGCACTGCGACGGTACTAGATGTTGTGAGTGACCACATGAACTTTTGTCGTGGGTAAGTGAATTAATTCAGGATATAAATGTTTCCAAAAACGAGTTTCACAAAAATGACTTATGGTAACAGGACTTGGCCAATGATTAGAGCACAACCATATGTGACCGACGCTTTGAAACCACTTTCCGAGGCATAACAAAAATGATGAGCAAATTTGCATTTTTTATAATCTCGATAACTTCTGATAGAGGCATGATATTGCACTGAATCGTGTACCGATGTGAAGCCAGCAATTTTTTCCACTTGTTTAAACTTTATGAAGCGTTATCAAACACATAATACAAACAATATAGCGCGTTAAATATCGACTTCCTAAAAAGGAAGCGCGCATCCGGGAAGTGGGTTTTTGTTTACTCGCGCAGAATTTGAAAATTCTCTTACTATTGGTAATTTACTCTTTTCCGTCAATTAACATGAGAAGTGGAATTGTTGCTGCTGTTGCTGTCCTTGCCGCCTCTGCTGCTGCTAAGGAACCAACTACCACTGTTACTATCACTCAATCTGGGGCTGAGGTTACTCACAAGTACGGTAAGTTTAACAACACTCACCATGAAACCAACTCTGAAGAAAGCTCTACTGGTACTCACAAGTACGGTAGATTCAACAACACCCACCATGAAACCAGCTCTGAAGAAAGCTCTACTGGTACTCACAAGTACGGTAGATTCAACAACACCCACCATGAAACCAGCTCTGAAGAAAGCTCTACTGGTACTCACAAGTACGGTAGATTCAACAACACCCACCATGAAACCAGCTCTGAAGAAAGCTCTACTGGTACTCACAAGTACGGTAGATTCAACAACACCCACCATGAAACCAGCTCTGAAG
This sequence comes from Saturnispora bothae, assembly GCA_030462855.1. Classification (NCBI taxonomy): domain Eukaryota; kingdom Fungi; phylum Ascomycota; class Pichiomycetes; order Pichiales; family Pichiaceae; genus Saturnispora; species Saturnispora bothae. The sequence continues at coordinate 96,517 of JAKVQQ010000017.1, read as the reverse complement.
AAAGCTCTACTGGTACTCACAAGTACGGTAGATTCAACAACACCCACCATGAAACCAGCTCTGAAGAAAGCTCTACTGGTACTCACAAGTACGGTAAATTCAACAACACCCACCATGAAACTACTTCTGAAGAAACTTCCACTGGTACTCACAAGTACGGTAAATTCGAAAACACTCACCATGAACAAGTTACCACTACTGTTTTCATGGATGCTGCTGGCTCTAACGCTGTCAACCCATTCCAAAACTTCAACGGTGTTGTCGGTCTTTCTCTCGGTTCCATTGGTGTTGTTGTTGCTGCTGCTTTATTATAAGCTTAGCACATCATGTTCCAACTTTAAACTTTACAATCTACAAACACCATCTACTTTCACAATCGATAATCAATTTTTGAATTTTGAATCAACTTTATTATAACGATCGTTACAACTATAAGATTGTGTTCGATACCTTATTTTTATTTTTATTCATTAAGCGACATCGTTGCTTTCACCATAATGTAACATTTTTTTAAATAAGATATACACACATGTGTACTTTTAATATTACTATTTAAACAGTGTCTCTATGACTGAATGACATTTGCTCACCTGCTTCGTATTGACAAGAAGTACAACAAATAATAACGCTCAGCATGACAACCTTGCCCTAAAACTTATAAAAAGCATACCGTTGTACTCCTGAAACTCTCCCAGTTACATAAATGCTTGTGCAGAAGCCACCCGAGCTTCCAATTGCACAAAGCGTATGCACAACTTCACGCAACGTCGCGCATGGAACTTGTGTTATTTTTTTCGCCAATTTCCTTTTACAATTTCCAGCTCAGCTCAGCTCAAATATTCTTGTGGTAACTTCTTTCGGTGCTTTAAGCGTAGTATCTAGCCTAAAGTACTAACCATGTGAAAGAATTGAGTGTTGGATAAGTCTTTAGTGTTTGCTTCAAGCAAAATTTAATTTAACTATATTACTATTATCTACTATACTTGAGCATGAAAACCAGACTAAAAAGATGAATCAATGAGAGTTAACACTAATGAATGCAAGCTCAAGAAAAAATGATAAGCTATGTATGTGACTAATTGAAGTTGAAAGTACCCTGTTGTTGATTATCAACACCAAACTTCCATTGATCACCATCGTTACCAACATCCATGCCGTCTTGTTCGGCATCATCGTCACCTTGGAAATAGGTATCGATGATTTGGAAAGCCTTTGCATAAACTTTATCATTTTCATTATTTTGACATTCGAAGATTTTATCAGCACCACCAGCTTCTTCAATGAAAATTGCATTTTCGTTGATGTTTGAACCACGAGATTCCTTTTCCAATTCACCAACCTTCAAGATATTTTCTAATGCATCTAAGGTAACTTCGATGATCTTGTTATCAGCAATTTCTAATAAATCACACAATGGTTTAATACAACCTTGAGATACAAGGTATCTAATTTGATCAGGACGAGAAAGACCGCCAGAAGAAGCATTTGAGATTGCCCAACAGGCTTCCTTTTTAGTTTTGTATTCACCTTCCGATAACAATTTGATGATTTGAGGAATCAAATTGGCATCAATTACGGCTTGAATTTGATCAGCATTACCAGCTGTGATATTTGAAATTGTCCAACAAGCTTCCTTTTTGATATTTTCCTTTGGTGAACGTAAGAGAGGACCTAGGGCAGAAAGAATACCGGCATTGATAACTATTTGAGTTTGCAAATCATTACCAGTAACAATGTTACCAATTGCACGTAGAGCTGGAGTTTGAACTAGAACTGTATCATGAGAGAGCAACTCGACCAATCTTTTTGGAATACGGGCATCACAAACAGCTTGAATGGCTTCGCTTGTACCATCAGAAAGATAGGAAATGGCCCAACATGCGTCAATTAAAGTTTCAACATCAACAGAAAAAATCAATTTTGCCAATGTTGGTAAGGACGCCTTGACTATTTGCCAATCAGGTTGAGGGTTTTTACCACGACATAAATTTGATAGGGTCCAAGTGGCAGTTCTAATCAAGGTCATCTTTGATGATTGGAAAAGAGAGAGAATAGGGTCCATCGCGTTACAGTTGAGTACGTAATCACGATATTCAGTCGAGTCACCTGCGACGTTACCTAGAGCCCAAATAGCTTGTTCTTTGACTTCCGTTGAGTTGGAATAGAGAAGTTGGACAAAGAACGGAACCGCACCTGCATCCACAACCACCTTGGTTTGAGCCGAGGTACCTGAGGCAATATTAGTAAGAGCCCAAGCTGCTTCTAACTGTAGCACTTCCGGGCCATTTGACATGAATTGGACTAGAGTTGGCACAACACCAGATTCAATGACAAGATCAATAGGAGGACGATGTTCCTTTGAGAGAATCTGTCTGAACTTGACTGTTGCATCGAGCTGAATATCCAAGTTTGATGATTGAATAGCTTGAACTAATGATGGTAATTCTCTTTGTAAATCTGTGTAAAACTGTTCATCGTAACCACTATCTTCGTAGCCGCTATCTGAAAAGTCGTCCACTGTTGCTGAAGTGTCATTTCCAGCAGTGAAGTTTCTTCTCTTGGCCAGCATGTCCTCCCTCTTTTGCTTACGGAGTTCAACTTGTTGATTTTCTCTTCTTCTTCTCATCTCATCCGCCTGAAACCTATTCTTGTTCTTGAAATTGGCCTTACGATACTCTGGAACGTACTTGGTAGAATCACTGGAATCCATATTATTCAATAATTAACGAGTAATTTTTATGGAAGTGAAAAGAAAGAAGATGTGAGCTCAAAATTCAGCAAAAAAGCAAAGGAAAATTTTTGTGAGACAGACAGTGTGTGAATTGAAGAATCACCTGTCACTTAGATGGCGTTAATTATCAGATCAATGCGGGGTTTGAGAGTTTGCAGAGCTCAAACGAGGAATTTCAGTAGCAGTCGAATGCTTGGAATCAAGATGGGCGAGGATCAGGACGCGTGGAGGTTGAACGAAGAAAAAGTACGCGTTAGAACCCATGGTACATCGATTTACACTAGACCTTTAGACGAAGGTAGGAGATTGGCCAACACGCCCATGTATCACAATCCATTGGTGAATTTTGTGGTTGGGGGTAAGAGACTTTCATTGGCATTTGCGGGTGTGGGTATCGTGTTTTCTCAATTGATGCTGAATTCAGGTGTGGTAGCAGAACCAATATGCGATGCTTTGGCCTGTTTTTCCGTCTTGCCGTTCCCGGTGATCAGTTATTTGACCCAGCCTTTTGTTTCCCGTGTTTGGCGAGTCTACGACGAGAAGACGGGTGCCACTGATGAGTTGGTGATGGAAAAGGTCAAGTGGTCTGGGTTTGGAACGTTCTACGAGTCTGTGAGCGAAAAGTCATTGGAAGTGCCACAGGGACGTAATGATTACAGGGGAAGATTTGGGTTTGTGAACTTACTCAGTGTGGAAGGACCCAGTGTGAAGTACTTTTACATCAACGAAGGCTTTTCCAACATCAAGATGGATTACGTCATGCAGCGGTTGAATAGCACCGAAAAGGACCAAGTGCGAGATAACTAGACACTCCTTCGGCCTTGTATATACATTCATACTGATTTATAAAGTGGGCCTCTGCTAAGGCTAAAATGCATTCCGTTGAACGGCTATCTTCTAGGCTCTTTCTTGTGAGCTTTCAAACCGGTAGTGTCATAGTGCATGCAGCTCTTGTCTCGTCTTGCTCGTTGTGTTCTGTGGTACTCGCACAGTGCATAAACAGCAAAACAAAAGGTCACGTGACCTGCGCGCTTACAGTGCGCTTGACGAGGTTATCAGTATGATTCATCTCGGCACTTTCCTCTTTCTAAGCGTAAAATGAAGATTGTGATCCAGCGAGTCAAGCGTGCTGCTGTGGATGTCGATTCACAGCGTATCTCATCAATCAGCAAGGGTCTTTGTTTGTTAGTGGGTATTTCTACCGAAGATACTATGGCCGAGATCGAGAAGGGAGCTTCAAAGGTGCTGAAGTTGAAACTGTTTGAAGATCTTGCGCAAGAAGCTGGTACCTCTACTGAGTGGGTTGGTAAGCCATGGATGAAATCGGTTGTGGATATTGGTGGTGAGATCTTGTCTGTTTCTCAATTCACCTTGTATGGATCTGTCAAAAAGGGAGCCAAACCTGATTTCCACAAAGCGCAAAAGGGTGAGCATGCTGTTGAACTGTACAATGCCTTTTTGGCATTGTTGAGAAAGGGGATGCCAAAAGACGAGTGTGTTAAAGACGGTCAATTTGGTGCTATGATGGATGTTGAGATTGTGAATGATGGTCCTGTTACAATTGTTTACGAAACTTAGACACCACCACCTGGTGACGTTACTATTTGTTATCATTGTTTAGAACACAAGCTTATTAAACCTGCTTTTTGCTTTGAAATCGTTATCATCAATCTGGAATCTTAATTTTTGTCTAAATGTAATATATAATGTAATTAACATGAAGGAGGGTAGTCTCTAGGGTTGACAATAACCAGTATTGTCGGTTATTTCTTTTATTTGGACGAACTAGGTCCTATTTCATCAACAGGCAGTCGCCTTCTATGGATTTCAGCGTTAGATTGTCGCCGCGACTTTGTAAGGAGGACATCATATGAGTGCCGCTGAGTCTCACTAAACATTTTATAGTCGTGTGATCTACAATTCAGCACACTCCGCATACTTTGTTTAATTTGCAGTCTTTCTCTTGAACATAGCAAATGGTGAATTGGACCTTCCGGACTCAGTACTTAAATTTCTACTCACACTTCTAGTGAGAGATCTACCAACTCTCAAAAATCTCGATGTTCTACCTTCGTCAGTTGATCCGTTGCTAATCACAGCTTCGAGCTGATTGGCTTCGCTGGTCGTTTTTGGATTGTAAACCGAAGGATAAGCTTTTACTTTGTTGATGAACGTATCGGTGCTGATGCTAGTGTCTTCGGTGTTAGTGCTAGCATAGCTGCCCTTACTACTTGTTCTGCTATCCACATTAGAATTGACTGCAATCACAGGAACTTGCATTTTCCCCATGAAATGTTTCTCCATGGACGCGTCTTCCACCAACAAGCCTCCCAATTTGCTCCTCTTGCTATTGGTGTACCCCATCACAAAAAAATCTGCTTCGTAATCTCTAATTGCCTTGTCCAGGAAGTGTTTAGCGTTGCCTATGTTCACTTCATAGATCAGTCGCACGCTTCTCTTACCGGTGTTATAGCTCTTAATCTGCTGGAACTTCGTAGCATGTTTCAAATAGTGGTCCTTCGTACCGTTTTTGATAATCTCCTGGAGAGGAATCACCTCAACAACCACTAAGGTATCATTATCATCCACAAATTCACCTAAAGCCCATTGAACTGCATTTTTACTGAGTTCGTCGCCTGAAAATCCCACAACAACAGTTCTGCTATGGTTGCTAAAGTTGTATCCCACACTCTGCTGAATGAAATCAAGTTCGTAATGCGCCACATCCGCGTTCGGCGTACACGTATTTAAAACAACTCTCTTAGTGTGTCTATTTGAAGTCTTGGCATTATCATCTCCTTCTTGCTCCTGGTTGAACACATAGCTCATTGAATTGTATTCAGTGTTCTCTCGCGTCTCTTGGTCTGGAGCTGCCTCTTCATCAAAGGTCAATCGCCCACTGACATTGACGTTTCCAGCATCTTTCGGGATAGATTTTTCAACTTCATTTTCCTCTATATCATCCAGCAAAGTCTCATCATCTCCTTCAAGCTCTGGGGATTCGAATTCAGACACTTGCGGTAGCGGCATGATTCAAAAAACTATCTCCGCTTAAAGATAACCGAAATAGTTAAATTTCCACTTGTTTCTATTCTTGCTGAAAATTCAACACCACGTCAGTTGTCTTTCTTCTTATCTACAATGTGTAGATTTCTCATTTACAAGGGTAATGATCCTATAACGCTCTCGAATCTTCTTACGAAGCCACAGCATTCGATTATCAATCAAAGTTATGACTCAAGGCTGCGTATTGACGCACAACCTGTGAACGGAGATGGGTTTGGTCTTGGTTACTATACAGAAAACGACTCCTCGCCATGTCTCTATAAGGCCATCACACCAGCTTGGAACAACCAGAATTTGCAGAGATTGAGTGAAAAGACTCAATCGAGACTTATCTTTGCCCATGTGCGTGCTTCCACTTACGGTGTTCTCAGTGAAACTAATTGTCATCCGTTTGTTTACAAAAATATAATGTTTATGCACAACGGTGGGGTTGCCAACTTCAATTTGATCAAAAGGAGGCTCATCATGGAAATAGAAGACGAGTTCTTCTTGAATATCAATGGGTCAACGGACTCTGAATGCTGTTTTGCGTTACTGTTACATTGTTTGAAAAAGAACGGTTTCGATCCGAGCTCCGGAGAGGTTTGCAAGATTGAAATCTTGAGAAAATCCATTGTGGATACGATCCAATTGATCAAAAACTGGGTTAATGAAACTCCAAACGAATCGAACGTACCATCTTTATTGAATTTCGCCGTGACAGATGGAGAAAATATTGTCGTTTCTAGATACGTTTCGTCTAAAACGGATGAAGCCGCGTCACTCTATTTCTCCACCGGGTCCAACTTTGTTGAAAACGCCCCTGGAAGGTTCAAAATGGAAAGAATGAACCGATCTCAAAATTTGGTAATGATTGCATCAGAACCTCTCACCTTTGAACGTGGAGATTGGATTTCAGTGCCAACCAATTCAACGGTTTCAATAAAAGGTCTTAATGTTTTGTTGCATCCGATCATTGATGAATACTATGATGCTAACCCAATTTCTCACAGATCAGACTATTATGCATCTTCTCAAGGTATGATTGGCGCATATCCGACCTCTAGTGACACCAACTCGAATGTTCCCCCATTAGAAAGAGAAGGCAGATCGAGATCTGTTGTTGCATAAACGAAACTTTGGAATATACTTGCTCAAACTTTCAATTGAATATTTTAACCTTGTATTAATAATTGATAAATCATCATCATCATCATCATCATCATCATCATCACATTCCGTAAATTTTTTTCATCTAATAGTTGCACTATTGATCACATTTGTGAAGCAATGCATCATTTAAAAAAACTTAAAGACTTTTATAAATATTTCTTTTGTTACTCTATGCTCTAATCAAACATTATTATGCTTACTATATTTACAAATATCGATATTGATAACTATTCATCATAATCATTAGAAGGTGGTTTACCGTTTTCACTTCTCATATACATATCAATCGCAGTTGAGAAGGCTGCAAACCCAGCACAGCCGATCAATGCATTATGAGGACCAGTCTTGATGGCCAAACCACCACCAGTTAAACAACCTGCCGCAGCCCCATTCCATAAATCATTCTTCGCTCTAAGAGATTCAATACAGCATTCCAGACCACTGAAATAAAACCCCAACTTACCAAAATTCTTAGCACTGGACTTTGTACGCCCCCACATGTCTGTTAATTGGATTCTAACTTGTTTTCGAAGTGGTAACTCCGCAAATTGTGAATATGACTGACCCATAGGCGTGTCATATGCCATGGAGGCCATGAAAAACCCAAACAAACCACCCAATACAAACCCTGAACCACCTGCTAACATGGCCTTACCTGGACAAGACGCAACAAATTCCATAATCTTTTTAGCACCATAGTCACCCTGTTCTTCGGGTGACATCTCGGCATAAGGCTTACTAGGCTGTGGCAAAAATGGATTGTTCATCCTCTATAACAAACTTCTTTTGAACTGTATGAAAAAAATCTTTGAGATTCACACAATTTTGCTCAGCGTCTATGATCTGATACCAAATCTATTCAAAACTCGTTGAACAAGGTAGACAATACAACCAACAAAACGGAAAAGAGCCATGAATGCCACAAGATACAAGATGACTGACAAAAAAATGAATGTCTGTTTAGCTGGCAGAATTGACTTGTCTTCTTCACGGTTCGGCATCAGTTGATAGATTCCACCAGCATTGGTCACAACAGCAACAACAACAAAATTACTAAACATCCATACCAGAACAGTCATTGATCTAAAAAACGCATAATAGACTTGTGTTTGTTCTTCTACACTTACAGTATTTGCTCCCTCGTCGATCGGTAGTGCGGATGTTAATGTTTGGACCATTCTGGAATAACCTTCATCGATTTGCTTTTTAGTAGTCGGAATAACAATTTCCAATTCATCATCCTTGGAACCACGCTTTTTAGCCACCCCCAAGTCGTTCATCTTGTCTTGACCTTTCGTACCCCATGAAATATCATGGATATTACAAAATGCATAAATGTTCAGCACATTCACATAACTTGGTGATAACAACATGTACTGGATAAAACTTGTCAACATATGTTGTGGTTGTAAAAAAACGGTGAACCCTAAAAGGTAAAGGAAATAAGTAGATGCGACGGCAATAATCAAATTTCTAAATCTTGAATCAACAAAAAGATTCATCAAATCAAATCCATTTTGTGAACTGTCGATGATTTCATTCACTGATTTAACAGACATCCAAATAGTGGCAAAAATCATGTAACCCATCAATATGGCAAAGAAAATGACAATAACCAAATAAAATTTTCTTGTTCCTTTTGGTTTGTTACCAAATGATAGAATAAATGTGGTCGTTAATGATGCAATGTAGATCCAAAGGAAAAAGACTGATAAAACATTTCCTGGCAAAAAACCAGCATCTGGTTCTGCTAAATAACATGTCAAAATTCTAAAAACCAAATAATATGACCCCAAAGAAAACCATGAAACTAGTAGATTTAAAAGTTGATAAATAAACTCAATTTGTAATGACACTTTTCTAAGAATTGAATGATTAGTGGACCAAATTTTATGAAAATTGAAGATAGAATAAACAGCCGCAAAGAAAGAACCATTTAACCATCTTCTTCTTTGTGAAATAAAATCGTCTAAACGCTCGGGAACATCTGTATATGCACCAGCTGTGTTGATATATTTCAAAATCCAGTTTGAATTTTTCTTTGCAACTAATTCAAAACACAAAATTCTATCTTCTGCCAAATACATGTTTGCATTGAAAATACCATCATCATTATTCTTTCTGAGATCTTCACCTTTCAAATATTTTTCCATTGGTGCCCCTAATAAAGCTTTATATCTATATGCACTAAATGCACCAGGTAAGACGGTGATAAAACCAAATACACTTTCCATGGGTTTATCAAGAATGTTTGAAATTTTATATTCAAAATTCTGAGCAGCAACTAAAGGATTAAGCAAAAGTCTCATATTCTTTCCCAAACTTGCTTTAATTTCACCACAACTACCAGCAACATTTGGATTCTCTTTAAAACTTCTCCAAAGTTTATAAAGTGATTTATTTTCAGGTTGCGTACCAACATCCAATAAAATTATGACATTAGGATTCAAAACTGGTGCAAATGCTTTCATTGCCCATTTATGTGAATTAATTTTTCTTTGATTTTGTTCTTTTAAGCAAAAAACCAATTGGATTGGAATTTGATTATCTGTGGTTAGTGTAACATGATCTTCGTAAATTTTGGAAATGCCTACCATTGTAGTGTATTCATATATGTGTGCAACTACATCATCGTCATTGATTTTGTTTTTGGCAAATCCTTCCTGATAAACACCCAATGCAGCTAATAACGCTTTAGATTTGGTATTGATTTTTTGTCTACCATCGCTGACAATGGTTACAACAACTTTTTGCCATGAGTCTTTACCCCATGTACTCGAATTTTTCAGTCCGTAAAGGTATCTGATGTTTTTGAAAACACCCTTTAAGGTCCTAGCAAGAAGAATGTCATCCTCATTGTACATAGTAATGACAATCATTAACTCGGTTTCCCTTGGTCTGGTATAAAATCTTTGTCTTAAGGAAAACATTTTAGACTGAAAATTCTCAGGTTGTGTTGTGCATGCTTGAAATCTCATGAACAAAAACTCCCTATCATTTTCTGTTAGGTTTGTCTTGTATTTTTGCAAAAGAATATCAGAAACTGGACAATCTAAAACCAAATTACCATTAACCATTCTGACTTGCTTTGCCGCAACTTGATCATAATCGTCATCTTCTCCTAACAAATCAGCACTGTAACCCTTAACAGTATCATCAACCGCCTTAGCATTTCTATAAATTGTACTGCTTCTAGCTAATTCATCTTCCTCCTCATCCTCTTCTTCTTCGCTCCTGAAACTGTCCATTTCTGAGTAACTCACTGCAAATGGATTGTAAACGTTTTTGGGGATATTCACGGGATAATAACTATTTTCTAAAGTTGGAAATGGTATAAACTCGTTGTCATTATCATCTGGATCTTCGTCTTCATCAAATTCGTAACCACCAAAAATACTTTCTCGTGGATCACTTTGATGAGGATTTTCGTAAACCTTTTTTGAAAATGGATTTTTCGAGTGATGAAGTTGATTTCCTGCCAAGGTATCCAATTCTAATGCATTAGCTGTGTATTTGGGTATATCGTGATGAGTATTATTTCCATAGGAATTGTTTGAATCGTCGTAAGGTTGGAATGGATTAGCCAGTTTATCATTGTAATTATCTAATAATCTTTTATTAGGCGATGGAGACCTTGAAATGTTTGGGGAGTATGTATCTCTAAATGGTGAAATTGATCTTGATCTATTGTTTATCAGATTATCATCTTCCCGTTGATAAACATTTGGTATTGACTGTGAGTCACTAAATGGATTTAAGTCGGGATAATCTTCAAGTCTATTCATTCTATTGAAATAACGACCTTGTGTTGTTTCGACTGGCGCATCTAGTGCACTATCAGGATGATGCATGTGGGTATTTGTTTTAGATAAATTGGCAGACCCTGCAATCGGTTCAAAAGATGAAAACTCATAAGCAGGCTCTTCATCATCTTCTGACTCGGGCAATGATCGCCGTCTGTCATTCAATGGCATGATAACGCGTTATTTATGGAAGAAGAAAAGATACTGATTTCATGTTTACATTTTTCAACTATAAAAATTTCATATGCTCATCAATATTTGAAAAAGCCCGACAAGTAATTATGAATTAGAGTTCCATAGAAACAAAAAACACCTCCTAAACTAAATATAATCAGGTAAAAGAAGATACTCCCTAATTTAATAATCGGCAAATCGGGTAACCCAGTAAGGAAACTTAAGGTGAAGAAGTTACCGTCTGTGTAAGGGTAATATCTAGCGGATAAGATCCATTCAGCCCAAATTGGTTGTCTCATCACAGTTCTAGAGTGAGTGAAAGTATCCACAGACCATTTGGAGTGGTAGTTACCTGTACCACTTGTGCCTACACCACCAAAAGGCATAGTAAAACAACCAGCAGTCATAAGGAATTCGTTGATTGCCAAGGACCCTGAACGGATTCTTTTGATTTTTTCAATTTCTTTATTGTCATCACCCAAGATGTACATGGCTAGGGGAGTATCATGCTGTTCGATGACCTTTTCAATGGCTTGATCAAGTGATTTGTATTTCATGATCGGTAAAATTGGGCCGAAAATTTCATCCTTCATTAACGAATCATCCCAATCAATATCCGTGATGATTGTTGGTTGGATGAAATTTGACTTTTCAGAAACATTTCCACCTAATAATAGTTTGCCGTTGGTATTTTTGAGATACCCATTCAATCTATCAAACGCGGACTTATTAACTAAATGTGCGAATTCACTTTGGTGGTCAACATCCTTGTAAGTTTTGTTGAATTCAGCTTCCAATTTAGCAACGAACTTATCATATATTTCCTCATCAACTAGCACGTAATCAGGAGCAACACATGTTTGACCAGAGTTTGTGAATTTACCCCAAAGCAAACGTTTAACTAATGTATCCAAGGATGGAGCTGACTTAGTAACAAATACAGGGGATTTACCTCCTAGCTCAAGAACAACTGGAGTTAAAGTTTTAGCGGCTGCATTTTGAACAATTCTTCCAACTTTAGTTGACCCAGTAAATAGTATCTTATCAAATTTGACATCATTCAACAATTCAGTCGATTCAGGAATTCCGCCACTGACAGTCAAGACATGTTTCTTGTCAAAAACGGAATCAAGAATCTTTTTCAAAACCGAACAGAAACTTGGCAATTGATCGCCAGGTAACTTCAAGACAACATTATTACCACACGCAAATGCTCCAATCAATGGACTCAACGACAAAAGTAGTGGATAGTTGAATGGTGCAATAATTAAAACAGTTCCTAGAGGGATCTTCTCTATTTTCATACTAAGAGTAGAGAAAGCTATTGGAATCCCATAATGAGGGCCTTCTTCATGAATAGAGTTGATGTTCTTGATGAAGTAGGATAATTCTCCCAAAAGTGCCCCATATTCAGTTGCCATAGTTTCAAAAGTTGGTCTATTGAAATCATCTTTCAATGCGTTTGCAAGAGGCTCAAACGCCATATTAAGCATTCTTTCCAGCCTTTTCAAATACTCTTGCGTTAATTCATTGCTACGTCTCTTCTCGGCAAAGTTGGACTTGAGTATATCAACTGTTTCAATCAATTCGGTCATTTTTGTTCAAAAGATAAAGATTATGCAGATATCGAAAAAATGTTTCCCCGAGAAAAGACTGAATAATCCTACTTGAAATAATTTTGACAACTTTGAAAACGCTTTAACACAGTTGAAATAAAAACCATTCATTTTCTTTAGGTGTATTATATAGTTATACTCTCCATCAAATCAAAATTTTAGGTCATTTCAGTCTCACAAATCAAACCGAGCACATGAAAATGATAACGGCTTTAAGGAATCAAAAATGCTTTCTGGGTTCCGATAATTGCATTTGGATTCTTTGCAGATTGTGTATGTTGTGCTAGGAGCCATGAAAATTGTCAGGTGCATGTCTGAAATCACCTTTGAAAAACAGGCTCATGTGTTTTGGCGGTAGTAATTTTTTTTCCTCTCAATTTATTAAGATTTCCCACTATCTTTTAAAAGGAATTCGCTATCAACATTAGTGATTACGCTTTCTCCTGCTGTGACCTTGAGAGCATTCAGTCCTTCCGAAAATAATAACCTTCCGTAAAAAAAGAAAGTTGATAGTAAAAATTTCCGATACCGGGAGTCGAACCCGGGTCTGCCCGGTGAAAGCGGACCATGATAGCCGTTACACTATATCGGATTAATTGTTTGTTTACATATAGTGTTTTACCTATTATAAGTATCTTCTATTTAATCAACTAATCTGAGGGAACTACTTGCACTGGAACGCAAAGTCTGGAAAGTCTAATGAGTGTTTTTCTTTTACTCAATTGAAACCAAAGAGGGAATTTACCATAAGGGCGATGAGACCATCATTTATATCAATACTGTATATCATGAGTCTTTTGCTCATCCACAATCCCTCAAAATTAGGTATCAAGTAAAGTCATCTCAGGAGCTGAAAGTAGTTTCATCAGTTATGCCACAATCCTCAGCCTTAAACTCAATGATGAAATCAATGAAAATTGATAGAATGAGGTTGTTCTTGCGGCGGACACCACAAGCTTGACTATTATAGGACATATTTCAATTTCATTCAAATTCAACTTGAAGAGAATAGTCAAAGATGAAACAATCACTTTCCATATTGTTAAAGAATTAACTCAAGAGGTAATTTTGGATATTCCTTTCATTGATAAATCATATTCTGATGAAGTTCTAGCTATGTGAATCTAATCTTCTTTTCATAACTTCTCGCCCAGCATTGTGTGTAAAGAGGAATTGTATACTTGGTTATCTATTTATTACAAATCCTATAAATTTGGTGTATGCCACAACTTTGCCAAAATAAAAATCAGTTATATGACCAGAATCCATTGTAAGACCACACAAGATCATCCAATTGGTGACCTCCAAACTCTCTAATCATTGACATATTCTCCAAGTTAGTGTCATCAAAATACCAACCTTTTTCGTCACCAAAATAGTTACAGATAATTTTTTTCGATTGATCGTGAACAGTGAACATATCGTGTGGCGAGATCCAAACACATTGCGCATCACTCTCCTTTTCATTTCCTTGAAGCTTATAATAATTTTCCTTCAGATAATGACTCAAGTAAGAGTAAATTCTATCCAGATGCTTGTGAAGAACACCCTCATCTTGAACAGAAGTGTAAATACGTTGTGCCATTGTTTCATAAGGTCCATAATGTTGATCTAAAAGAATGAATGTTTCACCAAAATCTGGGTCTGTGATGTGTAAACCAAAATGGTCCAGTTTTTCATTAACAAATTCAAGCATATTTTTTAATCTTCCCACATAGGATGGAATGGAAGAAGAAAGGAACCCACAAGCTCTTTCATTTGCAAGACTCGATTTCAATGGGTATGGGATATACTTTTTATCTTCGATCAACGATCTGTAGTTATCCAAAGTGACAAATTCTTCTGAATTCGCCAGTTTGAAATCGTCATTAGAAAGTAGAAACTTTGGTTTCTTCTTATAATACTGGAATGTTTTGACGCCACGAAACCCATACTTGGCATAGTAATTTTCAACGATTGAGTACAGGACCCAATAACCATCAACAATGGAATGTGCTTTTATGAAATCCATAGTTTCATCAAAAACAGTAGCATCAATGTCATATTTCTCCACATCGAAACGACTATTCTTCGATTCGTATAGTTCAATTATCCAATTAAATAAAGTTTCCATCAAACCGAGTTTTCTATAATTTTCATTTGTGTTAACGAACGTGATACAAATGTCAGTCTTAGTGTCGTCACTAGATTGTGATTCTCTAATGATTAGAGTGAGCGATGCAATCACGGTTTCACCGTCCATGATATAAAGTAACTGCCATGGTAGCTTGCTTAAGGTTAAACTTTGATATTCAGACTCAACAAAACGTTCTAAATTTTCACCTCCAATTTCTCTGAAACCAACTGCGGTAACAGAAAGAATTGTCTTCAAATCCTTAAAATTCCTTGTGTCAGAATTGATTTGCTTGATCAGAAATTTAGCCATCAATCGCTTTTGAAAAAAAAAAGTACCTTGATTTGGTAACTGTAAGTAATATTTAATTCGCAGTTATAGTTGTGATTTTCACGTGCGCCGAAAGTTATCAATTTTTAAACTCATTAAAATTTAGTTTCTCAAATGGAATTTACCATTCCAGTTTCATCAAGAACAACCATAAACCATTTTACCAGTAACAGATGTTCAACTCCGTCGTTGAACTTGAAATGTTTCATTTATTAACGAAATAAGCCTTATTAGAGAGAAATCACCAACAGCAGAAACAGATAAACTGATTAGGTGATAGCCATCAAAGTTTAAAGCGGAAAAACAAAAAAGCTTAATGAAAATTCACTATTTCATTTTTCAAAGATATGCTGCTAAGATCGACAAAAGTTTTAAGACAAGAAGCAAAGAAATACATAGCCCCCTCTCAGAAGGCTATCCAAGATCATCACAAGTATGAAAAACAAAAGAGCAATAGAGAACGAATCGGGAAGTATATACAATATACACTGGGAGGTATAATAGGGACATCTGCGTTGATGTACTATTGGCAACCGTGGAATCCATACTCGGTCGAGGTTAGTAAAGACTTGAGAAAGGGCCTCTGGGAAGAAAGAGACAAACACGAGGATTATTTGAAGGCATTGAAACACTATCAATTGGCGTTGAAGTCAGCGAATGAAGAGGGAATGGACCAATTGTCTCTAAAATACACTGGGATTGTATTGAAGGTGGCAGAAATGTACCAGAATTTGAAAATGTACGACCGATTGATTCAAACATATTACAAATTGAGTGAATTCATCTTTTTGAATTTATTGGATGACAAAAGACCAATAGAAGACAGGGATTTGATGATCGATCGTGATTTGATCGTGATAACAAGATGGGCTATGTTAATGGAGGAACAAACTAAGCCCAATTGGATCAAGGAAGTGGAGTCAGAACTGAAAGATAGAATGGCCTATATTGAAAATCACGAAATTCCTTCAAGTTTCCCATGGTTATATCCTCAGCCTGATGAGGTAAGTGAAAAGAATTCAGAAGAAGGAGCACCTAAATCAGATGGAACTTTGAAAAAGGCTGCAGAAGAAGCACACAAACCAGCAGATCCCCAAGAAGCGCCCGATTTAATCGAGTTAATGAGCGTATGGTCGGATCCATCCTTGAAGGATGAATGGATTGATAAAAACATTAATAACGAAGAAGGAATCGCATTTCTCAAAAGTTGGGATTTTTTAAGATCGTTTAATGGTAAAGAATGGCCTCAATGGATAAAATCGTATCTTAAATTGAGACAATTTTATGCTGATTTGGAAATGAGACAAAGAAATTACCCAGAGTCAATTCAAATTTTACAAAGCAACATTCTTTGGTCAATTGCTGGTAATTTGGACACTCAAAAAGGAACCGCAATTCAACTATTGAACCTTGCTTCATGTTGGTTTGAATTTGGTCAATTTAATAATAATAAAGCTGCATTGGAAAGATCCAAGTCTATTTATTTGAAGCTTGTTGATGCATTGAAAAAGAAACCAGACCAGAAATCTAATTTGGCAATGACATACTACTCGCTAGGAGTACAATATCAGGTTGAAGGTAATGAAACAGAGTCCTCACAATATTTTGAAGAAGCCAAGGACTTGGCCTTAGAAACTGGATTGACTAAAATCATCGAAAAGATCGATGATAACGTATTGTTAGCTCAAAGTAACAAGAAAACTCCATAGTGGTCGATTTATATATTATTACAGTTTACACATCCATTGATGAAGATTCCTCTGAATTATCGACTACATAATCACAGTGTTCATCAAAACTTTTATCTTTAACCAATTGCGCATTCAGCGCATCATTATCCCTATATTTTTTTATACCTTCCTCCAAAGAGTCAACTACTCCGGAACTAAAATGTCTATTAGCTACTCGTAACCTTGTGTGTTGACATTCTAGTTTCACAACTTTGATATTTATACCCGAGTTTGGATCATGGTTATCAATTATCTTTTTGATAGAGGACCAGGGCTCTTCATTCAACATTAAATACAAACCTTCAAAAACAACAACTTCAGTGTTTTTTGAAAGCCACACGCTCTTATCTACAGGATCTTTGGTCGTGTGATCAAAATCGGGTATACTTAAGAGATCCCAGTCAGTGGTTAAAAATAACTTGAATAATTCGACAACTTGTTTAGAATCAAAAGTACCTGGCGAACCTCTTCGCTTTACATCTTTTTCCGATAAGCTTGACAAAGGATAATGAAACCCGTCCATTTTGATATGCGACGCAAAAGGTGATTTCCTAACACTTGAATCATTCTGCACATAAATGGAATTCAAACAACTTCTCTCACCACGGATTTCTTTCAAACATTCTGTATCGCTGATTTCAAGTTGATTTGGTCTCTCATGTTTAAGATTCAACATATCAACCAATTGCTTGGAGATGGTTGATTTTCCCGAGCCAGGACCACCGTAGACAACAACAACCTGTCTCTTAAATAGCATAGAATCCTTCTCTATGTCCCTTACTAGTTCATCCATGAAGAAAAGTGATGATGACGTCGGAAAAAAGGTTTCCATCAAAAAAGAATATTTTATCCGTAAAGCTTCAACTTCACCAATATGCTCATCATGTTACATTGTATACATTTCTATAAAATTTTAAGCCAAGTCGGTCAATTTCCACAAACGGACTCTTCCTTGCTCATTACCAGTGGCCAAAAGACCACCACTTGGAGCAAAAGCCACTGCTGAGATTTTACCCAATGGTGTAAGAGGAGTAGGCCAGTTTCTGAACACTTTACAAGTTGGAAGATGAACAAGCCTCAAAGCGTCCTTCTTTGCATTTGAAGAGATACACAACACCTGTGAATCATATGAGAATTCAATACAGGAAATTCTTGTTGTGAGATTTTCAAGTGTTTTGATTAGACCGTTATCTTTGAGCCTATCATAAACATTAACAAACCCAGTATTTGAACCAATTGCAAGGAATCTACCATTTGGAGATACTCTGATTTTAGTAATGCCAATGTTTGTGATATCAGTCCAGCGTCTTTCAATATCAAAAGTTGTAAGGTTAAATTCCCACACTTCACCACTTTTGTTAATAACTAGTAAAAGATTATCAGGTGTAAATTCAAAGTCCTGTAATGCACCTTCAACCTTGAATGAATGAACCAACTGACCTGTCTGAATGTTTAGTAAATTTACCCAACCAGAACCACCAGATAATGCTAAGTATTTTTGATCATTTGAAACTTTGAAATATTCAAAAGAACGTTGGTGATCTTGTTTACCATACATGTGGGAAATTTTTTCAATTAAACTACGATCAACATTCCATTTGTACATGTATCTTCTTCTACCACCAGTTAAAATATTTGTAGACCCATTGACAGGATCAATATGGAAATGACATGTTTTAACAGGTGAGTTTCGAAGGTATAATGATGTAATTAAATTGTTATGCTTACCATCGATATGGTAAAGACGTAATGATTTATCAAACCCACCTGTTAATAGAATTGGTTGAGTTGGATGGAAATGCATTGATTGAATCACTGCCAATGATGGTTTTTTGATGTTAGCATCGGTCAATCTATCAATCTTGATATCACCTGAATTGAGAAGTCTCTTTGATTTTTCAGTTAAATTGTACGTTTGATTGTGCTGAAGGAATTGAGCCAATGGATTGGAAGATGCTGTAATAGCTGTACTTTGAGCATTGCCAACAGAGTCGCTGAATTTGGTTGTGCCTGATTCTTCATCTGATCCCTCATCTTCAATTTCTTGTTCAAACTTTGGCTTTTCGGACCACTTTGGCGCTGGATAAATACGTTCAAATTGATTTCTGAGCCTTTGAATGTACAAGTTACCATCGATTTTATCTTCATCTTCAGCTGAACGTAATTTCATTAATTTATTTTTTGAAGTTAATGAAATTTGTAAATATTCATCGTCTGAATCTTCCCAAGCATCGGATAAATCTTCACCATCATCGTCCAAATCCATTTCAACATCTCTATTTGGTAGTTCAATATCAACATCTTCTGCATCTGAATCAATCATGAACAATTCATCATCGTTCATTTTACCAACTTCATCATCTGAAGCATCATCTTCCTCTGATTCGTCATCACTTACATCTGAAAATTCACGATGTCCTGTCTTTGCCAATGAATCTAAATACTCATCTGGTTCAGAGTCTGAAAAGTAGAATTTGTCATCGTTTTGCTTAATATCATCTTCATCATATAAATTATCAATGTTTTTCAAGTTTTCAGCAAAACCATCGGCATCACCAAAAACAATCTTTTCTAAATACAACTCTTCCTCATCAGCAGGAGCTAAAAAGTGACTGTCATCAAACACTTCTGTCATATAAAGGTTTCGATTTAAAAAAGATCCTAAAAAATTGGTTAGTGTTAAAAATTTTTTTTATTTCCTATATAGAAAAATTATAAGGCTGTGCTACGGCTCAGCATTGATATATGTATTTTAAGTTCACTGAATCACAAAATAAAACAAATAAAACAAATAAAGTAAAAAATTATCTATTAAATCTTAGATCTTTTAGGTCTCAAAACACCATAAAAAACACTCTTGAAAGAAACAGGAACTATGAGCAGTTCCTCTTCACTGTGTCCTTCTTCAAGATTGGCGTTTCTTTGGATTAACCACGACCTAAGAACATAAAGAACTAGACCTGCCATGAAGTAACACAGACCAACAAAGATTGCAGGTGGCTGATATTGGTCTGGTGAGCGAGGCCCATTTTTTTTCAATGCGAGACCAATAATTGGTGAAGCAAACCCAAAAACACCAGCAGCGATCCAACAAACAGACATGGCTACACCTAGCTTTTTCAAACCAACAATAGATGTAGTAATATTTGGCATTGTGAGCCAAATGGTACCCATCAAGGAGCCAACAAATAAAGCAAAGACGATTGCTGTGGCCAAATTTCTACATGGGATCCACATTGCCCATGAAAATAGTGCCACTAACCAAGAAGCAATGATTGTGACATTTATAGGACCGATAATATCACCGACTTTACCCACAGTTGGCCTACCATAAATGATACCAACCGCAACCATAGTTGAAACAATACTAGCGTCTTGCGATGAGTAACCTAAACTTGTAGTGAAGTCTCCCAAATTGTACATTAAAACAACATAACCAAACAAGGTAAACATGATCCAAAGGATTAAACAAAGAGAGCCAAAGGATTTCCAAATGTATTTATCATAAATATGGAAATTTGGCTTTATGTGTTGGTTTCTTGTTCTCACCAAAAGCAAAGCGATGACATTTAAACCAGCACAAGTGATAGCCTGTGCTCTCAAAGACCATCTAAAAGATTTTCTTTTTAATAGATGCTCTAAACCAATGTTGTAAATAATACCACCAACTCCTGAGCCAGCAGCACAAATACCCGTAGCTAAATTACGTTTACCACCAGGACCACCTTTAAACCATTGTGGAATAACAATGATCACAGGCACAAATATTAATGCTAATCCAAGTCCTATCAAAACACCCTGAGTACAATAGATTTGCCATAATTTAGTCGAAAAGGAAGCCAAAAGAGTGCCAGCAAAATGAATCGCAATACCCACAGCAACAATTTTTTTCAAGCCAAAAATACCCACTAAATAATTGATCAAAGGTGCAAAGATTAAGCCGGAACCAAATGTAAGACCTCCAATAATACCAAAATCATATTTGTCAGATCTTAGAAAAATATCCTGTGACAAGTAAGTTTGTAAGTAAAGGGCATATGCCGAATTGGCACCCCATGTGTTAGCACTAAAGATGAACACACCAGCAACAACTAAGCCCCCCCAACCATTGAAAGTATCAGGAATTTCATTACTTGAAGCGGCAATAGATTTTTCAATTGTTTGTTTCATTTCATTGCCATTTAGTTCTCCAGAATCTGAATCAACCAGAGAGGAGTTTGAGTTGTCACCCATTCAGATCGTTATTCCAGCACTAGAACAAATCAATGGAGATAAGTGTGTTTTAACATCCTCTTTTATATACATTTTTAGCCAGCTTCCCACGGCCGAAAAAAATGCTCAGCCAGCTTTCCACGGCCGAAAAAATGCTCAGCCAAAACTTTTTTCTGATCTATCGCCGGCTATGACCGTTCAGATGAATAAAGCTTCAATATTGAAGGGACCACCCAATCATTACCATTTTATAATAGAGAAGATCTAATTGGATAGAACATTAATTGATGTTTTCATTGTTTGTCAACGCAGATGAAATTTAAGATCCAATGCTAACTTGTTTCACGTGTTTTTGGGGTTACTTCATTTGAGTAAACATAAGCTTTTTTAATAATCATTCTTAATGTCATAATTATAATATAGCGATCACAAATGTCAAACAAGCTTGAAAGTTTAATGTTTTCAGCTGCCAACAAATATGCTCAGCAACTAAATATGAAGCTCAGTGTTTTTTTACTATGTAATACTTTCACTGTTTATAGTAATTATACATCTAATATGGTTATATAATTAGTCCAGTGGAATAAATAAATAATATATGAGAGATTGGAATATATTTTATTTCTCAAGAAGCAATTGTAGATTGAAGCGTACAAACTTAAACTTTTCCCAAAGTTGGCTTAAAGATACCGTCCATAACTTCAGAAAATGAAATGCTTTTCATTAATAATTGTTCATCGCCATCTTCTGGGAGCATTTTGGAGTTTCTTTTAATCACCCATGATCTCATCACAAAAAGAGACGCACCTGCCATGAAATATGAAAGACCCACAAAAATGGCAGCAGGTTTATATTGAGTTGGTGAAACGGGACCGTCCTTTTTCAACGCGAGACCAATAACTGGAGAAACAATTCCAAAAAATCCAGCTGCAATCCAACAAACAGACATTGCCACGCCAAGCTTTTTCAAACCGACAACAGATGCATTGATTGTTGCCATACTTAACCAAATGGTACCCATCAATGAGCCAACAAATAAAGCAAAGACGACTGCTGTGGCAAAATTTCTACATGGGATCCACATTGCCCATGAAAATAGTGCCACTAACCAAGAAGCAATGATTGTGACATTTATAGGACCGATAATATCACCGACTTTACCCACAGTTGGCCTACCATAAATGATACCAACCGCAACCATAGTTGAAACAATACTAGCGTCTTGCGATGAGTAACCTAAACTTGTAGTGAAGTCTCCCAAATTGTACATTAAAACAACATAACCAAACAAGGTAAACATAATCCAACAAACCATACATAGATATCCAAAAGACTTCCAAACAAGTTCATCATAAATTTTAAAAACAGGTTTGATGTGTGAGTTTCTGGACTTTATTAAGAGGAAAGCAATGCAACTCAAACCAAGGCACATGATTGCTTGTGCTCTCAAAGACCATCTGAAACTTCTTTCTTTCAACAATTGAGATAAGCCAATGTTGTAAATAATCCCACCTACACCTGAGCCAGCAGCACAAAACCCCAAAGCTAAGTTACGCTTTCCACCAGGACCACCTTTGAACCATTGAGGAACAATAATAACAACAGGAACAAAGATAATCGCCAATGAAAAACCTGTTAAAAGGCCTTGAGTACAATAAATTTGCCATAACTTGGTTGAAAAAGATGCCAACATTGTACCAACAAACTCTAGAAGAATACCAAAAGCAACAACCGGCTTTACACCAAATATACCAACCATTCGATTGATAACAGGTGCAAAAAGCAAGCCAGCACCAAATGTTAGTCCACCGATTAAACCAAAGTCGTACTTGCTAGATCCTGGGAAAATGTTGTCAGAAAGATAATGTTGTAGATAAAGTGCATATGCAGAATTAGCGCCCCAGGTGTTCACAGAAAAGATGGAAGCAGCAATCACCGACGCTAATCCCCAACCAGAGAATTTATCTGGAATTTCATCTACATATGGTTTTTGATCCAAAGTTTCAATATCAATGTCTTTGGAAAAATTATCAGTAATGATAGTCTTAATCACTTGCACCGAATGAATCGAAGATGCTTCTGAAATCATTTTGCTTTGTAAACTGGGAAGAAATTGTGTTGGATAAAGGAAGAGTACAAGTTATCCGGATATTTAACCCCGTGTGCTCAGCAGTGAATCATCGGCGATATAAATTATGGCTAATCACAAAACTTTTTTTTGAGTGTTTCAGGGGGGCTAAATACAAAGATTGGAACCACCAGTTTGTATAAATAGCTCTAGTAGGTAGTGTCATTTGAAACTTCTTCAATATACTATTGGCGATGTTGAATTAGTAATATGTCACAATAAATGCCAAGTCAAAACTAGCGCCTTAGCCAATGGCCAAAAATGACTGAAATGACTTTGAAATGACTTTAACCTTTTTTAGATTATCCAAAACTCTTTGAGTGACATAGTCTCCTCTTTTAAGCGAAATAGGGACGCTTGTATATTTACTTGTCGTAATTTTCAGAAAAATGTTTCAAAGATATCAGTCAGTGCAATATCATAGCAGTTTTTTTGAAGATTGCATTTATAATTTCACAATGGATTATTTAACTTCAAACAGCTACGTTAAGCCATATTAAAGTCTCAAAATCGGGTATCGACCAATGAAAAATTACAAATAATATCTCGAGTTAATAGTGACAACGCTCTAAAACACTCAATAGGCATCTAAAACAGGTTTAAGTTTTTTCATGTAAAACTTTGCGACCGAGGTCTTTGATCAAGAATAATTGCAACACAAGATTTTTGCTTCACTCTAAACTCAGATACGATTATTTTTTTGCATTAGTATAATTTATTGTAAGACTTTCTAGAGCAGATGTCAGCTAATCCAGGTAATTCCATCAAGGCGTTGAAGCCAACACCACCAGAACGTGGATCCTTTCCATTAGACCATTTTGGAGATTGTACTGAACAGATGCAAAAGTATATGAAGTGCTTGAAACTTACAGGAAATGAAAATGCGCCAAATTGTAGGCTCTTAGCTAAGAACTATCTAAAATGTCGGATGGACAACGAGTTAATGGATAAAGTTGACTGGAGAGATTTGGGACTTCCTGTGGATGATAAATAGACAGACAACTTACAATTTAGAAAGTGACCCAAATCACATACCTGTATATAAAACAATGGATAAATAGCACTAATATTGTGGGTATAGTTGTGTATTAATTACAAAAAGATATAAAGAGAAAAAGGAGAAGAAAGGATGATGCGAGTTCAATGGATATCTTTCATCGACTATCTTTAGCTTCCTTGAGCAAGTGCATTTTCTCAGACATAGTGGCAAGTGTAATAGATATACCGCGGATGGTTTCCAAGGTTTGAGGGTTGAGCTCTGATGATTCCTGCAGGCTTACATAACAATCGTGCAAGGTGTCTGATGAACTGAACAATACATCTGCCATGATATCAAGATCATGTGTGGATTTGTCAGCTGTGACCAAGCTAGTCTCTGTTAGATCTTGTTGACTGCCATTTTGCCGACCATGGTTACCACCGGACGTGTCCACCAGTTTCTTCTTCTCAAGAACAGGCTCCCGAATTTCATCATTAAGAACACTCTTGTTATTTTGATGATGAACAGAATGTCCGACACCGTTTTCGCCAGTAATCTCACACGAATCTTTCACCAAATTATTACAATTACTAGAAGAGTTGGAGTGTCTCAATAAGGCATCTTGTCTAGCAAAACCCTTACCACAAGCGCTACAATGATAAGGTCTTTCCTTAGTGTGTGTCTTCTCGTGTCTTTTCAAATCATACATTCTTCTGAACATCAGATCACAACCCATGGAGCATTTGAACTGCTTGTCCTCAGTATGAATATGCATATGTGATTTCAGATTATGTTTTCTAGTGAATGTTGATCCACAAGACCCACAGACGTATTTCTTAGTCGCTGTCTGTGAGTTTGAGAAATAATTTTCCTGCTCCGAAGTGGCCTGGTACACTGCCGCAACCGCATGTTCGGCCGAAGCCAACGTCTGAACGTCCTGTGTTGAGTTATCGCTGTTCATCGAATCACTCTTCACCAGCCACACTTGGAAATAAAGTGGTGGCGCAGTTGGAAATCTTTTTTTTCACTCATAGTGAAAAATTGTAACAAAAACGAAGCCCATGGGAGGAACCAGATATTGCTTGGGAGATGGCCACAAAAAGCCAAAAAATAATTGAAATTAGCCGACACATATTGTGTGCTTGGAACCCATTCAACTTCTTGCAAAATGAACTTCTTTCTAAACCGTTGCTGAGCACATGAGCAAAACCCTTACACGGCATATAACAGCCCATTGAAACACGTCAGAATCGCCATTTCAGTATGGTTGTGTAGAATAAATTGTCGCGATACGCCTGATACCCCAAAATACTTGAAAAAGTGCCATAAACAACGTCTATTACCCAGTCAATTTAATCTTCGGTAGCCCATGAAAATAATTAACACACGCAGCGCAATAAATAAATAAGTGAGTGTGATTAAATTAACGATTATCACCACCGGCACTCCTTATCTGATCTTAGTTTCTCTAATGGCAACGTCGCTCACCCGCAAACGACACAGACAGAGTGACGCGTCACAGGCGTCGCAGGCTACCAGTTTGGACCCGCTTCAAACGCACGTCCAAGGTTCTAAAGTGCAAAATCCCCATTATGCCCCGCCACAGCCCCACAAAGTAGTTAAGAAACAACACATTGACCTAATTGAGTTGGACTCGGACTCGGAGGATTTCGTGTTCAACCAACGTGATTATGACAACGACTCCGCTGTAGAGTTTGTAGACTCAGCCGACCTGCAGAAACAACATGAGCTCGATCAGATTGTTATTGATAATAAGGATGAAAGTGGGAGGAATAGTAGTGCCACCACGAGTGTTTCGTATTCTCCTGATCCTTACAAAAAGACTAGACCTCAGCCAAGGGCTAGACACTTGTCCCTATTGTTGAAATCAGTGAAAAGGAAATTCAATAACACAAATAGCAATTCGAGACAAGATTCTGTTTCTTCAAATGATAGTTTTGCTCTGGATTCTAAGAAGAAAAGAACTAGATCCTTACCTCAATTGTCTTATTCCACAATGATCTATAATCCTTATTTGAATAGAGAATCAATTTCAATGAAAATAGGTGAGATTAAAGCTTCTAAAATCCATCAAAATCAATTGTTGGAAAATACCCATGATACCCCTCAACAATATTATAATACCCCCGCTCAACAACAACAAAACTATACCTATTACAACAATGACTCAGTTAATAGAAAACTCTCATTTCAACAAGATGTCCCTTACATGCAACAGCAATCGCCGATTCTTGTTGAAGACAAGATCTGCGATGACAAGGATGGTCATTACATTGTAAAGATCAATTCTGGGTTTGCAAATGATCGATTTATCATTAAGGAACTTCTTGGACAAGGTACGTTTGGTAAAGTTGTTAAAGCATGGGATACATTCACGAACGAAATGGTGGCTATCAAAATCATTAAATCCATTCCTAAATATCGTGAAGCTTCCAAAATCGAATTGAGAGTCTTGACAATGTTGAAGAAACATGACCCAATTAATGAATTCCAATGCATTCATTTAAGAGAATGTTTTGATTACAGAAATCATATCTGTATTGTAACGGACTTACTAAAAATGTCTCTCTATGATTTCATGGAAAGCACAAAATTTGCATCATTCCCTGGGTCTCATATTCAAGCATTTACAAGACAAATGCTTAGATCTGTTGCATTTTTACATGATTTAAACTTGATTCATACAGATTTAAAACCAGAAAATATTTTACTCATTAATGATGAATCTGAACATCGTAATGGTAAGATGGTTTTGAAGGATCCAAGAATTTTCATTATTGATTTTGGGTCTGCTATTTTCAATGATGAATACCATTCATCTGTTGTTTCAACCCGTCACTATCGTGCTCCTGAAATCATCCTTGGTACAGGTTGGTCATTTCCTTGTGATATGTGGTCATTGGGTTGTATTCTTATTGAATTATTAACCGGTGAGGCACTTTTCAAAACTCATGAAAATGAGCAACATTTGGCCATGATGGAACGTGTACTTGGATCACATGTTGATTATAATTTGGTTAAAAAGTGTCTTCAATTGTATGCACATGGCGAACCTAGACCAAATTCTAGATTTGATACAAGTGTAGTTAATGCATTTGATCATCAAACTTTGCGTCTTAAATTTCCAAATGCGGCTACTGGTGGTAAAGCTCCAAGTTCCAGGTTGAAAAAGGATGTTAAAATACTCAAAAGTATTGATGATTTGATTTGGGAGAAAGTTGGTAATGAAAATCGTGGTGATAAATTCTGGAAATATTTCATTGATTTAGTTAAAAGAATGCTGATTTGGGATCCTAATCAAAGAATTACAGCTAGGGAAGCCTTGAATCATAAATGGTTTTCCAAGGGTGTAAATGATGAAGGAATTGCTTAATTATGAACTTTTCAAATAGAAAGATATATGGAATATATGAATGTGATTATGGTTGTTGTTGTTTGTGGTTAGCATTCTTAGAATTTGTTTTTTTTGAATTTGTTTTTAGGTAACTGTGTTTTCTAAAGTGATATTTTTCTTTATTGGTTTAATTTTGATACTCTCGGAGCGTTTCAAAGTTGGAAAACAAAGCACTTCATTTGATGAATTCACTATTACTGGTAGTTGATATCTAATTGCCAATTTGTTGTCTGCCTTATTTTTAATTGATTCATAATGTAATTTATAGTTGTAATTCACGATCTTTTTGTCGATCATGTCAGCATCAGAAAATTTCAATTGGAACCTGTTATCAAAAATGATCCATTCATCGAGTTTATTTATTATAGTTTCACTTCTCTTCTTGGTTTCTTCAACCTGTCTTCTTACTCTAATAATCAACAATCCATCTTGAAGTTCAGAATCAATGTAGCAATGCACTAATTGAGCGTGGAAGCCCATACGTAATTTCTCAATGAGACTATATCCACAGTTTATTAGTCCAGTGTTCACCGAATCAAATTTTCTAAATCGGTAACTGTAGTTGGGATCGGGACTAACCAAAGATATGAGATCATAAAGTAGTCTATTAATGACAATATCATGGTAATGGTTGAGATTTTTGATTGGCACATGTAAGATTAAAGCACCTAGTTGAGTGTTATGAACAATCTTCATCTCATTTAGTAATTTCTTCATTGAAGATTCAACACTTGACATCAACTTTTCAATCATTGCATGAGATTTCATTAGTTCGGCCTTTAAGTTAGCATTTGTCCTGATATGATGTCTTAGATTGTTTCTTAAGGTCAATTTTCTGTCTTGATTACTTGGATCTTCAACCCACTCAATATCATTGGATTTAGCATACTCATAAATTTCATCCTTAGCTATTGCCAGCATTGGTCTATGCATATTCATGCCAAACATAACGGAATGTGGCTTCATACCACAAAGTCCAAAAAAGCTTGAGTTCTGATGTAATCGCATAGCAAAGGTTTCAAGTTGGTCATCTAGATGGTGCGCTAGAAATAGGTTTTCGATTCCATTTTCTTTACAGTATTCAACAATAAGCCTATATCTCTCGGTTCTAGCATCCCTTTCTAACTGATTCAAGTTTAGAGGACGCAATATGGTAGCAACATGATGTTTAACAGGTAAATATGAAACCATACGGCCAACTTGATGTGCTTCCAACGTGCTATCAGACCTCATCTTGTGATCAACTGTTATCGCGTGAATCTCAAACGCGTCCTTTTGAAGAGCTAAAAGATTCAAAAGAGCCATGGAATCAACACCACCACTGAAGGCCACTGCCAACTTTGTTCTAGTTGAATTAGAAGCATTGTTTATACAAAAGGGCCCCAATTTAGAAGCAATAGACATGCTAAAGCTGGGAACAAAAACACATCAACAATTTTTTTCACTTGTTTACTGGACAGTTTCTTAGCCATGCGTGAAGAAAGTATTCAGCTATTGGAGAAAATAGCTCTTCAAACAAAACAGATTGAACAGCAAGTTCAAATTGTTGCGAAGCAAATGGACACAATAGCCCATTTTGGAACATCGCAAGCCGGGTTTTTTATGGCTGCACACACTGTTTTCCAGAGAGAAAGTGAACGTAAACAATAACTCATTAATCGATTATAAAGACGATACATAGCTTAAGCTGATTTATTCCTTAAGTTCGCCGGATTCAACGACTTCCAAGTCGACCTTTGGTGCGCCAGATGGAGAACCTTGGGCTTCAACGGCCTTGACAGTTTCGAAACCTTCAACAACTTCACCGAAAACAACGTGGTGACCATCTAACCATGGAGTGGCGACGGTGGTGATGAAGAATTGGGAACCGTTGGTGTTTGGACCGGCATTGGCCATGGATAATTGACCTGGTTTGGTGTGCTTGATTTCAAAGTTTTCGTCTTGGAACTTGTTACCATAGATAGACTTACCACCCATACCGTTGAAGTGAGTGATATCACCACCTTGGATCATGAATTGAGGAATGACTCTGTGGAAAATGGAGTTCTTGAACCCAAAGCCCTTTTCACCAGTACAGAGAGCTCTGAAGTTTTCAGCGGTCTTTGGAACAACCTTGTCGAACAATTGGAAAACAATTCTTGGTTGCTTTTCACCGTTGATGGCAACGTCGAAGTAAACCTTAGATTGAGTCTTTAAAGTGGTGGAAAATTGTCTTCTGAACATCTTCTTTTGTACGTTTTTGTAACTTCTCAAAGGAAGAAGCTGGTGGAAAATTGCAATGTGAAAAATTTCCCCGCGGTCACCTCGGAGATGGATTGCTCAGCACACTTCGCTAGTGTAATATTTTGTTCAAAACACGATCTAACATGGCTTTGAGCTTGGTGAGGTTGAGTTCTGATAAAGAGCAAGCATCTAAAAGAGAATGTTTGCCCCACAAAATATGCGAGCCGTTGGAATCAACAAACATCCCATCGAGGGCTTCAAGATGCGCATTGGCACGGCGAACAGCCTTGGCAATTCGCATTTTATCTAGGAGGAGATACCACGGATAATCCCTAAACACTTTGTCAGAAAGTTGAGTCATGTTGGCATCAAACTGTGATGCTCGTGTGATGCATTTTGACAACTTACATTGGATCTCTTCAATTAGTTTTGAATCGTCACCAGCAATAGCGCTGTTGAATCTCTTTTCAATAAATTTGAAGTAATCTGTAACACGCATAGGCAATAACTCATTTTCACTCAGGTTCAAGACGAGCTTTCCGACAAATTGGGCCAACTGATTGTGTAATTCGAACTCAGGATCAAACATGGCAATCCATCTTGTATCATCCAGCTCGCTGAGGTATGGAACAGGATCATGACCGGGAACATTGCTGAAGCCAATACTGATGGATGGAACACCCATGTTTTCATATTTGAGGCCGTGAGATCCATTTTTCGTCGGAGAAAGCTTAATCTCTGATGCGTTCAAATGGACTTTACTGAACGTCTCACTAAAGACATTATTGAACAATGGATTACCCTGTGCTGCAAAGTCACTACCTTTGATACCGTTCAGATTGACGAATCCAAGGACGTTTCCCCCTTCTTTTTCAAGTGGAACATCATCCGCACTGCTAGCATCCCAGATTGTGACTTTAATAGTTCTCAAAGGCTTCCACCCAGCATTTTTCAAAGCAGCCAGACTTCTCATTAGTTCCATAATGGTAGGAATGCATCCTGATGCACTATCTTTACCATCAATAGTGGTCATTGGACAGCCAACAATAATTGTTTCATCATAAAGAACACCAGGCATGACACCAAAGAGATTTCTAGCCGCCAATTTCTTATCTTCCATCGTAACATCAATCAAAATTGGAGAAACAGATGGCCCAGGCTTGTAACTGAATCCTGTTAGATCGCCTTCCCAATCGAAATCGGGCCCAGGCATCGAATCATCAAGGATGAATGAAATATCGATAACACTAACAGACAAAACAGGTATGTTTGACAGCTCGACAGCAAACTTACTAACGTCTGTCCTGTTTCTTGCAGGGCCGTCTGGATATTCCATGTACCCATTTTTTAAAGTGAATTCACCGTCATCGTTTGGATCATTATAAAAAATCACAGCAGCAGCTCCATTTTCTTGTGCCATTCTAATCTTCTCAGTATGGGGTATATCATCTTGTTTTTGACGAATAACCAATACGTTATCTTTGATGGGTATTTTATGCTCAGTGAGCGTTTTATAATCTTGGTGATCGCCGTAGTTTGCATATACAACATGTGCATCAATTTTAGCAGAGGGTGATCCTGGTGCCACAAACACATCTTTAAATGTTTTACCTAAGTATTGAACTTTAGGTGGGGTATCCTTGTTCATCATACGAATACAAACATCACGTGACATGGTGTCTGTTTTGTATCCTAAGTCAGTTAGATAACTTTGAATGAAATCCAAACCTTTTCCAAAACCATTTTCTGCATTCAAAAACGCATCCATGTTCTGCTTCACGGTGTTGTTAGATTCTAAATCATTCAATAGTATTCTAGAAGACTCAACAAAAGTAATCTTTTCGCCATGTAATCTTCTCAAATCTCTATCAAGACTGGACCTACCAAGAAAAACCATTTGAAACAAAATGATACATATAATACTGAACATTCCAATGATAATGAACCGATCTCGTTTCAACTCTCTCATTGTCATGTCTCGTATACTGATGAGTGAATTGGTAACAGATTCAGCTATACTTGGTCTTCTATCTCTAAAATTGAAAATAAACGGATCAGCTTCGTTGGAAGTAGCCGCTGGGTCATCGTGGTAATGCTGCGAAGGTTCCGGCGTTGGATTGACTAGTTTCAATTGACTCAAAGATTTTAAAGACATGGGCTCTTGAGCGGGTGTTGGTGCAGTGTAATTATCCGGCTCGGACACAATGGGCGATAGCAATGGTTCTATATCACTAGATATGATCGATAAGGTTGATGGCGTTTCTTGATTGGCCATTTTGTGTAATCAGCTTTCTTTATGATAAAGAGAGGAACTAAAAAATATGCTCTGCTAAAACTATAGAGACATACAAAAAATGCAATAATTAATTTCTTGTCTTAGATGGCATCCAACGAGATACAGATACTTCGTTGATGTTGAACTCATTTAGAAGTTGGTAGATATCGTTGTTTTGCTTTAGGTTGCTCAAATATTGATATATTTGATCATCTTGGGCATTTTCAATATAAGACAATACAAGACATTTCTTGACACCCGAAACAACTCTCAGGACTGCTGAAAGTCCTAACATATCTTCTATTTGACCATTGGATCCTATGGAGCCTTCAACTTGATCTCTGATGATTTTGACTGCAAATTCAGCATGTGTAAATGGTGGACCTCTAGAATATAGAACATAATCAGTCGAAAACTTGAATCCAGACTTGACACACCAACCTAATGATCTGTAGTGATGATAAACGGCATAATCAACAACAAACTGGTTACCCAAAATGAGAGCCAATTCTAGAAAAAGAGTGCTTGGAGTGTAGTTGGGTATATCAATAATTCCCGTTTGGAATAGAAACATTGTTTCAGATGGTGACAACTGAAGATATTCAATGTTTTTCAAAGAGTCATCATCTAAGTCATGATCAACTTGAGAGCCACTAGATGAAGGCGGTGTATTATTTGGGTCAAATTTATTAATTTGTTCTTTAATTGAGTTCAAGCGTTCTCTTTCAGCTTCGATCAGACTCAAATGATGGTCATTAAGCTCACCGTACTGTCTTTTCAAATCATTTTCTAATTCTAAAAGCTTATCCCTATGCTTTTTCCACAGATCTCGATTGATACGACGATTATGAATAATGTGTTCACTGAACACTTTATCACCAATACTTCTTTCGTACCAAGTAGGTTCAGATCTTGACAAGACGCCCTTACCATAAAAGCCACAGTCCCAAATGTATTTCATATCTCTCTCACCTAAAACTTTGAATTGGACTTGATTTTCTAAATGATCATACTGGACACTAACCTTAGGTCGTCCTAGAAGTAGCGTTGGTATCCATATAAGCTTTTTGCAATTAGTTAGTAACCATCTAACTGTTTGCAAAGTGTAATATTTCACTAGTTGAAATATGCCATCTTTTGAGGGTTTACCATGATCTTGAGGCAGCAGAGGTAATGATGGACTCAGAAGTGGACAGCTTAATATGTTAAATGGGATTGGTTTAGGGTACTTATATGCATTGAGGAACTTTTTAGACATTTACAATGAGAAAAGAAAGAGAATTGGTTACAGATAAAATTAAGTGAGTGGATTTTAATAAATATCAGATACCGTTGTAGCTAAAAAACTACCTCCATGGAACTCGTTGGAAGACGAGGTTAAGGGTCAGGAAATTCAGATCAGGTGTCATCACTTAAGGTAAAATCCACTAGAGAGCCCAAGGATTGTCGCCTACTGGCCACAATTTGTGCTTCTCAAGAAAAGAAAGTGAGCACTACAGATGTTAAAATTTTTTCATTCTTAACTCTATTTAAATCAGTTGTTCAAACTGGCCTTGCGGACAAAATAGTCGGTCACGTTACCAGCATCGCTTTGTAAGCGACGGGTCTTGGCTATTCTAACTCCCAAATCGTAAACTGATTTCACTGCATCCAATTTCCTTTCTTCGAGTTTGCCGAGCGCATACTGCATTTGCTTCCTCTCTGGCGAATCGTACTTGGTAGTGTTTCTAATCATTTCTTTCACGTATTGGATTTCTCTAACAATCTTATCACGCTTAGTTTCCATTTCTTCTAGTTGCTTTTCCAATTGATATAATCGCGTAGATGAGTTATCTGGGTGAGGATGTGTAACTGGGGTGATTGATCTTACTCGCTGGTCCAAATGGTATTTGGGAACTCGTGGCACAGTGTTATCTTCGGTATCTGTATTATTATCATCATTTTGTTGTCTAGTTTTGGATATCTGTAAAGGCTCCGTTGGTGAAACATTTGAAGATTGAACCAACACAGGCGTCACTTCAACTATCTGTTTGGTTGCAAAGTCTGCTGTTGAGCCATTGAAACTTTCAAACAAATCAGTGTCATCTCCATCATAGCAATTGTCACCAATATCATTCCCACTCTTATCAACACTCGAAAATGTGCTTATGGAATCCACACTGGGGATATTTGCGCTTGTAGCGCCCACAATGGACTCGGCAATTGCCTGTCCATTACTTTCTAAACTTCCGATGCTGGAGCTGTAACCTTCGTCCTGTGCCATCCTCTAATCGTTAAATGAAACGCGTCAGTTGTTGTCGTGTTTCATACTTTAAGTTTAATTATGAGACCTGATTATGTAAGATGCTTACGTAATCAACCCAAGCCCTCAACAGATGCACGTGACTTCATATGAGGGTTTGACGCAAATTTTTTTTTCAACTTTGTCATTTTTTGGATGAAAAAAATGGATTTTCAGAGAAGGCCAATTTACTCTTTTGTTAGACAGCTTTAAACAGCCTTTTTATTGAAACAAATCAAAATGGGAGCTACTAGAGAAAACAAGGAACAATACTTCTTAAAGTTAAAGGAATTGATGACTGAATACAAGTCTCTTTTCGTTGTTGGTGTTGATAACGTTTCTTCCCAACAAATGCACGAAACCAGAAAGTCCCTCAGAGACCAAGCTGTTGTTTTGATGGGTAAGAACACCATGATTAGAAGAGCTTTCAGAACTTTCATTTCTGAATTCCCAGAATACGAAAACTTATTGCCATTAATCAGAGGTAACATTGGTTTCATTTTCACCAACTCTGACTTGAAGACCATCAAGGACGCTATCTTAGCTAACAAGGTTGCTGCTCCAGCCAGAGCTGGTGCCGTTGCTCCTATGGATGTTTCCGTTCCAGCTGGTAACACCGGTATGGAACCAGGTAAGACTTCCTTCTTCCAAGCTTTGGGTGTTCCAACCAAGATTGCCAGAGGTACCATTGAAATTACCAACGATGTTGTTATCTTAACTCAAGGTCAAAAGGTTGGTCCTTCTGAAGCTCAATTATTGAACATGTTGAACATCTCTCCATTCACCTACGGTTTGGTTATTGAATCCGTTTTCAACGATGGTCAAATCTTCCCAGCTTCTATCTTGGATATCTCCGACGATGAATTATTGGCTCACTTCTCTGCTGCTGTCCAAAACATCTGTCAAATCTCCTTGGCTTCTGGCTTCCCAACTGTTGCTGCTGTTTCTCACCAAATTGTCAACAACTACAAGAACGTCTTGGCCATTTCTGTTGCTACCGAGTACACTTACGAAGGTTCTGAAGAAATCAAGGACAGAATTGCTAACCCAGAAGCTTACGCTGCTGCTGCTCCAGCTGCTGCTGCTTCCTCTTCTGCCCCAGCTGCCGCTGAAGAAGCTGCTGCTGAAGAAGAAGAAGAGTCCGATGAAGACATGGGTTTCGGTATGTTCGATTAAATGTGTTGATTTAAGTATTTAGTTATATAATCTATATTTTATAGGGATACTATTAACATTATCACTTATACAAAAATCTCTCTGTCCAATAGAACTTAAAAATCAAGTAAATTTTAACAAACGCTACAAAATCATCCATCCACCATAATAAAATTCAATTGTCTTCTTCGTTATTAACTCAAACTAAAATGATTAGAGCTGCATTACTTCCATTGGGCAGACGTGGTGTTTCCACTGTCACCTCTTCTACATCCCCATCTTCCTTCAAGGGTGTTCTTTTCGGTTTCTTTGCTGGTGTTTCCCTCACCGGGTTTGGTGCCTACTATTACCTTTTGGATGAATACAAAAATACTTCCAATGCTATTGTTTCTGACGTTCTTCTTTTACAAAAATCCGTCAGAGACTTGGAATCTCACATTAGAGACTTGGAATCCAAGTGCAAATGATTTAATTGCGTTCTAACTTTTGCTTATTCATCTCATTTATAACTTTATCCTTTATTTATTGTAAATTTTCATCTCCAAAACTTTTCATCGTTTGTTTCTTTATTTATATAGGATAATCTTGATTCTTGAGGTTATCTAAATGTGTTCTAGTGATACAAAGACATTGCTAGACTCAAAAACTAATGTTGAAACTTATGACATTAATGGAAAATTGTTGAATAAATGTAAATTTCTTAATCCAAAAAGAAATAACAAGCAATGTGGATTACAGTGTAAAAAATCACAAGTGTACTGTTTTGCACATTTAAATTTGATTCATTCGATTCCAACGACCGAGAAGGAAAGAAAGTTCAAAGAAAAAGCTTTCATTATCAATGGATTAAATATTGATAAAGATTCTTCAATTGATTCTGAAAATGGAGATGAGAAGAAGAGGGTTGTTTGTCCTATTGATCCAAGTCACACGGTTTGGGAACACAAACTCAAATCGCATTTGAAGAAATGTAATATTCTCACGAAACGGCAGGAGTTGGAGAGAGTTCAAAGTGAAACCGCATGGTTTCATGAGGATTTCAATGTATTAAACGAAGAGGATGAGGATTCCAACAATGAGATAGACAACGAAGAATGGATTTTTTGGATGAATAAATGGATCAACTTGCATGATGAGACGTTTGTTGATGAGCTATTATTGGAAGAAATCGAGTTTAAGCATGGTCTCAATGACAGATTCAGTGAGCTTTCAAACCAAAAGCACATCAGACAGCAAAGTAGTCTGATTGGTCAAATGGAGAAGCATGGCATTTTACCAACCAAGAACTCAGTCACCATTGAGTTTGGTTGTGGTAGAGGTGAATTCACTAGATATCTTAATAAGGCCCTGGAAGAACTGTCGCCTGATCAATACAATAGATATTTGTTGGTAGATAGAGACAATCCTCGTTTGAAGTTTGATAACAAAATTGAAGCTGATACCCCAGAGAGAGCTATGACCAAGAGACTCAAAATTGACATTAAAGACCTGAAACTTGTAGAATCGCTCAATCAATTTAACATCGAACAGGGACTAAACTACATTGGAATATCAAAACACCTGTGTGGGGTTGCGACTGATCTCACACTCAGATGCATCATTAGAGCTAATGAAGTTCATCCAGATTACAAATTTGGTGGATTTATTGTGGCCATGTGTTGTCGTCATTGCTGTAAATACAATTGGCTTTTGAAAGAATCCAAGGAGTACTTAAACAATTTTGGTATCACCAAGACCAATTTCAAGTATTTCAGAAAGATGTTTGCTTGGGCAACTAATGGAATGAGTAAAAATACAAATGCCCATTTCACCAACCTTTCATACGAAGAACGTGAAATAATTGGACACAAAATGCGCCGTATTTTAGACGAATCTCGTAAGCATGCATTGAAATCTCGCGGTTACGAAGTTAAGCTGGTGAAATATTGTAAACCTGAATGGTCTCTTGAAAATTCTTGTATGATAGTTACTTCGCTTTCTTCTTCTTCTTCCTCTTCTGGATAAGTATAATTAAATAGATAGACATTAAAAAGATGGCATTGCCACTTGTAGGACACAAGGCACTTGTGACAGGGGGTACAAAGGGAATTGGATCGGCCATAGCAACAAAACTCGCGTCCCTGGGCGCACAGGTGGTGGTTCTTGCTCGAGATGAAACCAGACTTGAGTCAATAGTACGTGAAATCAACGCCAGGTACAAATGTGTGCCGTCTCACAATTTCGTCAAGGTCGATTTGGGACAATTGGACCAGTTGGAGAGTTCGCTTAAGGACATTGAAGACATTTCAATTTTGGTCAACTGTGCAGGTATTTCGCAGGCCCATCTCCATCTTCGTACGTCGATCTCAGAACTTAGTCTCATAACAAATACAAACTTTCTAGCACCAACGATCCTATGCAAACTCTTTGGGAAGAAGATGTTAAGTATGAAAAAAGATTGTCATATCGTTAACGTGTCCTCTGTTGTTTCGAGCCTGAATGAATACGATTTGGTGGGTGCATCCACCTACTGTGCAACCAAGTCTGCGTTGGCTAAGTTTTCCAATATCTTCAAAAAGGAATTACAAGCACGCAAATCATCCCAACACATCAATGTCCATTGTCTCAAGCCTGGTTGCGTCTTAGACACAGATATGGGACAAACTGTTGACACTTCACAATTAGGGGATGACGTCCTAATAGAAAACACTGCGCAAGTGGCCGAAAGACTTGCAGATATGATTTTAAACGGTCCAAGTGCCGTGAAACAAGGATAAATGGAAGTAAAGTTATGCTAAATGGATGAAAAAAAGTTCAGACAAGTATTTTAATTAATTGTGTTTTTTTCAGTCTGTAATTGACTTTATCGCCCTTCTCGACCTGACGTTTTTACAAATTTGTGATTTCCATTTGATAGCCAATCATGAGCATTTTTTTCAAGTCAAAATTATATGGGAGAAAAATTTTTTTTTTTTCAACGCATGTGTTAAGTACTTTCTCTTCCACAACCTTTTATTAATTGTTAATATGAAGATTTTCACTGATATTTTCTCTAACGACGAATTGCTTTCCGACGCTTACGACGTCAAGGAAGTTGATGGTGTTATTTTCGAAGCCGACTGTCAAAACATTCAAGTTAAGGCCGGTGCTGATGTTGATATTGGTGCTAACCCATCTGCTGAAGGTGGTGATGATGAAATGGAAGAAGGTATGGAAACCGTTAACAACGTTGTCTACTCTTTCAGATTACAACAAACCGCTTTCGACAAGAAGTCCTTCTTAACTTACATCAAGGGTTACATGAAGGCTGTCAAGGCCAAGCTTGCTGAATCCGACCCAGAACAAGTTGAAGTTTTCGAAAAGGGTGCTACTGCCTACGTTAAGAAGGTCATTGGTTCTTTCAAGGACTGGGAATTCTTCACCGGTGAATCCATGGATCCAGATGCCATGGTTGTCTTAATGAACTACAGAGAAGATGGTGAAACTCCATTCGTTGCTATCTGGAAGCACGGTGTTAAGATTGAAAAGGTTTAAATTAAGTTTAGCTCTTTTATATAGTTACTTTTTTCTCATATCTTTAATTACTTATCTTAAACTTTTAAACAAGCGTCTTGAGATAAACTTCCATTTCTTCTTTGGTACCATTTGGATTATCCAATTGATAAATGAAAAGTTGATCGTTCAATACCTTTAACCATGGACCCGGTTTACGTCCAAGCATTGCAATGATTTCCTTACCGTTTATTTTGATAGATTCTGTGTAGCATTGCTCCAACTTTAGCTCATGCAATTTGTCCATTAAAGCAAGATACCTGGCATTCAATTGATCCATTTCCGGTTTTGAACCTTGCTTCTGCAATCCTTCAAGAACATAATTGACGGTAATGTTCAATTCCCAATGTGATTGGAATGGTAATATGTATGTTTGTGCAAACTCACTTCTCTTGATGGTTCCGAAATTAGGTAAATCTTCATTCAATTGAGAAACAAACTTGATATGAGTAGAAACAATATGTGAAACCAATTCACTTTGTTTTGTTGGCATCTTAATACCATTAAGAACACACCAAAATGCTACATATGCCTCCTTACCCTTTTTGACATTAGTTTTAACCACCTCATCATTCCAGAAATGTAAAACTAAACTAGACCAAAAAGAAATACGCTCCACTTCATCGCCATTGGACTTATCCATGAGCTTATTTATGATTGATCTAAATGGTTCTTCCGATTGGTCAATTATAGTTTGAAGAAAGTTAACAATGGTGTTCATTGATTTAATGGCCTCTTCATTGGCTTTTGGTCCATTCTTTTCAATCCATTCAAAATCAACTGGAGTGTCACCAATTGACCAGATCGATCCAAACCCGACTTCCGCCAGCAATTTGAACCCCAACAAGACATCACCTTTCATTAAAATCTTTTTCAATTCAACACCAATTCTTTCTCTGGAAATCTTTGTATTCAAGCTTTGCTGGATTTCACTCAGCTTCATAGCTTCCAGAGTCTTTTCCTCAATTGTAAATCCATACGTAGCAGCAAATCTGATCAATCTTAGGCATCTCAATGGATCGTCTAAAAATGTGGTGACGGGTTCTAATGGAGTTCTCAAAATCCCATTTTTTAAATCATCTAAGCCTTTACCAGTCAAGTCTTCGACTTCTAAAGATTCCAAATTGAAAAAGAGAGAATTCAACGTTGCATCTCTTCTATGTGAATCTTGAGACGGCGTACCCTGCTCTATAACAGGGATTCTTGATTCATTTGAATAAGTTTCGGATCTCAAATTGACAAAATCAATGTCTAAACCAAACAAGTTGATAGTACATGTTTCTAAATGTTTGGACTTGCTAGGATTCATTTTAATCTTATGGATTTTAGAGATTTCGGCCTCGCCAGGTGTTTGATCCAACCATTCTTTGAGACCGCACACAAAGCTTTCGCCTGACATGTGATCAATACCAATGTCTATATCATGTGATGGATGGCCCAGCAGTTTATCTCTCACCCAACCACCGGTTATACGTAAAGTTAATGGTTTTTGACTATCTGAAACAAGATGTTTGTTGAAATAATCGGTATAATCTCTCAAAACTTGAACAATTTCGTGTTCTTTAACATCTAAATTAATTTTCTCTGTTAGATTCTTCATTCGTAAATACCCCAATTTCCTTAAAGCACGCTGAAAAAAGACCATCAAAGATGATTCAAGTGTCAAGTATGGAAAATTTGGTACAATTTTTTTTCTCTATATAAAAGGTGCTCATGAAGTATAAAGGTTTAATCGAAAGTCTTCTTTTTACCGGCGAACTTTGTGTTTTTGAGTTTTTCTTCGGCTAGACGCTTTGCTTCCCAAGAAGGATGGTGTGTACCAAGTTTTGCAGCACGTGCCTTGGCTTCCAAGCGTTTAGCTTCAACGATCTTGGTTTTCTCAGCATGCTTGGACTCTTTCTCTTCACGCTTAGCACGACGAACTTCGTACTCATGTTTCAGACGTTCACGTTCTCCCATTTCTCTCGCACGGTTCTGGGAAACGTGCTTAGCTTTCGAGCCGTACTTTTGTTCCCAAATCTTTTGACGCGCACGTTGACCTCTTCTATTCTTACGTTGGGTAGTGAGTTCTTGGACAACCTTGTCGTTATCTATATCAGCATCAGATTCGTCCCCAGAGTAATAACCTGTAGCCAGTTGCGGGAGAGACTTTTGTTTCTTGGATTCAGCTTCAAAGAAGTCATCACCGTCCTCGTCCTCGGAACCGACTTCACGTTGACGTTTGGATGAGGTAGTGTTTTCATCTTCATCTTCATCACTTTCGGCTTCCTCTTCTGTCAATTGATTGTAGTCAATGTCAGGATTAAGAGCAGCTTCATCTTCTTCGTCAGAAGAAGCGCAAATGGCGTCCTGGTACATGTCAAAGTAAGCGTCTGGATCATCTTCTTGATTAGCATCGGACTTTGACTCACCATCATTCTCGGCTTCTTCTTCGTCGTCGTCGTCTTCTTCCTTGTCATCATTATCTTCTTCATAATCTTCTTCATCTTGCTTTTCTCGTCTATCCTTACGTCTCCAAATGATTTCAAAACCTTCAATCTCTAATTCCTTCTTGACTTCTTTATCAGCAAATAACTTAGATAAAAGATCGTTGACTTCTTTAGAGTTGGTCTTGTATGGGTTATTTTCTTTCAGTTGACAATCTTTAAACCATTGAGGCTGTAATACGGTTTCACCATTATTAGAATCATAATTAGAGAGTTCTGGATAAAGTTTGACTAAACATTTCACAAGTTTGTGACGGCAATTTTTATGTAAGAGACCATCATCTTTATCTTTCATCAATTGTTCGATTGTTTCTAATTGGGCCTTTGATTGAGCATCGTTTGAATTCAATTTGACTTTTTGCTGAAGTTTTTGCTTTTGCTTTTTGAGTCCCTTAATGCATGCTTTGATAAGACGATGCTCAAAAGAATGATATTTACGCTCGAATGCAGTCAATAAAAGTTCCTCGATCTTCAAATGCGCCTCATTTCTCGAAAGCGAAAGAAGTTTATGTGCAGCTTTAGTTTTTGATTTGGGATTCTCGTTACCGTATTTGTGAGCTTTCAGAACTTGGTAAGTACGTGGAAACCTTGTTTTCTTACCATCAAACCATGCCTGAAGAAGATCAAGCTGGAAAAGAACGTTATCCTTGTTCATTGCTTGATTTCCGATTAGGTAAAAGAATTTTAAAGATGAAAAAAAAAAATATCTGAAAAATGGAACTAACAAATCAAGCACATGATATGAAAAAAAGGATCTCAATTGAGATACATAACAGCATTGTAATATCCAGTGTTTTCAAACGACTTATACAGCCTATTTTCAAAAAAAACTCGGTCAAAACATCACAACAATTTGACAAATGTAATACCCTGAAATACTATATACAATATTCTCAACATTCTCTACAGCTTGTGTAGATGCTATAAAGGTATCAAAAGGTTCAATTTGGTAATTACAAAAACCATCCATGCGTTCTTTCTTATTCATACAGACTCGCCGTAGTGAACAATTCTCTGTTTTGGCTCAGCAGCAAGATCTAATAAAGAATACCGTTCTTTTTCAACTCCTCAATCTTCTTACACAAAGCATCAACTTCCTTATGACCCGCTTGAAGTGTCTTAATTGTGGCCTTTCTGCTTGCTCGAAGTTCAGGCTCGTCCGCATCGATCCCATCAAGCTGAACAATAAGCTTTAAAATAGACTCCTCTAAGAACTTTGCTTGGTAATCTAAAGCATCCTTGTAGCTGTGCTTACCAGAAGGTGTTTTTCCGCTTGCAAGACGTTCTTCAACACATTCTTTCAATTGCAGCACCATTGGAACATAGGTGGAATTGAATTCTTTCAAAACATAATCAATGGTTTGCGTAGGCGTCAAAATGACCCTTGGCACCGGTGCCGGTCTTCTTTTCCTCGCAACAGGCTTATGGGCAGGTGGCTTCGTAGTAAGTGCCCATAAAGCCAAAGCACCAATAGCCAGAGCTGAACCTGTAGCAATAACAGTAGCGGGGTTTTCTTCAATGTACTTCTCTAGGTCGAACGCCAAAAACTGCTGTTTGGCCTCAGCAAGTAAGGAGGAAAAATCAAATTGTTGTGGAGCTATCATACCGGACTTTGACTTCTTTTGTTCTAATAAAAAACACACGTTGATCCGAGAGGTTGAAATTTTTATATCTTTGCTTACTATAAAACTTTTCTTATTACAGTGAACAAGTATGAATATTGTCGATCGAAGAAGACGAATGCCTCCAGTAAGTGCATTTCCCTTGGTTTTTGATACTACAGCTTTGGACGAGAAGAAAGCTATGATTTCAGACAGCTTTTCAGTTCAGTTATCTCACATTCCAACCGCTATAGGGT
This sequence comes from Saturnispora bothae, assembly GCA_030462855.1. Lineage (NCBI taxonomy): Eukaryota > Fungi > Ascomycota > Pichiomycetes > Pichiales > Pichiaceae > Saturnispora > Saturnispora bothae. Next base: position 53,259 of record JAKVQQ010000017.1, on the reverse strand, counting down.
CTACATATTTACAAAATGGACAAAGTATTGTTTCAGTGTCAGTTTATGGACCAAGACCTTCATTCACTAAAGAATTCCATTTGCAAGCTCAGTTGAACATCACCGTTCACGCAAACCCCTTCATCAAATTAGAAAATGTCGTTTCCATGTCTACTATAAATTCAACAACTCAAACGGCGGTCTCGAATCTCATTTTACTGGACAAGTATCCAAAGTCAAACATTGACATCTTCATAAATATCATTTCCATTGACGCTTTGGCCTCGGAACTCGATCTTCTAGCTTTAATTCACAATTCAACCAACTTGGCCATTGTCGATTCCGGTATATCGATTAAAAATACACCTGCGTGTGGTAAATACATATCCCCAGATGAGAAGACCAAGATTTTAGTCAACTCCATCCATTCAAATGATTATACTGACGACAAAATAGAAAACACAAACTCGGAAAATCTTCTGACATTCTACTGTCCCGAATCTGATCCATCTCAAAATTTACAGAATGCTATCGACTTGGCTCTTATAGATGCCAAAAATCTAAGGTCTGAATTGTCAATGTTCTTATTGAATTCTTTATAAATGTGTTAAATGTAATTAAATACATAATATAAATATAATGATCATTTCGTTTTTTTAATGATTGAAGGCTTCTTCTTGCTGATCTCTGTATTCATCATATTCGCACTTGAAAGCGGAAGAATGCCTGACCCGGACCCGGACCCACTACCAACATTGAGCATTTCAACATTGCTCAAACTCATATTGGAATTATCCCTTTGTGCTGATGAGGTACTAACACTGTCGTCATCTATACCACCACCAACCTGCTGGCTATTGTTCAACAAATGTCTATAATACTTCTTCTTCTTTCTTGATCCACCAAATGGAAAATTGCTAGTTGATACAGGGGGTGAAGAACTTGGTTGGTTGGATCCCAATGTAACCCCTTCACTCGTAAACCAACCAGTGGACGGTGCTGAATTGGGCGATCCATGTAATGGTTGATTTGCAATTGAGGATCTTTTTGGATGATAATAAATTGGCGCCTGTGATGAGAACGATGATGAAGCTGAAGAATGTAAAGTATTAGTGCTGTTATTTCGTTGACCTGGTCCAAGTTGAGCATGATAGTGGTGACTATTATTGGTATGGTGATGATGGCTATTACGGTGATTGTTAATGTGTGGATTGATGTTCACGTTACCCGTGTTTGCAGTATTTTCAATTCCTTTCAATAAACTGACTCTTGGCTCAATACCAATAGACATTTCATACAACCTTTCGTTGTCAGGTAAACTATCAAAGATAGTAATGAAATAGCAAATCATCTTTTCATCAATAGCATATTCATACTTCATATTATTGAATGAAAGAACTTGTTTGATAATACTATGAATATTCAACCTCTTTGAAAAATTGACAACATTACTATTGTGTGACTTCCCTGTTCTTGATTCTGATGTGACGTTTAAATTGTCAGAATTACCATCAGTTGTAAATCTTAAATCTGATAAGAAAATACCAAGGAAAGGTAAAAATGGCTCGCCATCACTTTCCATAAACTTCAAGATGTTTCTATATTCTGAATAATTCTTTGAAAAAGACATTAAAGAATCCATCTTTTCAAATTTAGCAACAAATGATGCAGGAACCAATTGCCAAGTTTTCTTCAACCTTGCAACTGATGTTGACCCCAAACCTGAAATAATTGCAGTCATTGAAGAAAAATTCTTTAAATAAAGAAGTCTGCCTGCAAGAATGATAAAATATTTAATAACTTCAACTCTTGATTCTCGGTTCTTGTTTTTTAAAACCATATAGCTAGTATAATGAGTAAGGAAGTTACAGTTTTTGATAAAATTGGATATATTAGTTGACTCAAATGGTTCTTTTATAACAAAATCTGTATTTCTTTTCTTAATTAATTTGGAGAAATTGTATGATCTGAACAGTAAATCATTTTGATTAATCTTCCTGTAATAGAATGATTGCATTGCCGTCAATTGTTGTGCAACATCATCAATATTGAGTTCCAACAATTTGACCTTTGAGATTTCAGTAGTGAGTTGTGAAACTGGTAATTTTAAATAGGTTTCAGGATAAAGATTTAAAGCTTTGAAATATTCATCTCGTTCAACAAAACTCATAACTTTGAACCCCAATTCAACTAAATCAGTAGGAATGGGTAAAATATGCTCTTTTTCATTGGTAAAATCTCTCCAAACAACAAAAAGTTCTGGTGAACTATACTGAACTAACCAATACTTTGAAAATATTTTAGTGAAAATATCAGCAATTTTAACTTGTTGTGGTTTAACTTTTCTTTCAATCCAAATGTTATATTCTTCGTAACTTAATGCTTCGGGCATTTCTAAATCATACTTTTTAATTAATGATTGAAACAATTTAACAGGTGACGTAAAACTTGGAAACAACATCAAAAAGGCATCTTCAAAAGTTGTATCAAATTCAGTTAATGGATCAATCAATTTCAATATCAAACCTTCAACTGTACCACCTTTTAATCCATTGAAATCATAAATTAATTCCTTTTCTTCTTCTTCAATGTCTAAGAACCATGGGAATCTGTTTTTATTGTCAGGATTTTCAAAGCCCCTTGTGAAAATTGGTATTTCATCTCTATAACTTTTGTAGGCATTTGATGAATTGTTTTTAGTCATTCCAAGAGAAGTGGCCATTGAATTAGATGGTATATTAATTTCGTATGGAGTAACAGCTTGACTGGTTGAACTTGCCAACGTGTTATGTCTTTCAGCAATGAACAAACTTGCAATATTGAAATCGGTGTTCATCAATCTTGTACAATAATTTAAAATCAACAACCTTTGATCTTTCAATTGTCTTAATGATAAATTCAACAAAGGAATTCTTTCTCTAATCAGCCTAATAGTGTCCATTAATTTTAGAACTGGTTCTGTTGCATATAAGCCGTCATTGAATAACAATTTGTCAATAATTTCCAATCTCTTTTGCAGCATTTTACTGATCTTTTTCACAGATTTGTTATAATCATTTTTCTGAGCGTCCAAATAATCAGTTCCCAATTTCAAGTTCAAAACTGCTAACATTTCAGATTTTTCCATTTTCATTGCAAAAAACACTTCAGGATCTTCTGCGGCAATAGATTGTGAATCCAAAATCAAATCAGCTACACAAGAATGAAGACCTTGTTTCAATTGAATAAACTCGGCAAACATTGGTCTAATCATTTTAGCAGTAGTATCATAAAACCATTGGTTATCTTCATCATTTGATGGATCATTAGAAGCTGTTACCGTGTCACGATGAGAGTGACTATCTTTTGAATTAGTCGACAGTTTATCAATGATTGAAAAAACACTAAAATCGACCGATTCTAGATGAACCAGATAATTAGAAACAACAGGAATTGTATGATAAATCATTGTCAATAAATCCAAATTTCTTCCTCTAACGAAATCTTTCAATGCAATATTTCTAGGCAGGGACCTATTTAAAATTTTTTCCAATTTAGTTAATTGTTCATCGACTTTTATCTTGAGTTCATCTAGATTTTGAACTAAATCATCATCTAATAACAAATTAGATCTCCCTTTAGAGTTTAGGAACAAATCATCGTTTAGTTTTTTATTAAATTGATTTATGAAATTTCCACCTTCGAATTTATTTTTAACAAATCTTGGATAAACTAAAGGTAAAATATCTGTTTTTGAAGAAGAATAATTGAGACTTTTGATTAGGTTCAATAGCGATTTCAAAACCTTTTCAACTCTAGATATGTTTTTTTCAAATTTAACCAAATTATCAGAAACGTTATTCATCAATACTGATTTGTTATGTTCTAAATCTTTTGAACCAGCAAAAAATTCATCATTAGCTTTGTCGTTAATATCATAAGATGTTAAAATCATTTGACCCCTAATTCTCCAATCCATAACCAAGGAAGATAGCTTACTAATGTGGGCACCAAATGGAGCCTTTTTATCTTTGAGCTCGATTTCATCTAATATTATACGTGATGCAAGTAGAATTGAAGACAGTAGATTTGAAATCTCATTGACTGCTCTGCTATAATTTGTAACGTCTTTTTCTTTCAGGTGCTCAGATGCTTTACTTAAAACAGCATTGAATTGGACAAATAAATCTTCCCAGGACATAATGTCGGCTGGATCGATATAAAACCTTGAAGGATCTCTACCGATTTTGTCAATGACCTTTGGAGCTGTTACTTGAGATTGGATGTGACTTGATATTGGGTATGATGGATTTTGTTGGTGCTGATTATCGGTGCTTGAGACATCATCAGACTGTTGTTGGTTTGAAAGGGAGCTTTCGCATCTATCTAGCTTGATAGGTAGGGGGGTGATTAGTTCATTTAATAATCTGTTCGAGTTTGGAACTTCATATTCCAAATTGGAATCATCACCATGGGTATTAAAATTTATGAATGGCAAGTCATAGGAATGAATATTCAAAGCTTGATTGTAATAAACGATGTCATCATCCTGTGTTAGTTGGGGCACCCAGACAGGAACAAAGTTGAACGTTGGTTGAGTGGAATGGTTTGGCGAAGGCTGGAAATAGGACACTGCTTCTTCTGTTGAAACCAGATGAATGGATGACGACGTAGTGGCTTCTGTCAGAGCCTGTGAGTGTTGTCTGGAGTTCGGGTAATCTTGATAAAGCAAGGATTTTCCAGAGGTCAATGAGTTATGCTTCTGAGTGTAGAATGCAATGTCGCCAACACTGACGGCAGCCGCTTCATCGAAATTCTTCAATGTCGTAACCGAGTTTTGGTGTTGCATGTTTGCCGCATGAGTTGAAGTTAAGGATTTCCTAGGCTTGTAAGAATGGTGGAATGAGTTGAAAAGTGAACTGTGTCTCCTGTTGCTGTTATTGTTGTTGCTATTCGAGCCGGAATTGGTATTGCTGTTTTTCACCGGGGACCTTAGACAGCTGAGCGTAGGATTCTGCGTCAAGCCGCCCGGAGCTGAGGCAACGGCTGAATTCAGCGGCGTGAACGCGAGCTGTGGGGTTGAGGCGTGGGAGCCGTTCAGAACCACCACGTGACTGGCCGGGAACCAACCTCTTGTCACGTTGCCAACCGGGTCAACGACAATGCCATCCCACCACACGCGGTTTGGAGTGGCCAAAACCTGCACAATGTCGTCCGGTGCCAACGCAAGTGTGTTCTTCACGGCATCACCCGCGTAGTACTTTGTCACCACTACGGTCAACAGAGGCGTGACCTTCTCCATAAGAGAATACTAGTAACGAAAGAACGCAGGGGCAAATTAATAAATTGGCAAAATAAAAAATTCAAACAATAGAGGGGAAACAAAAATGGGTCACGTGACCTTACGTAAGCTGCTACTTCGCACACTGCACCGCTCGCTATAGATTTTTTCATTTCAGAGATAGCGCAAGGCAAACACGGGTCTCTCCATTTTCACGGAGAATGGCGCCAACTGGTAGAATGTCATCGGTCACGGCGTCGGACTTTGACTCGGATGGTCTTTGTGAGGTGCGAGAGGTTTTGTTGGGTAGACACAAGCACAAACACAAGCACAAAGCGCAGGCATCAGATTACCCGATTCAGGAAACAAATGCGGACGGTGTCACCTATGCCATCTTGAGGGACGATGTGATGGAGGAGGCAGCGTTGCTGAGTACGAGTGAGGACTATTTTGCGGAAAGAGAGAGCAGCTACATGCCTTCACGGCAATCGTCGGTGATGGGGGAGACGGATGAAGACGAGGAAGAGTACGACAACTACGATTACGAACACCATGGGGTGAACGAGGGCCATACGAGTTATGGGGCAATTCTGAGTGAACGAGACGAAGGAGGATCGGTGGAATCAAGTGATAGTGTTTCCCAGCTCATCAACGAGGCCCGGGATCAGCACAAACTCATCAACTGGCATAAGCGACCAACGGTGTTCATGATCAGCGCAGTGATGTTTTTCTACACATTCTCCATGGGTGTGGGTGCCACCAGTGAGTTACAATTGTTGATTTACGCTGTTTGTTGGACGAGAAACGGGACCCCCCCAGAGAGTGAAGTCACGTGCAATAATCCGGTGGTTCAACAAGCAGCTGCTAATTTGCAAAAATGGACCTCAATTGTCACTGCATTCATCAAGATCTTTGTTGCAGCCAAGGTCTCGTCTATGAGTGACATCTATGGCAGACGGCCAATGTTGATCTACACGTTCATTATGTCTTTCGTCTCAAAGTTTCTTCTTGTCTTTGTCTTCACCCCTCGGTTCTACTCAGCAACCGCATACATCTGCTCTCAATCAGTAGACGCCATTGGTGGCTCCATTTTTGTTTTTCTGGCCGTGTGCAACTCCTACGTGGTGGATGTTGTTGACGATGCAGATAGACTTCATTCTTTGGGAAAAGTTGTCGGTGGTCTTTTCATAGGAATGGCCCTGGGTCCAACGCTCAGCTCCTTACTGATGCTTGATGCACAAACCTTGTTGAGAATATCTGTGGGTCTCACCGCCTTGGCATTGATCATTGTGATTCTCTTCCTGCCAGAATCAAGATCCCATAAGTTGAGAAGAAGATCCCATAGAGAATCCAACGCGCATATTGCACAAATAATGGGCGAACAAGAAGACAGAAAATTGTATTGGCTAGCCCCCATAATCGATTCATTCTTTTCCCTCAAGTTTCTATGGATCACGAGAAAGGACCCATCAACAGGCAAACTTGACATTGCTGCCCGATTAAATGTTCTTTATCTTCTGCTCATTGAAATGCTTGTCAGCTCTTGTCAAATCGGTGCAGCTGGGGCCTTGGCTTTGTACGGTATCTACTACTATGGCTGGAACCAAAACAAATTGGGGTTACTTATTGGCGTTGCAGCGGGTTTGCGTGCATTGGTTCTTCAATTCTTCAATCCATGGTTCCATTCGAAATTGAAAGATATTTTCATTTACCATTCAACCTCGATCGACTTTATTGACATTGTGACCATCAATTTGGCAGTCTTGTCCTTGTTCATTGGCTCCACATTTGTCTGTTTTTTCACTTCGGAATATTCCCTGCTGGTCTATGTCTTTTGCACTGCTTTTGTAGGTCTGGTGTCTCCTACCATCCACTCAGCGGTATTGAAATACAATACTGATCCAGGTAGAAATGGTGCTTGGTTTGGTGCTATGGCGCTAATTAGAAACTTTATCAACCTAGTGGCTCCAACTTTGTTCTTGTCACTTTATGTTTTAAGTTTGCACACTTGGAGACCCCTTATTTTCGGGGTGGTTTCTCTCTTTTCCTTGGTTTCTTTCGGTTTGATATGTTCTATGAGAATTTTGGACTAATAACTATGCCCCAATGTTCGCTTTTTTGTTTAATTATACAGCTTTAATATGAAGATTCTCGGTGTTCAAAAATGGGTATTATTTTTTTCTCTTCTTCTGATGCAAATCCTTTGCAATTTGTCTGAGTGAATCTGCTTCAATGGTATCAACAACAATGTTAGGAACTTTCATTCTGGGGTTATTTGACGAGGAAATCGTATCAACATGGCTATTCTCGATAGCTGGTTCTATTTCATTCTCATCTAACCTCAACTCGTTCAAATCGAGATCATCCAAGTCACTTTCTACCAACTCGGCATCTTCCCAATCGCTGTAAAAAACCTTATCACCCTCTTCGTCAAAAAGAACCTTCTTCAAGGCTCTAGGATTAACCACTGAGGTCATATCTGGTGGATCCTCCTCCTTTTGAACCCATCCCAGGTACGGAGACGGAGGAGGAGATGTTAGTTGGATGGGACGATTAGGCACAGATAATTGATCAACCGTTTCCTCAGTTCCTGGGAACCTTTCAGGAACCATTGGGCCATTGCTATGGCTCACATTCAAAGGTTCATGCTGTTTGTGAGGAAACTTTATGTGCTTCCATCCATACCAACACTTGATACCCATATCATTCAAGTTTCCCGCAACAATTTGCATGTCTTGGGGGTTGACAAAATGGAGGAGAAGTCTTTTGAAAGAGGGGAGTTTTGTAGCTTGAAAGGGTATTTGTAACGATTGTAAAAGTGCAATGATGGCGCATGCTATTGTTATTCCAGTTGAATCAAAGTCAATGTCTTTTTCCACGTGAGTGGGTCCCAACTGGGATTTTAATGAATTGAGTAATTCTTGCCATTCTGGAGCCTCGTGAAGAGGTGAGAATATGGGACAATTCTCAGTAGATGCCACCACAAGCATGTTCGTTGCAGGATCATCGTTTGTCATTTGCGATTGATTCACGTGCAAGAAAATAAAGTGTAGTGAACTTTTCATGGTGTGTGGGCTTGTATCAATTCTAAAGTTTTACATCTTTTATTTAATAATTGTATATAAGGGCCATTATTACTTTCTAGCTCTTCTAGTTCTCTTAGCAGATGTAGTTTCTTCCACCTCCTTTTCTTCGACTTCTGGTTCCGCCTTTCTCTTAGAAACAAGTGGCTCAGTAGTTTGAGATTCATCTTCGCCGATTTCAAAACCGAGCTCCTTCAAACCGGCTTGGAAAATGGCTTCTTCCTTGAGTTTTTCAGCCGCAGTCTGTTCTTTGTCCATAGCACGGATTTCGTCCATTGTGGATTCGGCATCAGCAACATCTTCTTCGGTGTAGACCTTATCAACGGTGTAAATAGGCAAGGCTGGAGAGTCTGAGAGCTTCAACTGTAATGCTCGTATTTGGAATTGGTTCAAAAATTCACAGATGGTAGCCAAGTTTTCCTTCAAGTTGGCTGCTTCTTGACCAAGAGCGCCGATTCTCATCACCATGGTGGCACCCATTGGAAGAATGAAAGGAAGAGAAGTGAGAGAGTTCTTGTATGATTCTTCAAACATTTTGATGCTGAATTGTTTGTTTTCAGTGATTCTGATGGTGTGTGGCAGCTTGGAGGATTGGTAGAAGATCTTACCCAAAAGCTTAGGCATGAGAGGAACAATATTGGAGTCGATCAAGAAAAGATCAAACTCGGAAAGAAGCTTACGTCTAGATTGGAACGGCTTGTAAGTGGTCTTCAAGTCCTGCACGGTGATGAGTTTCTTGAAATGAGGAAGTTGCTTGTCTTCGATCAATTCTAAGGCCTCTTTAGAGATGAGCCCATCCTTTGCAATGACACAGATTGAGATATCTTCGTCCAGAATCGAGTGGGGAACGTGCAATTCGGTCACTTTGAGCACTTTGTTGTCAACAAAAGACTTAGTCGATGACACCTGTAAAAGAAGCGGTAACTCGTCCTCATCATCCGCAAGAAGATTCTGCTTGTCTGCACTGGATTCTCTGTTGGAATTCCATTTAGCAAGCGCAGAAACAGCGCGTTCCACAACTTCTGGTTTGATCTTGATAGCTGATTTTGGGGTTGTTACTGACTTAGCTTTAGAGCCTGCTGTCTTGCGTGGTGCTGCTGTTTTCTTAGCCATTTTTGCTTAAAGAAAGATAAAATTTTCAGCTGAAAAAAAAATACTATAAAAAAAAATATATTCTTCACTGGGAAAATTTGAAAAATCATCAAAATTTAAGGTGTTGTTCTAAACACTAATAAAACACTGAAAAATGGTATGTCCGTTAGCTCCCACTCTTCACTTGTGAAACTTATACTAACACTGCTTTTAGGGTAAAAGAAAGTCAAGTGCAAAGCCTCAAAAGAAGGTGAAACAAAAGTTAGACACTGCGTTCACATGTCTCTTCTGTAATCATGAATCTTCAATTACTTGTACGATTGACAAGAAATCGGCCATTGGCTCTCTCAACTGCAAGATTTGTGGTCAAAATTTCCAATGTCCAATCAACTCACTCTCAGAGCCTGTTGACATTTATTCCAACTGGATCGATGCCTGTGACGCTGTTGCGGAAGAGGCGGGTCCAGAAGATGAAAACGGGTTTGAGGAGGAAGAAAAAGATGGCGAAAAGCTTGCAGCCGACTACTCTGATGAAGAAACTGTTTCAAAGGAAAAGCGTGCCATTTTAGAAGATGATGATTATGATTAGTCTCCTTTATCTTATATCCTTAATATCTGTACAATAAATACTAAAATTTTAAGTTCAAACTGCACTTCTCAGCTCTAATAATACAAATTGCAACTACTATGATCTCTTCCCCCTTCTCGTTCTCTTTTTAGACGTGCTTTTGGCAACAGAAGTTTTGGATTTCTTGCCTCTCCTCTTGGACTTGACTCGTTCTTCAAATGGCACGTCTTCAAGCTTGGTTTCCGTAGCAACACTCTTTTTTCTAGCTCTGTTGGTCTCTTTTTCGAGCATTGAGTCATCAACTATCTTCTTTTCAGGCGTGAAAATCGTTTTCTTTGGCCTACCTCTGCCTTTCTTAACTGCGGTAACGGGCGCGTGTGAGGATTCGTCGTCATGTTTGATTCTAGTAGATCTTCGTGGTGGAGAAGATAAGAGGCCTTGTTCAGCCTTGAAGGCAGACTTTGATTCTTCATCATTGGCTTCTTTCTTACCGCGTCTCTTCTTCTTAACAGTAAGTTCAACCTTAGCTGACTCATCATCAGTAGTCATATTCTCCTCTTCCTTTTCAGTAGCTACCTCCTCATCCTTCACGGTGATCGTACCATCAAACTGATCCTTCTCACCAATGAAATTATCAGCTTCTGTAATTACCAATGGTAAAACTTTAGGCAATTCGCTACTTTCCAGTTCGGTAGTCAACAAGTCGTCGCCTGATCCATAGCTTAGTACTCTATTGGTTATGTTGGTCAATCTCTCAGGCTGTTCTCCACTGACTTTTCTACCACGCTCATCGCGTGAAGGGGATCTTGATCTAGTGCGTCTGGAAACTGGTATGACAATGTGGCTATTACCCTCAAGTTCTTCTCTATTACGGGATCTTGACCTTGAAGTCTCACGTTTCAACTCTGGAACATCAGTATTCTCAGCTAAATCAACTTTTATAGTTGGTGTGTGGTGCTCATCGTGTACTGAAATGTCTATAGTTTTATCTGCGTCAAACTCGGATTCCAAGATTTCAACACGCATTTGTTTTGTGTTCTTTGGACGAGAAAACAAGTTTGATAAACCAAACCATTGATGTTTCTTTCTTGGCGGTTGTTCAGCTAATTCTGCTTCTTCTTCTTCTTCTTCTTCTTCTTCTTCAGCAGATTCCGTCGATAAATGGATAGACTCGTCGACAAAAGCTTCAGTGGCCTCTAAAACGTTTTCAGATGTATCGATGGCTTGGTGAATAAATTCTTCTGTGACTTCCTCAAGTTTTTCGGCTTCATGTTGGAAATAAGAACGGAACCTAGTAATAATAGATCCATTATGTTCTCGCTTCGTCCCTCTTTTTTCATTAAACAATTCGCTTGCATCATTCACAGACTCTTCAGGAATTTCGTCAATAAGTTCCCTTTCCTCAAAATCAACTTCTCTACTTCCTGTTTCAAGTTCAACTGTTTCTAAAATGTTATTTGTATCGGCTGGTTCGCCGAGTTCCGGTTCAACAGTGATATCATCTGAAGTAACATCAAACATTGTCCCGGATGTAAATTGTGTGATTGGTTCAACAATTGATCTGGCCCAAGCATACGAGCCCTTTTCTGTCTCCTGTATATCATTGGATTCAAAAGCATTTTGATGCTCCTCATCAGCTTCAACTTCAGCAGGAACCGGTTCATTATTTGATGAGGCCAATCTCCAAAATGGGGCGGACAGTCTTGTGAATAAGTTCTTAGGCTTCAATTCATCTCCGTACAGTTTTTGAATCTCATGTGGTATTGCGTCCTCGTCATATTCAGAATCATATTCACCATTGTCATCGTAATCGATTTCATCATTGAATTCAATTTCAATTTCATCAACATCGTCGTCAATACCACCTTGAGCTATGATTTGTTCTCTAACATCATTTGGTACATCATCTTCAGAAAAAACAGCATCGTCAAAGGCGTCTTCAGAAGTGGGAAGCTCATCCTCAACTTCAACAGCAATCTGGTCAATGTCATCATCTAAACCACCACAGTTGGCAATTTCTTCTTTAATCTCTTCTGGAATATCGTCTTCAGTTAATCTTTGGTCCTCAAAGACTTCATCATCATTTATTTCAGCTTCAAGTTGATCGACATCGTCATCAACTCCACCAAATTCGATTATTTGCTCCTGAACATCTTCTGGTACCTCGTCATCTGACATTCTCTCTGTTTCATCCACCTCGTCATCAACTTCAGCTTCAAGAACATCAACATCGTCATCAACTCCACCATTTATTTCAATTTCATGTGCAACATCAGAAGACACCAACAAATCTCTATCTTCCTTGGCGTCATGGAACTTATCAAAAATCATTTCAAGCTCAACTTCCTCGACATCGTCATCTACACCACCGGTTTCAATGATTTCTTTGGCAATATCTGTAGGAACATCTTCCTCTTCAATTTCAGATTTTTCATCATCTTCTAAGTCATCAACTTTGGCTTCAATAATGTCAACATCATCATCAACACCGCCTGTTTCAACAATAACTTTAGCAATATCCCCTGGCACTTCTTCTTCGTCATATTCGTCAATATCATTCATATCTGATTGATCTAAAGCATCATTGAGTTCAACATCAACTTGATCGACATCATCATCAACCCCGCCTGTTTCAATGATCATTTCTTGAACATCAATGGGGACATCCTCATCTGACTCTATATTATCAGCATCAGATTCATCGCCTGAAACATCATCCATTACTACATCATTTTCAACTAGTTCAGCTTCTAGTGACACTTCATTGTTTTCAACATATTCCGAAGAAAATAATGAACCAAATAAATTCTTAACTCTTTGGAACACATTACCTTGGGTATTATGGCTTGCTTTACTGTCATCTCCGGATATAGTAAATTCTTCCTCCTCAACAGCTTCTGGATCAGCTTCCTTTGTAAATGGTGCTTCGGATAGTTCAACAACTTGGGAGGCACCTCCTTCGTTGTAATCATTTTCATAATCAATGACTAGATTTCCATCTTCGTCCTCGACGATAATACGGGTTGTTGGTTGGACGACATCAATTTGTTCGTCATTTTCAAGACCTACAATTTCAGCAGCATCTTCATTATCATTGTCGTTTTCATAGTCAATAACTAAATTACCATGTTCATCCTCAACAATGATACGAGTAGTGGTTTGTACAGCGTCTACTTCTTCGTCCATTTCAAGACCAACAAGCTCAGCTGCCTCTTCTGCTTCTTCTTCCTGATCCTCACAGTCAATGGCCAAATTGCCATCCTCATCTTCAACAATAATACGATCTATAGGTTTAACAAATTCTAATTCTTCTATGTCAAGGCCAACAATTTCAGCAGCCTCACTTTCGTCATCATTATTTTGATCAATTTTTAGATTGCCTGCCTCATTTTCAACTTCAAGTACCTCTTCTTGATCTCCATTTGGCAAAAATGAGTCGATGGTTTGATTTGGGGTGATATCAATTACATTGGCTTCGTCCAATTGATTTTGAAGAATATGATCAATGTTTTCAATCTCTCTTATTTGATTTATTTCTCCAGATGATGTGGCATCAATTGAATCATCTCTAACAACTATGACTGCAGTGACATCTTTTTCAACATCAAAAACATCTTCAATTGCAGTTTCACTATTGACAATATTAACGACACCGGGTTGTGGTGTTGAATTTCTACTTTCGTCCATAGATTCAACAATAAAAGACTGGTCTGCTGTTATTGGGGCCTCCGCTAAGTTTTCAAAGTTCATATCGGTTTCATTTAATGAATTGATAAATTCTTGCTCATCAATTTCTCCTTTATTATCAATCACGGATGATTCAGACAATGGTTCTTCGAGTTCAACAGCTTGAGCTCCTGGTACTTGATTTGCAATACTCTCCAAAATATTTCTTTCTTCATCACTTTCCCCTTCGATACCCTTACTATGCAAATCATGAATTTTTAATGCTGATCTCAAAGCTTCGGAAATTTTGGAGCTAAATAGAGGAGGTTGGGGACTTGGTGGTGGCGAAGGTGTTGGTGGGTGAAATATTATAGGGGATTGCTCCTTTCTGAGTGGACGTAAGTAAGCATTATTGTGAGTTGCAGGCTTTGGTTCATTTGATTCCGTGTCTACTAAATCATTAGATATGTGGGTGAGATCCTCCAACAAGTTGTCTGTGTCCGGTAATTCTTCAGAGCGCTCTACATCTCTAACAGATATTGTGACTGTCTTATCATCAGGTGCTTGTGTATCGTTAACATAAATCAACATCGTCTCTTCATCACCAGCTCCATTCATTTCAAGTTCATTCAATGGGTTTTCTTCGACATCTCTCATATCTTGATCGATATCCTCATCCTCGTCTGGGCTCACGACGGTTTCAATCATTTTCTCTTCCATATCAACCAACTCGCCGGCTAATTGGGCCAAATGTTGCAATAAACCTGCATCGTGTTGGGGAACATTGATATCCATATCTTGATCAGATAGATTTTCAATCATATCAACGTCTTCTTCTGATTGATTTTCCAGTTGCTCTGAAGCTTCTTCTTCTGATTGATTTTCCAATTGCTCTGAAGCTTCTTCTTCTGATTGATTTTCCAATTGCTCTAAAACGTCCTCCTCTTCTTCCTCTTCTTCCTCTTCTTCTTCCTCTTCTACCTCTTCTTCTTCCTCTTCTACCTCTAATTCCTCCTCTGAGTGAGGCTTATTGATCGAGTTGTTCTGGTGATATTGAGAAAGATATTCGGCCATAGAAGGACCACGTTGTGCATAGGGATCTTCTTCACTTTGATTATCATCATAGACGTCTGCATCATTGTCAGAAATGACTTCTTCAGCTTCGTCTTCATATATATCGTCCTGTGATTGATCCTCATATTTGTCCAGGTCAATAACATCATCACTTCCATGAATATCGGCAAATGCGTTTGCCTTGTCATCTATTTCATCTTCTTCAGAATAATTACCACTGATGTTGTACATATCTTCATCATGCTGATTCAAAAAGTTAATATCCTGTGCCTCTTCTTCGCTTTCGGTTTCAAGTTCAATTATTTCTATTGATGGCTCTCTTGCAGCTTTTTCAGGAGATTCCTCTTTCACCACTTCTTGCTGCTCTTCGCTTTCTGATGAAACACTAGCATCATCATTAAATGTGTCCATTGGAGGTATTATATTTTTCTTGGTCAAGGTATTTACAAACATAGCCAACTTCTTTTCTCTCTCAGTTCTCTCCTTTAAAGCCCTGTGACGTTGAGACTTTCTCTCAATATTAGCTTCAATTTTAGCGTAGTAGAGTTTCTCTTCTTGTTGTGACATCTTCTTGTATTTGGAATATCTATTTTTCAACCCTTGGTACCATTCAACTTCAGATTTCGCTCTTTCAAAAGGCGTAAGTGGTTCAACCAGTAATTTGGATAAATCAATGTTAGCTCTGTTAGCTAGAGTAGCAAAATACTCCGTTTCATCATGAATTCGAGAACTGTTCAAATTTGTATCATTTTCTTCCTGTAACATTTTGTTTGAAAGGTCTTTTAAGTCTTTTTTTTCACTTTCATAGCCATCCATGGTCTCTCTATCAATCCCCATGTTCCAATTCTTTATAGTAACAATACCAAATGGCCTAAACGAACAATGTTATGAGAAAGACACAATACACAAAAAATTTAAAAGAAAATCAAATCGCGTCCCTTTTGTATGCTTCTCTCTTTATAGAGAAGAAGCAAATATAACATGGCTAACTTGGCATTAATAGCCGGTTATTATGATCCATTTTCTGTTTTTCAAGGAGGGTTTTGCGATGATTTCATGGCACGTACTCAATTGCCACAGCTAGCATTTAAGTCGCCTTTTGATGCGGCACCTCTTTTGATCAAGAATCTGAATTTGGCGTTCACAGAAGAAGTGCCAGCAACGTTTGCGAACACAGGGAGGTATCTTAAGTTTATGTTTGTTATTGCACAGAGCGTAGATGATTATAGATCCACTGTGAGGCCTTTGATAAAACAATGGCTAAATGAGGTGAACGCATTATCACCACCGATACCTCTTTTTTTGGTGCTTTTTGAAAATACCCAGCAAAAATTGGCAAGCGATAAGTTACTCAAGACATCAATTGAGGCTAAGCTTAAGAAAGATTTTCCGATTTTGGACTTTCCAAATTTGAATATATTCAGAATCAAATCAATGTACCCTACGAATGAAGATAAATTGGCTACGTGGACAGCTATCAAGGACAGTATGAAAGTTTGCTTGTCTAAAAGCATTTGGAATAAACTAGAATCATATGGAAGCGATGTGGCTAAAAGAGCTAGGGTGTTTATTGAATTGGAAATGTACGATGAGGCATCTCAATGTTACAGGGAATTATTCAATACTATTGGTGTGTTGAAGAGTAGTCAAGGACTTGACCTGTTTCAGTTGTCCGATATAAAGAGCATATTTGATCCAGAAACTTTGAATGAAGTACACGATAATAAATTCAATGAAAAACTGACCTATTTCAAATTTCAGGCGTTCATGTTACTAAATACCAAATTGCCTCAGTCTCAGTCTCAGCTTTACACAAACTTGTGCAAATTGACCAAGTTGGCCATAAGTTTCATCAACTGTTTGGAATCGTCTCCTAAAAGGAATGAGTTTGCTAGTCTTTTAATCGATCAAGTTCTTGTCCTCCCGCAGTTTGTATCTATAATCAAGGAATCATATAATGATATGCAACTGATTGTACAAGATAGCATAACAGATCTTTTACATTTGAAGAGAAATGAGCTTTTCAAATTGGGACATTACTTGGGTTACCATTTAAAAGGTGTATTTGTAGATGTTGCATTAACTGATAGCATTGAATATACAATTCAAGATGACAGTTTAAAATCCATATTTGAATCGTTCGATTCATACAGTCATGACATTTTACATGATTCTAAAGTGATAATTGAGAGATACAAGCTATCTAGCCAACGTCAACATATGGCCGTGTCAATGGAGGCAGAGACTGCTATGATCATGCACTATAATGAGAATGTGCTTAGTAAAGATTTGACAGATCAAACTTCGAAATACTTATATGACGCATTCCAACATTTTTCAAAAAATGGATGGGATGATATTTCATTGCCTCTTCTATCCATTTACATCGAACATTTGGAGAAAAGTATTGCCGAAAATGACATAGTCAATGTTAGGCTCTCTGATGTTGAAACTTTGTTGGCCTCTTACATGAAATTGATATCTCTGAACCCTAAGATATTCAATCAAACCAAGTTAAACTCTTACTTGAGTCTATTTTTTGACACCCAAAATAGCAATTCAAATTTGATCCTAAATATCCCTTCATTACTTGGTTTGTCCGATGTCTCTTCTCTTTACTGTTCTGATACTGATCTTTACTCACTTGACATCACATTGAAATCTCCAATTATAGGACTGGAAGTCAATGATGTTGTTCTAGAATTGTCTGCTGTTGATAATTCTGAAACTGTGTTGTATTTTAGTTGGTCTGATGACAAGAACGCAAAACTAACATCAGACTCTTTGTTCACAGTCAATAGCTCGGTGTTTGTTCATGGTATTTATCGCGTTAGTAATGTTTTTGTTACAATTGGCTCTCGAGATAATGTAGATGTTATCATATCACATGAGTTTGATTCCAATGCCACCAATTTCAAAGAAGTTTTCATTCATTGCATTCCAAAATTCATTGATAACGGAAAATTGGTCCATAATACCGAGGTAGCGGTTTCAGTACCTTCTGTAAGATGGCTTCATAAGGATATTTTAGATTTCAGTGTCAGTTTTGGTGATTTGAAAACAGAGATAACCGATTGTATTTTTATTTTTTTCAAAGTGGAGCCTGATAGAATTGTTTTTGACTCTAAATATGATCTTTCATTGAATGATAATAATAATCTTGACTTTGTGTTTTCAGAAGAGACAGAGAAGTTGACGTTCAAGACCGGTGGTCAAATATTCAAAGCAGGTGATCATTTATCTTTGCAATTGCCTTTCTTTTTCCCAGCTGATATTACTAATACAAAAGTCTCGCTTCACTATTCTTTCACCTACACCGAAAATAAAGAAAATGGTAGAAATTTTATTCAATACCAAACTTCACAACTGTCTACTCAATTAAAATTGGCTGCATCCGCAGACGAAAAGGTGAGATCAAAATCTATAATATGTCATTATACATTGAATTCAATTCAGCCCTACTTGCCTATGTGCATTAGAAATGTTGAATTGAAAGCTGAAAAAAGTTTGTTGGATAATTCCAAAGTAGAAAAGGATATAATGGTGTTTTTTGATCAGGGCTCAACTTTTTTTTTCAAAATAAAACAATTAAAAGATAAGAAGGTTGATTTGAAGATTGCTTATACATGTTTGTGGAGTGAGATAATTGAATTTGTCAGTGAATCATTCATTAAGAATTTAATTAAATCCTCAGATGACGCCGATTTAGTTAGATACTCGTCGATTGCAAAAAATATTTGGAAAAGTGTTGAATTCAATGTGAACAAATACGCCCTCACAGGTAAGATTTCAATGAATGAATTTGATTTGAAAAATTATTATGATCAATTGCAATTGATTTCGGATAGTGATAAGCAAAGATTAATTAACCAAATAAATTCACATGCTAAGTCATTGCCTGAACTTGTTGATAATGTTACAAAAGAAGAAAAGTCAGCCATTAGAAAATCGCTTGAAAATGAGTTATGGATACCTGTTCGTCTGCCTGTCATTGATATCATTGCCACCTTGGAATATAAATATGATATTGCTTTACAATATTTAGTTGGTGAGCCTATCAGTATTTACATGGAGTTGAGTGTGGAGTCATTTTCGAATGACCACCGTCGTAGTCATTCAGGAAGTTTTTCAGAAATTTTGACAGAGGATTTTGCACGCAAAGTGAGGTTTGATGATGTGGTCGATAAGAGCAACAATCAGACCATTCCGCTCAGTCTTGAATTCATTGAAGACGATCAGCAATGGTTGGTTGTCGGTGTTAAAGATCTAACAGTGGATGTTATGTTAAAAAAAGGATTTTCCAAAACATTCTCCTTTGAATTGATGTTCATCCCAGTAAAAACTGGGCGGATTGAATTACCTGATGTTGATATCAAAATGCCTTTGAATTCTAAAATGTCGCTTCATTTAGATTTTAGAAACAAATCTGAAGTTGTCATGATTGTGGATGAATTAAACACAATTACACAATTACATTGACACTTAAAACTGTATCACTATTTATAAATTACTAGAAATACCTTCTACCAAGGACTCTGCTGTTGGTTTTTTGCAAACAACATGGGGTTTCAAACCTCTGTCTATTAAATATTCTTCTGTGGTTGGGCCAATAACAGCAATTTTGAATGCAGTCGACGTGTTATGGATGTGATCCACGATCTCCTCAGTACCTTGCGGGCTGAAAAAAACAATCCAGTTTTCATAATCGGTTTTGGAGTTTTGAGGAAACAAGCTTGAATTTACTTCCAAATATCGATCAACTATGTCTGCTCTGTTTTCTGTTCTATAAGCAACTAATTCCTTTAAACCAAAATTGTTTGAAATAAGCTTTTTAGGAACAATATCCTTTCTGATTTCGCCTGTCAAAAATAGCACTTTACGGTCTTCTGGGTTTGAAACAGAAAATAAGCTATCTTCAATCATCAAATCAGCAAGTATGGATCCATTTCCAGCATCTGAGCCACCTCTAATATCTGTGAATCCTAAATTGGAAAGCACCTTGTGAGTAGCTGGACCAACGGTGTACGCTGGTTTGTTCAATATTTCTTCAATATTGAAATCTTTCAGTTCACTGAGCTTCTCCAAAATCACTGCCAGTGACTCTATACATCGCTGAGATGTAATGATGAGTGCCTTGTATTCGTTCAAGAACTCCGGTGATTGTAAGAATTCTATTATGGATTCGTGATTTATATGAGTATGGGTCAATAATGGGATGAAAATTGGATTCATGTCATTTTTTGCCATGGCACTTTTATATGGATCATTTGGAACAGTTGCATTCTTTAAGAGAACGATGTTCTTAGCCATTTCACTATGACTCTATACGAAAGATTTTTTGGTAGAAAAACAAAATTTGACATTCAAAATTTAATCCTAAAGGCTGTCACTTGTTGATCACTCGTAAAAACTAATTCTGTAGTGATGGAGATGAAATCATACCTAGCTAAACTAGTTTAAATTTTAGATAAAATTTGTAGCAAGTTTTCCATGCTGACTACAGTTGGTTGTAATAACAATATTTATTCTTAAATGGCACTCAGCAATACCAATGTTATAAAGATACACCTTTGGTCTTTTTGGTTAGTTTAAACCCCCTCAAAGAATCGTCAGATATTGAAATGCTCGTGTCTTCCGAGAAAAAGCTCGAAGTCCCTAAAACATCACCTGTGTCAAACGAATCATCTAGAATTTCAATAACATCTTTCTTATTGTTCACAATAGATTTAGGCTTTTCTGGCTCAGCTTCAGGACGCTTTGAATCTTTTGCTAAAGACTTTATGGTGTCATGAATGATATAAAAGTCTTTAAGGTTTTGGCGAAACAAGTCATTGAAAGTAAGAGCATTGCTGTTCATATCATATTTCAACTTATCCTTAAATTCAGACACGATTGCTCTGAGCTTTGAATATTCGCTGTGATTGATCTTGGTTCTTATCAAAGTATCCTCAAACAATGCAATCAATGTATTAACTTCAAAATCAATTTTTTCTCTGCAGAAAGGTAAAATGGACTCTCTATTCTTATTCACATTCTTATGAATCAAATAATACTCAAACATCAAAAGCGAAATTTCCTTCATGACTTTCAAACATGTTTCTTTACAGTGTGCAATGAATTCACCTAGAAAAAGATCACCATCATCAAATGAGCTTATATCTTTGATAAAGTTATTAAAACTGGTGAAACTATCGTTACCCAATATTTGATTTTGCAAATCCATGAAACCTGAATTGAACAATCCATAAATGACAGAAACCCATGCTATGACCCACTCATCGCTATGGGTTTTTATTTTGTTTATTTTTTCATTGCTATCATAGTTCATTGATCTTATCTTATCAAGATTTTGATGAATGTATAATTCTTGATCGCTGAGTTGAGATTCTAAGGTCTCAATCTTTTTGGATACATCAAAGAGAAGAGCGTCAGATGCATTTTCTTCTGTTCCCAATTCAGAATCATAAACAGTGCCAATTTCAAACTCCAACAATAAATCAATCTGGCTTGCAGTGAGCTCTTTTTGTTTCATTCTTGTAACTATATTTAAACTCGTTTTTAACATCTCCTCTAATTTGCTAGTTTGGTCGCCATCAATTGCTATATTTTCTTTATCTTCATCTAAATCGTCTAATTTTTCATTTGCGGTTTCCAAAATTTGTTCAAACCTCAGCAAAGAAGTTTCAAAAAGAAGTTTAGCTTTGAGCAGTAGTCCATTAGATTTCATGAGTTGAAGTTCTCTCGTATCTAGTTTTTTTTCTAAATCATTTTTGAATTCATGGATCTTCTTGTTGACTTTCAATACTTCATTGTCAAACGTGCCTAACGCTTTTCCTGTTTCTTTACTTATATCAGTAATTTTGGATTTCAATTTGACCATGTCGTTATCAATTTCTAAAAGAGAAGATTTAAGCTGGGGAACCTTTTTTGATAAGGATTTGAAGTTTTGGTATTCCGTTTGAGCTTGAGACCTGTATTCATTTACGACGTTTTCGTTACTTGAAATTCTCAAGTCTAGAGAATTAATTCTGTTTGAAAGAGTGTCGTTTACGGAGTCTATTTTATCAATAATATCACCAGTTATAATTTGCACATTGCCACCATTAGATTCCAATAAGATTGAATCAACAACTTGTTCTAAAGCATCAATTTGCACATTATTCTGGAAATAAATTCTGCAACTCAATAATATAATAACCGCAGTGTTGAAAATACTCCAAAAACCAAACACTACAATCAACGTGTTAACAAGTCTTGAAAAATCATCACTTTTAACAAATTGGCCCTTGAATGAATTGGCATCACTTACGTCTATTTTCATGTTAGAATTTTCACTGCTCCACAAATGACTTGCCAGAAAACCAATGATAGTGATACCCACCCCTGTGCCTACTCGGGTTGTAGGTGTGAAACGGCTCATGAGCATTGTGAATTTGTGATAGTTTTCATACAAAAAGTTGTCTATAGCGGTTGTCATACAGTTTTTTACAAAAAAGAAGCAGGCTTTAGATACCATCTAATTTCAAGAAATGAATCGTCCTATTTCAATGATTCCTAGTTATTTGAACCCATACTTTAAACTTCGATGGGTCACATTAAATTTCCAGATACAGAAAAAAATACTACACACACAAATGATGCGTCTTTTTTATACGTGGTTCTATTTAAATATATGACCAACGCGGCCAATATCGTATATTCGCCGCAAACTACTTCAGTTGTGCCTCGGATATTCAGGTCAATTTCTCAGGCTCTTCGAATCACCTCTCCCAGTCCAGAAATTGTGAAATTAGTCATTGATCATGATGGAAAATACGATATAGATGATGAATTCCTGTTGAATATTTTGAAAAATGGTACATATCAAGAAGTTATAGAGTGCTTAAAGGTTATGGCATCTGATGTTGAAAAATTGACTCCTTCAAAGCGACTGGAAGTTTGGAAAATAATTAAAAATCATGTTGATTTACGGAGCATAAATGGAATTAGAAATGCCGCGTTATATTTTCTAGACCAATTGATTAAGGCCGATTGTATTGACTCAGATTCTTTGCTGGATTTTTATTTAACAATTGTTGAAAATATCAATTTGAAGGTTTATGATAAGGATTTAAAGTTATTCTTAGTTTGTGTGGAGAATTTACTGAAATGTTCAAATTCGATCGAACTCTTTGAATACTATAAGGAATATCCAATAAACGATTTTTTATTCAAGCTTTTCAGACACACATATACCCATAAACGAGAAGACTTGAATACAATGGTTCTATTTTTGTTGACAGAGTCGCTTCGAAAAAAAACTGGATTATTTCCAAAAGAGCAACTATCTCTAATAGTTGATGTAACTTTAGATTTGGCATTGAGAACAGAAAATGAGTTATATTTAGCATCTGTCATTCAATTTTTGGATGTTATAACATCAATGGTTGATTTCAATTTAGAGAATAAACTTCTTACCATAATTTCCATTATTGGATGTGCTAATGGTATCACTGGCTCAATTTTAGAGCCCGGGTGTGAATCAATTGTGAATAACTTGTTGCATAATACAACAGAACCATGTGACATACTTTCTCTTTTTTTGGAAGTCATTGCTGAAATTGATCAAGAAAAACTTAAATACAGGCATGGTGACATATCAAAAATCGGTTGTATCAGATATCTGTCTATTACTTTGAGGTTCCTGGGCCCCACCGATAGTGACATTGGAAAATCAATCACATACTATTATAACCATCATCTAACGTTCATAATAGAAGTCTTCATAAATGCTGCTCGGCGCTCTTCTAGCGCTGTAAAAATCGAAATATTGAAGTTTATCATAGATCTTTTTGAAAACAACTATACAGTCAAGAAATTTTACAAAAGTGTTTTGGATAAGGCAATTTTTTGGAAATTATTGATGGATTTGAACTGGACAGAATCAGGTGTAATGAATTATTCATATCAGGAAGTTTTACTTGAGCTATTCAACAAGCTCCAGAATTTGCCACTGAATAAGTTCATCCAGAAGGAATTGATTGATTACTTTGCTAGCAATTACTCTATTTTGACATCATATAATATAGACTACTTGCTGGATTATTATCTGGAAAACAACTTGTGTGTCTGTGGGGTTGGAAATTGGAAGATCAACTGTAAGGAAATTGTTGAAAATTATTATTGCACTTCACCGGCTAAGGTTTTTAAAGTGATCAAGGATGCTTTCTTTTCCTGTATCAGATTGAGAATTGATGAGCCATCTCTGACTTTTTATACGAATTTGCTATGTTATTCATGTGTTTTGAATTTGAGCTTTCCACTTTCAGATGATTTTTTACTGATGTCAATTGTTGATATTTTGATCAAGTTAGAAGATGATGCTTTTTATTCCATTGCCGATGAATATTGCAAGAGTGTGCTAAATGAGCATGAAGTTAATTCCTCTTATTTGATGAAAGTTTTGTTGACATATTGTATCAGCGCTCCCAATTCTGATAGAATCAATTATTTCTTTGACAAAATTCTAACTATTACTATAGAATCCAGTAATGATGTCAACAAAAAATTGCTTTTCAATTATGGAATTACGATATTGACTAGTTTGAGGATTCATGAAAATCTAATCTACATTAAGGAATTCAAAATGATAGAGGATCCGGGTTTTTCTAAAGCCATCAAGCCAATTTTTAGATCCAATGAGCACAACAAGTATATAGAAAACAAGATAAATATACAGGAGCTTACTAAGCTTTATGAATATATTTTGGTTGATTGTGATCAATGGAGTTATTATTTTGAATTGGTTAGTAAGCTCAAGCTACAGATTTTTAACGGTATCTTGACCGAAAACAACGATGAAAAAATGTGTGATATTTTCAAGATCTTGGTTAAGCAACTAGATGTTGGATATAAATTCAAGTATGAAATTCCCAATAATATGAATAAGAGAGAAATCCAACTTCTTATAATTGATATACTCTATGGATTTATTGAACTGACTGAGAAAATTCCAAATGATGAGTTAAAAAAGCTGGTCAATTATTTAATTGTAGAATTGAAGTTTGATGATTTCAATAGAAACAAACTTATTCAATTTGTTAACAGTTGCATTTATAGTATGCCAGATATCATGATTGACTATGTTAGCACCATTGTTGATAGTCTGAACAAATCTACTAATGTTGAAGGATATGAAATCTTGATCCTAGAAACTGTCATCACCATTTATCACAATATAGATAAATACCAATTGAAGGGATTTGATTTCAAGTGTATTTTTGATATTTTATTAAAATACATGACGCCTGTAATCGATGGTGAAGAAAATTTGACAAGAGACAAATACTTATTATTCATTCTGTCCTACGAATTATGTAATTGGTATTTACCAATTATACCTCAAAATGAAAACTCCATCACTAACTATGTCACGGGAAAACTTTCTGATGTTATATTTAATGGTGTCGTTGATAGATGTCAAGCTGCCACACTGAGCATCGATTTAGTTGATTACAGATCCAATGATCCAATGTTTCTTGAATTGTACAACACGATTGGATCCATTAATAAGCGCCCATTGAATGGTTTGATCAATTGGAATTTCAATCTAGGAAGCTTCACAGACTCACCGTTTAAAGTTTTATGGACTAATGGTTTAAGCTCGATAGAATTGATGGGCAAATGCATTTGGGTAAATAAAATTATAGATGGAAATAACAAGGAGTTTTACTGCGTTAATTCTGTTGGTTTCAGCAAAGTCAAAATTATTGACCTAATTATAAATTCAGAAAATGTTATAAAATTCGTTTCCACAATAATATTCATATGTGGATCACATATATTTATGGATTTATAATGCCTTTTTAGATTGCTCTAAACTTCTCTTTTCATAAATTTTAGCAGTAAAAGGTTCTTCGATCAACAAAACAACTTGGTACATAGCATAAACTAATGCAGAGGCGAATAATCCAGCAGGTTTGGCATAAAACAAGCCTGTAGCCAGAAAACACATGAATGAGCCATCGTACATTGGATTGTCAACAATGTTAAATGGGAAAGAGACGATTCTTTCGTCAAATAAGAACCCAAAATGGTCACCAAGATAAGTGCCGACTACGCCTAATTTGTACATAGATCCAAGAACGAATGTTGAACCAACACCAAATAGGCCAAGGGAAATTAATTTAAGTAATGGATGGTCCAAGTATGGTGAAGTAGCCTGTTCTTGTAAGGCACTTCTGTAGATTTCATCTCTGAATAAGCCGAGAGTGAAAACGGAAATAGCAAAAGCCCAAACAGCAATTTTTTTGCTTCCAAAAGTCATAGTCGACAAAATGCCGGTATAGTACTCTAATCTTGCACCAAAATTCCAATACAATGGATTAAAGATGATAAAAAAAAGAGAAGCTGTGTCAATTGTTAGTAAATGAGCTTTGCTTACGTAATACATTGTTATACATACTTTGGAATGCTTTATTGTTGAAATCAATATCATTAAACATATCAATGGCTACTTGTTTGAGACTCTCCATGATTGGTATCTGGCTTATAATGAAAAAAGTACGATGAATCACACTTTATCAAAAATTGGGAATGGCCACTTTTTATACTCGTGTGACCGTTTTGACATGTGAAATACAGATTTTCTATCTTCCGCAAAAAGAAAAACAGTTGGCTTTCACTTTCAACGGGGTGGAAAAAACACCAACTTATTATGCAATTTGAGACCAATTTTCAGTGCAAGTGTGAGCTTCTCCCATTTAATTTGACCCACTATTTGATAGGATATTCAGCTTTTTGCTCACAAGACAAAATAGTTCACATGCAAAATTTCGAATCTGAAACTGGGAGGTTCGGAGATAAACCAATAGTAATTAAAATGCTTTGCTTATCTGTCGCGTTTCTACTTGAGTTGATTGATCACTAAGTGGGATTCTCTAAAAAATATACATCATAGATAGGCAGAATTTTAAGACGACAATTGCTGTTCCTTCAATCTTCTTTCAATCTCTTCTAACTCACGTTCTCTAGCCTCAATTTCCTCACGCTTTAGCATCAAATCACGTTGAACCCTTTCTTCAAAGGCTCTCAACCTTTCTTCCTCTAACCTGATTTGATCTTCCTTTTGCAACATAGTAGCGGAAGAAACACTTGATCTTGATTGAGTAGCATATTCAGTAGATATTGAGATAGCTCTTGGGATTTGTTCCTCGTTAGTAACGACTGATGACCTCTTCTCAGCAATAGAATCGTATTGACCTAGGGTCTTTGTTCTATAGTTTTCGTATAACACTTCATGGGTGAAATCTTTGAAGTCGTTCAAATGAGTAATCAATAAGGTGTTCTTCAGGGTTAATAAATCACTGAAGTCGGTATTCAGAACATCAATTGCGCCCCATGGGTATTGTCTAATTCTTTTGATTTCGCTTGAGTTTGGGTCGACGATAGTTTCGTTGGATCCCATTAATGCAAATGGTAAAGTCAATTGCAAGTAGTTGTTTAAATTGATAGCATCTTCGTCTTCTTCTTCTAATTGGAAGAATTCATTATTGAAATCAAATATTGGTAATTTAAAACGTTTTATATCATCAACAAGCAATTTCTTGTTCATCTTCAATTCCTCAAGAGTTAAGGAGTCTGATTTTGAAATACATGGCAAGATATTGACATAGTCGCCTAATTTAGTAATCACTTCAATGTCCAGTTCGCTAAGACCGTGAGAAGTTGGGTTTATCAGATAAACACACACATGAACTCTACCGTCATTGAACCTTGGATTTCTTCTCAATCTGGATTCCTCAACTAAAATCTCATCAAATTGGTATTTTAAGTAATCTTTTAATATATTAATTGATCTAGTGTTATCAATTAGGTTACCAAAATTTGGCGTATCAATGATGTTTAAGTTAATTTTAACACCTTCAGCATCTTCCAATTCAACATTGGACTTCCTCAACTGAAGCTCTTCTCCTTCATCTTCAGTAATAGAACCGCCATTCACGATAAATTTATCACAAAAGGTATTAATAAATGTGGATCTACCAGATCCGGATTGGCCAATCACCATCATGGAGAAGTTCAAAGACTTCTTCAAATTCTTCTTCTTTCTTAACGCAGCAGATGTCTGCAAGGTGGCCATTTTGAAGTGTTCCTAGTAGGTTCAAAAGAAGAAAACGTGTTTTTGAAGATCTCAAAAATCAAAACAAAAAATTTCGCGTTTCAACCAATCTTTTTACAAAATGATGTTCAAAGAATATCGCATAACAAGCTTTTTGTGATGGAACTTTTAAAACTAGTTTTATTGATTTGATTCAATAAAGCATGAAATGGTTATTGAAATCTCCTGTTTCAAAAGTGAACCATTTTTCAATAAACAATACCGAAAGCTCATGAAAATGAAACCGACGTTCTCTATTTTTTTGAAATACCTTGAATTGAACACCTATAATCTCCAATTCATACATTTCTGTACATTCTAGTTATATGTATGTTGAAACTGAACTTTTCAAAATAAACGCGCTTAATACTAAAGCTTTTGAAGAAAAATAAAAAAATAATATTGGTCAGTTTTGAGCAAAGCAGAGGCTGTTTTTGTTTACACCTATATTGAGCATTTGGTTGCAGATTAAAAAAATGGAAGATTAACTAACACATAGTTTTGTATTGCTAGTGAAAACAGAAGTGTATTTTTGTGATATTTGTCACTGAAGCTTGCGCAGCCGACTTGTAATTTTCGTCTTTGAAAATGATTAAAACTCTTCAGAGGTCTGTCTGTATTAAGTTTATCTTGAATAATGTGCCTTTTACAAAAAACTGGGTTTTAAAAATTGAGTGAAGTTTGCATCACCAAAGTGTGTTCAAGTTTAATTATTTCCTGTTTAAGGTTTTAGATCTAACTTGAAAAGCAAAACTTTAATATGTTGCTGCTGTCAAGTCGATGATAGTGTTCAACTGGTTTGAAATTTGCCCTCTTGGCCAAGTGGTAAGGCGTCGCACTCGTAATGCGAAGATCGTTGGTTCAATTCCGACAGAGGGCAATTTTTTTTTAAACCCTTAACACTAATGTGTGCCGCTAAAGTTGTTTAATGTCACCTATAATGCACCACTGTTCTTAGCATACAGTTCTCATTCTCGCTTAGAAAGAGCTTGAGGAAAAGTATATGTTCAGCTTGAATGCAATCGACCTCATAAAAATATGTTGCTTTCTTTTATATTGTTTCAAAATGGACTTTGCTTACCTTTTGTTGCTCACTACAAGCGCATATGCTTTTTTTGTAAGCTTGTAAGAAATCTCATTATCTGAACTCCTTATACGCTTTTTAACTGAGCCTTTTTTTGTTTACAATTTAATTCTGTTTTGTACCTTTAAATCAAATTTTGGGGATTCCAATTGTTTTAATTCTGTAAGTACAATATGCTGAATCTAAACTCAACTATAAAATATGTACAATTATTATATAACTAACTTTATACAACGGTAAGAAGAGAAGTATACTTATAATGTATAATTAATATTTTTCTCTTCTATTTTTAATTATCAATAATATTATCATTTCGGTAGATTCTTATTTTTGTTATTGTTATCAACATATTTCATATAGTTGCAATGAATGAGATTTACTTATTATTATCTCCATATTTTGTATCAACTCACACCAAAAAATAAAAGCTTTACAAGTAAATGTTTATGTACTCATATTTGTTTAATATGGGCTCGTAAAAAAACTGAGCAAATTTGCAAAATATATTATTACTATCTTATAGCCTAGTTGAACCAGCTTTAACTAGACCATTATTGAAATTCATGTATAAATATTGCACGCATAGAGCTTATCGGGATGAACCTCTATTTTTTATCTATACAACTAAAAGAAAAAAATGTAATAAATTTACTTCTGATATCTTCTTCAAATAAATGTTATTGTGTACTTTAGACATCAATGACATATTTATAAGTGAGTTATTGTTGTTTTATATGTATTTTCAAACATCGTATAGGCGAATTTTACAACAAAATTTTGTTTAATCTTAGACCAAGGCGTACTTTCAAAAAACTGAAAGAAAACCCTCTCAAAGCCAAGAAAAAAAAATTTGAGCACATAGGAGTCATTGTTTGCTTGCTTTACATGAAATGCAGCAAAGTTGTATAGTAAGTGCCCAAAGGCCTGCTTAGTATATCAAACAAGAAACTCTACGAAGTCGCGAAAAGGTCCTGTAGTGTAGTGGTGATCACCTTAGATTCTGATTCTGAAAACCCCAGTTCGAATCCGGGCAGGACCTTTCTTTTTTGGGAAATTACATGTCCAAAACATCAACAAAAGAAAATAATTAATTACAATTAATGATTAGCTGTTCTTTTTAACTCGTGAAAGAAAGATGTTTGGTTTTCTCCATATTGTACTCCTTTTTGCCTTCTTGACCTACCACGTTCAAAAGAACTGTCCTCTTAATGCACCTTGTCCGGAAGATTCTGGTATTGCATGTGCTTACATCCACAAGTACTCCCCACAGATAATTTCTGTCTACGACAGTGTGGCTCTTAAGTTACCTGACGTCAATGATTATGCTTTCTTCAACGAGCTTAAGCGTGCTTCTGAAGACTTCCTTGGTGTTAAGGAAAAGCCAGTTGTTGACACCACCTCTGCTGATGAAGGAACTTTTGCCACTTCTCCAGAAGAAGTTGAAACTGTTGCCGCTGAAGGCGAAGCCAAGCCAATTGAAGCCACTCCAGAAGCTGAGGTCGAATACGTTGAACCAATTGAAGAAGACCCACTTGAAGTTCCAGCTGAAACTGCTTCTGTTGTTGCTGATGAAGCTTCTGAAGCTGCTGATGATTCTGAAGTTGCTGGCGCCGCTGCTGCTATTGAGGAAGCGGTTGAAGAAATCCTTGCTAACGAAGCAATTGAAATTGCCGGAGAAGTTGGTGCCAACTTATAAACACTGTTTAATCATCTTTTATAATCTCTATATAACGAAAATTACTTGTTTATTAATACGATAGATCATTTTCATGAGCAAAAAAAGTTGGGTTTTCTTGTTGGCGACCTGTTAACAATTTATTTCTTTAGTCTAAAATGAGGGTACTTGCCGTTGTGCGAAACTTCTTGCTTCTGCTTTTACCTTTGTATGCCATTTTTCATGTTAAGACCAAATGTCCCTTAAATAGTGAGCTTTCGGTCGCTGCTGACCCGTTATGCGTTTATACTCATCAGGTTGGCGATATTGTGGCTCCTTACTTTTCATCCGCATGTGAAAAGTATGAGTCCTCTTCTGCAAAGCCTCACGTTGATGCGCTTTTATTAAAGGCTAATCATATTTTAGAACCTTACTCTATCAGATATCATGAATTTTTAAACGTGGTTAAGAATGAAGCTTTTCAAAGAACCAATATGACGCAAGATGAATTGTTGGCCAATTTGGAATCTGGTTCGAAACTTTTAGGTGATCATATAACTTCAATTGTCAACTTTCTTCATTATCATATCACTCATAATGTTTATCCATGTTGTTTGAAATTGACCAAGTTGGGTTATCAATACACCAAGATTGTTTACCTGCAAACTAAACTAGTCCTTTATGTTAATTACAACTTGTATGTTAAACCAATTCTTCAAGTTGCCAGAATTCATTTCATGCAATCACCTGTGGGCCAATATTGGCTGAAATTGACTCAATCTGATGAATATAAATTTGTCGTGGTTCATTTGAATCAAGTCAAGATTTACTTTTTAAAGACTGTTGAATTTTTTCGTTTGAAGTGGAACGAATTTAAACAGGCTAACGAAGCTATTTCCATGAGTGAATCATTCAGAATCATTGAAGAAAAGAAGAATTTTTTATTTCAAGAATTGAGCAAGTTTCTTGATGCCTCATTCTTACAACCCTCTGAAGAGCCAGCATATATTGTTGTTGGCGATGACGGTATTGAAACAGGCCATTATCGTACCACTATTCAAGTTACTGTGACTTCAACAAAAGAGCCTGTGCCAACTGAGACCTCAACTAGTGAAAAATATAATTTACTGTTGAACAAGACTATGGACGAGGCTAAGAAAGATTTCCATTCACAAATTTCCGCTGTTTCCAAAAAGATTTCCAAGCAAATGAACTTGAAGTTTACTGAAATGCTTCAAAAATTGAATGGCAATGTTAGTGCCAATTATGCTCACATTTACGATTTATTGAACCGTATTAATGGCGTTACTGATCCATCTGATGAAGGCTATGTCACTAGAGAGGAATTCAGAGAAGCCTTGAAAGAAAAGCGTGACTCCTTTGACATCGAGGCTCAAATTATGGGTCGATATATTGTAAAGGCTCAAGAAGATTTTGTTGCAAGTGTGGCCCAAGTGAGATCTGATATGCTTGAAGCAATGGAAGAGTTTAGTGACTCTTCTCTTAACGCTTACTCATCCGAAATTATTTCCAGCGGCTCTGAATGGGAAGATTGGAAACATTTCAATTCACTTAAGACCAAGCTCATTGAGTTCAGAGATTATTTGATAAATTCTGATGTCAAAGAGATTGGCGGTGACGAGTTTGATAGAGTGGTCAATGAATGTGAAACACAAGTCAATATCTTGTTGAACGAAGGTGGCTCTTATTTAGCCATTCTTAGAGCAAAGGCCAATTTGGAATTCCAAACAAGAGAGAAAGCTGAAAGAGAAGCTGAAGAAGCTGCTAGATTAGCACAAGAACAGATTGCTTCTGAAGAATCAGAAGCGTCTGAATCTACCATTTCCAATTTGGAGACTGAAACTTCCACTGGTTCGGGAGCCCTAGAGTTGGTTGAAGATTTAGAAGCTGAGTCAGCTCCAGTGCCTCAATCAACTGAAGAAAATCAATCAGAAGATAACCACCTATAAGTGACTTTGGTGATACATCAACTGAAATACTTGATGAGACTCCAATTGCCTATTTTTTTAGTGTTTTGTATTTGTTAACCAGATAGATAGCTGTCTCGTACTTATTTTACCAACTCTAAATTAAAAGAAACTATAAAATCTTAATTTACATTCATTAATTTCTTCAACCCTCGATTTCTCTAACACCATCCTTGTCAACAAAATGCAACCTTAATCCCTTGTAATCCATTGGCATTCTCATGTTTAACTCTTCATCGCAGATCTTGATTAACTTTAATCCTTCTTCTAAAGTCAAGTTATCCTTATAATGATGATCTAATAAGGACATGGCATAGAAAGCAGCATAACCATGAGCAGCATATGGTAAATCGCATCTGGTACCAATATAGTCTATCATACTTAAGAAGCCACCTTTTTGTTCTTCATAACCAGCAACTAATACCTGAACTTGATATGGTTTCCTACTACGAAGTGAAGATGCTAATTCGTGTCTAATGAATGAAGCAATTTCACTTGAGCTCATGTCATAGCCATCTCTAAGACCCTTCAATTGAACATTGGCAGCAATATGCTCCGAGAATTGGGTTGTATCCCCAGATTCACCGGTGAAGGCAATTATATTTGAATCATTTAACACCTTAGTTTTGTCATCTGTAGCTTTCAAAATGGAAATACCTCTAGTAAATGCTTTTGAAGTAGCCAATAAAGTCCCCTCTGGCAATTGAATCCCCAATATAATATCCATTGTTCTTCAATCACTAAAGAAATTTAATGTCTGTTAGATTTGCCACTGAATTGAGAAAATTAAAATTCTGGTAAAAAATCAATGTGTTGATTACATAATCGTTGCTCATGAGGTCTATATTATCAATACACAGTATATCTATCACCCAGAAGAACTATCGGGACTCTCTAAATCTTCATTCAATTTATAAGTCTCCATACGCCTGTTCCACCATAACTTTCGCTCCGCTGTGTGAAGTTCCATTAAAGAATAGTTAGTTGGTGTTTCGACGTTCTTCTGTTCTTCAAGAGAGATGATGAAGTCCTTCCCCTGTGGCGAGAATCTATATTTTCCTCCCTCAAGAAGATCCTTGAGAACAACTTCCTTCGTACGATTTATACTTTCAATTTCTGCCACACGATCAATTGTGTCTCTCATGAATCTATCAAAATCAGCATTGTCAACTATCTCATGAAATGCTCTCATCATGGGCACAGAATCAGCGCGAACAAAAGAATCGGTGTCAATTGTGAACATATTCAGATGATCATACTCTTGGATGAAATCAGTACGAGTCATGACCTTATGGGCTTTCCAAAGTGGCATTTTAGGCAAATCGTACGTCTCATCAGAATCAGATTGTGATGATATGTTAGCATTCTTTCTTCTGTCCATTTCAACAAGCTCTCTCATCAACAATAAAGCGGAAACAGCAAATTTACCTTTGTCCATGACATCGTCATCCATATCTGCACCCAGAGGTCCACACTTATTAAGGAACCATGTTTTTTCACTGTCGATCAACTTGTTAGCTTCGTCAAATACATTTAATGAGCTTGCGACTTGATTTAAATGTTGAGGTCTACCACCTATCATCTTGTATAACTTCTTGGCATCTTTTTCTGAAATGGGTGGTAAGTTGTACCTTCTTCT
This sequence comes from Saturnispora bothae, assembly GCA_030462855.1. Taxonomy (NCBI): domain Eukaryota; kingdom Fungi; phylum Ascomycota; class Pichiomycetes; order Pichiales; family Pichiaceae; genus Saturnispora; species Saturnispora bothae. The sequence goes on along the minus strand of JAKVQQ010000017.1, from coordinate 19,034 downwards.
AATCGCAGTCATTATTTTAAATGCATCGGACTGAGTAACATCACTAAAGTTCAATAATTCTAATCTTGTTGACCTATTTTTAAACTTTTCATAAAGCCAATAATCATCTGACATGAATATCATCGACAACATTCCCGAACTTGCAAATATTTCCGCCTTTTGTTGTAACAACTCAACTAAACTGGCTTCAATCAAATGTGCGTTATTGAATATTAGCACTAATGGTTTGGTGGTGAATTTTTTCCTTTCGATTAAGATTTCTTCTAATTTCATGAACACCCTTTCAATGTCCAAAATTGGTGTTGATTCTCTAGGGCCCCTCATACTGAATAAAGAGCCAATGTAATCTTCATTAAATTCAAAATGCAAACATTTTCCTATTCTCAATCTCATTAACTCAACGTCAGAAGAAGATTCAACAACAGCGCAATCTTGACCGCCGTTTGCTCTGTTCATTGCTTCTAAAACAGAGCTTGTTTTACCCGTGCCCTTCTCACCAATCAATAATAAATACTTACCTTTAGTATTACCACTAACAACGTTATCTAAAAGTTCCTGTTGTTCTCTATCAGCCCAAGAGTCTTCACTAGATTTCTGTTTCTTGTGTTTTACAAAACTTAATATGTTGTTATCATTGAAACTTTCCTTTATCTTTTCCAAAACATTATATTTGTAGTATTTATGGTAAACGACACCGCCTAAAACAAGAACAATAAATGAAGAAAACGTTATTAACCCTGTTTCTAGACATCTCCAAAAAATAGCTCTCATAGTATTAGATTTAGACTCATCTTCATTGGTGTTCTGGTAATTGAATAATTCAAAATATGTTCTTTTAGAAGTGGAAAATGATCTTCCAACTCCCCTAAAAGTTTGACCATTTATTCCTAATCTTCGCAAAGTCGCGATATTTCTTAAAAACATCCCAATTGAGTCTCTAAAAGAGAACTAAATAGCAAATAAAGAAAAAAAGCTATGTACTCTCACAAGTGTTGAGGAAAAAAAGTTTGTCACTCCGATAAGAAAGAACGTTATCACTGACCAAATGCAGAGAATACAACAAGCTCGTCATTTGCGGTCTTCTTTGCTGGTTTCGTTGCTAGCGGTGTTCATTTCATACACACCATTGCCAATTTTAAAGCTGGTTCTACTTTCTATAGATGTTCTGGGATATTGGAGGCGTAAATTTCATTCCATGATGTTTCATTCTCCTCGTCAACAGCTTAAGGTTAAGCTTGGTACTTCGAAGTCAGAGGAAGAGTATCATGAAATTGCTTTGGAGCTTGATGAAATGTTGCAAAATGATACTTGGAAAGACAACTTAATCACTAGCAAATATGATTATAGGTTAATTCATGAACGGTTGAAAGACTTGAGAGATGCAAGAATGAACAATAACACAGCCAAAGTTATGTCATTGCTAAGAGCTGGCATGTTGAGAAATTTTGGTGGGATTTCAAACAAAAGCTTGTTTAATAAAACTTATTGTGGTACAAAAACCCTAATAGAACAATACGTTGACGAGGTTTTGCTTTGCCTTGATTGGATAAGTGAAATAGAGGACAACCAATTGAAGTTGGACTTTTTCCATGATGCTAAAACCACTATGGGAACTACAGCTTTATGTTTGCATGGTGGTTCCATTTTTGGGCTTTGTCATGTTGGTGTTGTCAAGGCCTTATTTGAAGGTGAACTTTTACCAGATGTAATTGCAGGCTCTGGGATTGGGGCTGTTGTTGGTGCGCTTGTGTGCTGCCTAACGCAGTTCGAGTTACAAGAAGTTTTGAATGATTTAAGACATGTTATGGGCAATGAAGGTTATCTGGTCAACCGATTGACAATGGAGATGATTGCTAAAGGTAATCGCCAACATAATGACAAAAACTTGGATAAGCTTTCAAATTTGAGCGGTGATGATGATAATCCTGATGGTGTCAACCGTAGCGCATCTCCAGAACTGGATTTGGATTTAGATTGGCTTGATGATATGCGACGAGGTCTTTCTCCATCTTTGAAGTTATTCATTGCCTTTGTTTTACATAAAGTTGGGGATTTGAATTTTATTGAAGCACATCAAAAGATGGGCAAAACCTTGAACGTTCTTGTTTACCCATCAAATCAAAAAGTTCCAAATTTATTGAATTACTTGAGTACGCCATATGTGACTGTGAGAAGTGCAATTTGTTGTGCAATGGGAGATGTGGTCATTAATGGATGTGGTATTGAAAATATTATCAATGGTTTAAACTCGAACAATCCCATCAGTGAGCTTCATGCTATATTAGAAGTCAAGTATAATGGTAAATTTTCAGATTACACTGATTTAGAATGCTACTATCACCCACCCTATGAGTCTGGTGGTGCTGAGGTCAGTGATGTAACTGGATATACCATGCCGGGGAACCGTTCACCATACATGAGAATGTCAGAAATGTTCAATGTGAATCATTTTGTCATCAGTATTTCAAGACCATACTTAGCACCATTAATTTTATGGGAATGGAAAGTTGGTGGGCAAAGATTTAATTATGTTGCAAACTCAAACTCTTTTGGATTGATTTCAATGATTGGTGGAGTGTACAGAGCCATTTATTCAATATTTCATTTCAGCTGGAATGTAATTATTATGGAGTTGAAGCACAGATTCAGAATGTTTCAAAAATTGGGAATTAATATGGGTAAATTTGGTGGATTTTTAAAATGGATTGTCGTTGATGAAAAGGAGGCTTTATTAGAAACAAATCACGTTCCTTTAGTACCGAGTGGTGAAAGATGGTGGGTCCTAGATTTGTACAAGATTGTTGAAGAAACCGGATTCTTGAATGAATTTAAAAACGAAAGGAGGCAGTCTATGTCAACAGATTCCACCAGCTCAAGTCGAAGATCTTCTGCTGTTATTGAGGAATCAGAAATTTCAACTTTACAATATTGGATACAGTGCGGAGAACGCTCTGTTTGGAGCATGAATAGTCTATTGCTGGTACGCTGTGCAATAGAATACAGAGTGAATGAGCATTTTACTAAGCAACAGCGTTAGTTTCTTTTTTACTCGAGTATAATTTAATATTGTTTTGAACAAAACTTGATGAGCACTTACGTAATTTTCACGTGACCGATAATAAAAAAGATTAAAATTTCTTCTAAGAAAAATTTTTTTTTTTTTCAAATTCCAGATTCTCTTAATAATCATCACTATTATACATAAAGATGTCGAATTACACACCTATGGATATGTCAGGTAATGGCCATTACCATAACCATGAATATAACTATAATAACCAAGAACAGCAGATGCAAATGGCTACTGTTTTATGTTGTAATTGTGGTGTCCCAATCGATGGATCTACTGGTTTGGTCATGTGTTACGATTGTATCAAGATGAACGTTGACATTACAGAAGGGATTCCAAGAGAATCAAATTTATCTTTCTGCAGAAATTGTGAAAGATTTTTACAACCCCCAACCAATTGGATTAAGGCTGAGTTAGAATCAAGGGAATTATTAGCATTGTGTTTAAGGAGGTTAAAGGGTTTAAATAAAATTAGATTGATTGATGCCAGTTTCATTTGGACAGAACCTCACTCCAGAAGAATTAGAGTTAAATTAACAGTTCAAGGTGAAGCCTTCCAAAATGCTATCATTCAACAAACATTTGAAGTTGAATATATTGTCATTGCAATGCAATGTGCAGATTGTGCCAAATCTTACACTGCTCACACATGGAATACCCAAGTTCAAATTAGACAAAAAGTTCCACATAAAAGAACTTTTTTGTTTTTAGAACAAATGATTTTAAAACACAATGCTCATGTTGATACCATTTCTATTCAAGAATCTAAAGATGGTTTGGATTTCTTTTATGCAAAACAAAATCATGCTGTTAGGATGTTAGATTTCTTGAATGCAGTTGTTCCGATTAAATCTAAAAAATCTTCAGAATTGATTACTGCTGATATCCATTCAGGTACTTCAGTATATAAATTCTCATACTCTGTTGAAATTTCCCCAATTTGTAAGGACGATTTGATTGTTTTGCCATCCAAATTAGCCAAATCTATGGGTAATATTTCAAGGTTAGTTTTGTGCTCTAAAGTTTCAAATATGTTACAATTTATCAACCCACAATCTTTACAAATTGAAGATTTACAAGCTAACGTTTATTGGAGATATGGTTTCCCATCATTAGCTGATGTTACTCAATTAGTTGAGTTTGTTGTTCTAGATGTTGAACCAGTTGGTCAACGTAGAGGTAAATATTTACTAGCCGATATCACCTGTGTCAAGGCCAATGAAATGGGTTCAGGTGAAGAATTTTATGTTAGGTCACACCTTGGTGGTATTCTACATCCAGGTGATACGGCTATGGGTTACTATCTCAAAAACTCCAATTTCAATTCTGCATTATTTGATGAGTTAGATGTCGATAATGTTGTCGAAGTTGTTTTAGTCAAGAAACATTACATTAGATCCAACAAGAGAGCTAAGAGAAGACAATGGAAGTTGAAGAGAATGGCTAATGAAAGGGCTGATATTGTTGCCCGTGATGAAGATGACAATACCAAGAATGAAAGACAAGCTAGAATGGAAAGAGAAAGAGCTGAAAAGGATTATGAATTATTCTTACAGCAGTTGGAAGAAGATAATGAACTTCGTGAACAAGTTAACTTATATAAGGCAGAACCACCACAATATCCAATTGGTTATGAATCTGAAACTGAAACTGATGTTGAAGAAGAAGATGCGCCAACCATTGATGTTGATGAGTTACTTGACGAGTTAGATGAAATGAATATTGATGAAGATTAATTGATTTGAATACGGGGTGGTCTTTTTCTATAAAACAAAATTTATAAACATAATACTTTAAATAAACAAGAAGGGGAATGAATGTGAGAATTTAGGCTCCTAAATCATCAATGACAGATTTAATTTTCCTAGGGTCGGCACCAACAATTCTGTTGAATTCTTGTCCATCTTTGAGTGCAACAAAAGTTGGCATAGCAGAGATTTGTAGTTTCATAACGACATCTCTAAGGTTGGCATCATCGACATCTAATTTATAGAAATCAACATCATTACTTTGCTCGGATATTTGTTCAATAAATGGTGCAATCATCTTACATGGACCACACCAAGTAGCGTAGAAATCAATGAAAGCTGGTTTTTCAGCATTCAGTAAAGTTTTGAATTGGTCAACACTAGTGATTTCATTTACTTGTCTCATAATTGAAGAAACATGAAATGATCTAACGGATCTGGTGAATCTTAAGCAGTTCATTATTAAAGATGTTAAGGAAAAGATTAGAAATGTAGAAAAAAAATCCTTGATAAAAAAAAAATAGAACCCCCCACTTAAAAACGGATTTAAGAAAATAAAGCTCAGCGTTTCGGCGTTTGGTTTTTAACTTTTTAACTTTTGTCATAAACTATGAACTATAGGTGAACTAAACAATACTAAACAGTGGTGATTTTCAAACCTTCCTTGACAATTCTGGAAATTTCCTCAGGGTCTTTTGGACATTTAGAAATAACTTCACATCCATGATCTTTTACAATAACGTCATCTTCAATTCTAACACCTCCAACAGGCATATAAGACTCCAAAAGCTCATTGTTGACAAATTTAGACTGTTCTTCCGTCAAGTTATCAAGTAAGAAAGGAGAGAAGTAAATACCTGGTTCATTAGTAACAACCATATGTTTTTGCAATGGTCTTCTCAATCTTAGATATCTTAACATTGGGTTTGGATCCTCATAGTTAGGGTTTCCACCAACATCATGGGTATCCATACCTAACAAATGACCCAAACCGTGTGGATAGAACCAAACCGAAACGCCTGATTCAAAAATTTCTTCTTTTGTACCGTTTTGGAATAAACCAATCTTCAAGAAATTATCAATAAGAACCTTGTGAGAAAGGATATGTAAATCATCCCAAAGAGTACCGGTCTTGATTTGAGCCATAACTTGAGTTTGCATGTCCAAAACAGCATTGTAAATGCTCAAATGTTCCTTTGTCCATTCACCAGAGATTGGGAAGGAACGAGTGACGTCGGAAGCGTAACATTTCCATTCAGCTCCCGCATCTAACAGGACGGATTGTCTAGTTGGATCTCTGAAATCTTCATCGTTTTTAACATAATGAAGAGTACCACAGTTATGACCAGAACAACAGATTGGATCATAAGATTGGAATTTTGATCCTGCTCTCAAGGAATGGTAGATGAATTCCGCATGTAGATGAGTTTCATTATCACTTTTGCCTAGAGCAGACATAGTTTTAATGTGACAGTTGTCGGTGATCGAAGCAGCTTTACGCATGAGATCTAATTCGTATTCATCTTTGATCAAACGAGATTCATCTAGAGCATAGAAAAATTGCTTATCACCTGGCAAAACAAGCTTTGCAAAAGACTTTGTCTTGTATTCATCGATGTCAGTCGTGTAAATAGTAGCCTTATCGTCGTTAGCAATTGATTCAAGAATAGCTTCAACGTCCGAAGCCAATTTCACTTCGTCAACATCAAACTTTTCTAAAGCCTCTTCCGGAGATAATGGTAACCCGGACCACATGATATCATCTTTATCAACATCTGGAAGAAAGAGGATCAACTTGGACTTGTAGTAAAGCACAAAACAACCACCGATTTGATCAACACCTGTCAAATAATGAAAATATCTGTTTTGTCTCAATGGCAGAGATTGATCACAGTATGGGATTGGTGGTGGTGTTCCACCAGCAATGAAAATAGCAGCATCCGGCTTATCGAGATGTTTGAAGACTGTTTGAGCGTGGTTTCTAGATGGGTACTTCATCTTGCTTAAGAAAAAGATCAAGAACAAATGAAAGCACCAGCTATCGGTTACTTTTGCACCTTTTAGACTGTGCCGAGTGAGAGTAAGGCAAAAAAATAAATATTTACAGTATGATGACAAAGGCCCAAGAAGTGATGGGCTAAGTTACAATGTGAAGAGCATTGAGAACCTTTCTTGTTAAGAGCTCTAAGTATACGTTTGCCACTTTATGATTTTGAGGTTTTGTAGACCCTACTTTATTGCATCTCGAGTTACTAACGAAATTAAATTTGCTCATTAAAAGCGAATAATGGCGATTGCAATACTATTCGTGCGTAGATTTGTTTCCAATGATGCATTAAAACTCCCGGCTTACTTCAACCTTTATTCTAAATCAACATTAAGATATACCTTTTTTTTACAAATTATATAGCCAGCCTATTAACATGTGAGCTAACAATGGAAAGAGTGTTTTGTTCAATCAAATTCTTTGCCGTTTCACTCAAATGTTTCTTTGGATCCTTCTTACCGACGTATCTAGTCTTGATTTCGTCTTCAGTCAAGGTCTTTTCTTCGTCTATTCTTTCAACGTAAGCCTTACCTAATTCAACAAGTTGTTTCATCTCTTCTTCGTTGTGTTTGTGATTATCCTCGGAATGCAAGCCTTCTCTCCATTGACCCTTATGGAGGTTGAGAAGCATGTCGGTTTCCTTGTTAGTCTTTCTGTAGTCAATGTTGATTGAATAGTAGGATCTATTGAGACCATGAACAAGAGCTTGAATGGACGGTTTGTTCAACAAACCAACGTTAGAGGTAGTTTGCCTAGATTCACCCCCACCCATCATCATTTGAGTAGCTGGTATAGATCTGAATGCGTCAATGACAACCTTACCCTTGACTGATTGAATTGGGTCAATAACAACGGCAACAGATCTTGGGTTCAATTGTTCAAAACTTTGTTGTGTGTTCACATCAACAGAAGAAAGCCAACACCCAAACCCTGGATGCGAGTGATACCAACCAACCACCATTTCATCTCTACCTGTTTGTTTAAGCATGTCCATCATTTTAGTCTGGAAAACATCATCAACCGCTTCAACAGAAACACCAGTACCGGATTGAGGCATAGCAAACACATCAACAACCGTAATAGTATAATCATCAACCACTTCACCAAGCATCAATCCCATAACTTCCATTGGAACACCGGCACGACCGTGTTTGAGCATCTTCAAAAGAGCTAAGGATGAAATATAAACTGTTTCTGCAGTGTCCATTGGCTTTGGTGGCGGACCACCCATTCTGTGTCCCAAAAGCGACTGCATTTGTATGAATGAAAAAAAGAAGATGCCATCCAGTGGCAAATCACAATTTTGAATATGAAATTTCATGAGATTACGTAAACCATTAATTTGAACCACTTTCTCATCATTGAATCGGTAGAGAAACACCTGATAACTCCCGATGCCATTACCATTCCAGCTTTCCAAAAGTCCAATCTACTCTCACTGCTTTACAGCAGACAATTCCCATCTTGTGATTTCTCAAGAGAACAATGCATTGGTGTATAACATGACACTCAATCCTCCAAAGTTAGTTGCCACCCTTGCCCATCATGACAAGCCTATCACGGCTGTTGATGTTTCTGTGAATGGTCATATTGTTACCTGTTCTCAAGATAGAAATGCTCTTGTTTGGACCAAGCAAGCCAATGGCGAGTACAAACAAACCTTAGTTCTTTTGAGAATTAACAGAGCCGCTACTTGTGTCAAATGGTCTCCAAATGGAACTAAGTTTGCTGTAGGCTCTGCTGCTAGAGTTATTTCTGTTTGCTACTTTGAAGAAGAAAACGATTGGTGGATCTCTAAACATATCAAGAAGTCTCTCAAATCCACCATTTTGTCCCTCGATTGGCATCCAAATAATGTCCTCTTAGCTTCTGGTTCTACAGATGGACATGTTAGAGTTTTTTCCACTTGGTTGAAGGGTATTGATGAAAAGCCAGAAGCTTCTATTTGGGGTGAAAAGTTGCCATTCCAAACTTTATGCTTAGACAATTACATTCAATCATGGGCCCATGATGTTAAGTTTGCTCCAAGTGCTAATTATGTTGCTGCTGTTGGTCATGATGGTTCTTTATTCACTATCACACCTGATGCCCCATTGACCAAATTGAGAACTTCTCACTTGCCATTTACCTCTCTTATCTTCTTGAAAGAAACTGAAATTTGTGCTGCTGGGTATGATTGCCATCCTGTTGTTTTCAAGTTTGATGGTGCTGAATGGAAAGAATCTTATTCCATTGATGATCCAAACAAGGCAAAGCACGCTTCTGGAGAAGAGGAACAAACTGCTATTAACATGTTCAGAGCACTTGATTTGAAGGGTACTAAAGTGTCCAAGAATACTCTTGACACTGTCCATCAGAATGTCATTACTCAATTGAGAGTTTTCCAATCTCAAGGCGACAATGTCATTAGATTTACCTCTTCTGGTGATGATGGTATGGTCGTTGTTTGGGACGTTTAGCTTTATTTTTTATTACTACTATCATTATATATTTTTTGTATCATTCAAGATAACGAAGATTTGTTAGAAGAGTAAGTGCTGTGCTTATGGGACACCAATTGCTGAAATCCGTCAACCCCGATTTTCAATTCTGAAATATTTTTGTCTATCTTATCGCCATTTTCTGCTAGTAATTCTATAGGCATGGACATATACAAAGAATTGCCGGAGATTTGTCAAAGAATTGTGGTGATGCATTGGCTACAACACTTTTCAAAGGCCAAACTTGCTTGGATGTTATACAACGATAACTACTTGTCCCCCAATTGGTCTATCTATAACATGGTACTACGCAATGTTTACATCATCAATGACGGACTATCGTTATTAATATTTGGAGAAGATTATATTGATGAATTACACGATGACAGACAAAGTCCATTGCCTCTTATTGGTTTCAACACTGACGCTTTTTCAAATTTGTTAAGATTAATTGGAAATAATTCAATCACATTCAAATGTATGGAAATAAGAGGAGTACCATCGCCGCATTCGTGGAGATATATTCATATGTTAGCAAATGGATGCGAAAGTGTTAAAATAAAAAGCTGTTCTCCCTTTGAAGCTTTAATGTGTTTTGATGATTCAATGTTTAAAAAGTTAAGAAAGATAACAAAATATACAACGCCCTATTCTCATATTGGAAGGAATAGTGTTCGCATGGTTCACAATTATTCATTTGACCATATTTCAAAAGATTATTCCACTGTTCATGCCAAATTCGGTTTTCCTGACGATGGTGTCATTGATATAAATGGAAGTGATTTTACAAACTCCAATTTTCACATTCTTATAGATCAGATCATTAATTTCAAAAGAAACTTCCCCAATTATAAATTCAAAGCTACAATCAATTCGGGTATATTGTTCACAAGCAATCAGGATTATTTGGACATACTTGATTCAATATCTTTAAAAGTTTCTAAAGATTGTTGCAATTGGGACCCAGAAACTTTGCAGAAAATTAATAATAAAGTGTATAAAATAACTTTAGCATCATCTGTTCCAGTTGATTTTACTTCAATTTTTCCTAATTTGCGTGTTCTATCTCTATGGCCCGAATATAATACGGACTTGAATACTTTGCTTCAAAAAGTTCCCAATTCTGTGACAAATTTACATTTGGATTTATCCAAACACATCTATGGTTTCAACTTTAAAATTCCTGATACGATTGTTTTTCTTGAGATAATGTGTCATCATTTGCCTTACAGTCATAAAATCGATACAATCAATGCTTCTAGTTTAGAAGTTGTTATTTTGACATTATTTTCGGAATCAAATGCAAGAAACAGGCGATTGACAATAACACATCTTCCTAAGAGATTTCACTTTATGGAAATCAGAAAATGTTTCAAATCAGAGTTTGTCCAGTTTGACCAAGAAAACCCAAACTTCATGCATTTTATTCAATTGACAGAATGAAATGATTATAGCAATGGGACATATACATATATGAAATCATTATTCCAAGCGATTTTTGATTTCCTGTATGCTATCCACGATGTCAACGAACCTTATGATTCTGTATTATTCTTTTTACTTTTTCTTTGTCGCTTTAATTTTTCGTATTTCGCTTTGATCAACTGTTTCTTTCTTTCAATCTCCTCTTGCTTCTTCAGTTTAATCTCATTCAAAATTGAATGATCTTTATCTTGGAATGTGAGATCTTCTTTTAGCTCAAAATGGGTTTGATCGTAGATGATGAGCAAATTAGTTTCGGCAAAACATATTCTCGATTCCACATGAGGAGCCGTGTCTTCAATTAGTTCATGATCAATCTTGCATTCGTTAACATGCTCAACATATTCATTCAAATCCAAGAGGTCATTTTCAGATCTATATTCATGTTTACATTTTACGCATGCAAATCCAGATTCGTCTGAGGCTTTACAATAAATAAATGGAGAAGCTTCAGACGATTTTTTGTTTAAGACAAAATGCTCTTCCCAGAGGTGATGCTTGTAAGTCAAGAATAATTCATCGTTAAAGAATCTTTCAGTGTGACAATAGGGACATAAAGATTGGATTTCATTTGTTGAAACGGATCTCCTTTTAACCAATGGGGTGAAATAGTCACCTTTTTGGTTTGTCCAACGTACAGGTATTGATTCGGTTCGGTTTGAAAAGTATGTCCACTCATCGTTGTTTTCAAAGTGATTTCTATGGTATTCATTTGGAATCAACTTTTCAATCATCCAAAGATATTTCGATTCTTCAATTACCTCTACTGCACCCAAAACATCACCCCCATTGATTATAGCTAGCAAATAGTCCCTTACCTTATCAGCAGAGTACCCATCGCCTTTACTGCAATCTGGCGTCTTGGGATCAAAGCGCGTTATGAATTTTCCTCTATTTTGGAAAGTCGCTTCAAACAGTTCCTCATCCCTTGGAAATTCCCAATTTGCTATATCTTGAGTTCTCTGCTGGAACGATTTCCTATCATCAGCCATTACGATCTCATCAAACGATGCTAACGTCTGCTAGATTCCAAATCCGGTAATTTTTCCAACGCAAGAAAACCGACGTCAAAAAAAAGCTTGGCATGCTTGGCATGCTGCACCATATTATTACCAAGAAAAAGGGTCACTCCCCATAACTATCTAGCATGAATGCTTTATTAAATTTCCTTTAAAATTTTAAAAGAGCTTATGATGTAATTGGTTTGTGTTTTGATGATCTTCTACCCCGGTTTCACCTAGGGTAGTCATGTTCACACTTACATTGATAAGAGATTTAGAGGCTTCTTCCGAAAAACTCATTGAAATGATGAAGGCAATTACATTCATTATTCTGACAAAAATTATGCGAACAGGGACTTCGAAAATGAATCATGAGTTGATGAGTGTGCCGAGGATAACTACGAATACTGATTATTATTACTTTCCAACTAATTGTTTTCCGTTTTTTATTGAATCGAATTATTTTAGACTAACAAATCATCTGTTGATGAACCTACCGACAATAACTATGAATGCCGATTATTAATACCGTTGAACTAATTTTTCACCGCTCTTTAATAAATCAAATTGTTTCAAACTAGGAATAAAGTAAATAAATTATAATGATGATTCTGATTCAATCTCAAAGGTGTCAACTTTTGTATGAATTTTTAGAGATTCCAAACTTTCTAGTGAACCTGAATCGGAAGAGTCCGTATCATAAACATCCCTTTTGCCAGCAAATCTTGGGATGTATTTTTTGTCATACTTTTCTAGGAACCAGATGATAAAGAAAAAAATGTGAGAGCAAGCAATAATCACCAAATTGGTTATGTAGCCAACTTTGAATTCCGGTGCATTTTTGACATTGTATTGAAGTGGAATAGAAAATGCGTTCACTGCGTATGACGCAGCTTGAGCAAATGAAAGTACAATTGCTTTCTTCTCCACACTATCTCTACATAGCACAGCAAACCAAGCAAAGAAAATTTGCGCTAAACCATCACGATAAGGTTGCTGTAAAAAGAAAGCAGACATTAACACTTTGTGAGGGACATCCCAGATGACAAAAATAATTGCTGCATAATAAGCAATTAATATCGTCAAATTGACAGGAATAACTTTACCATAATACGCACACATTGGAGGGATTATTAAACAAAAAGCAATGCCATCCGCGTTGATGTAAGAATCCCATGTGGTAACTGCAGTTTTTGGGAAATATTGTGGAACAGTTTTCATATATAGTTGAGCTGAGTTTGAATACCAAACTTTGTGATGCAAAACCCACAAAATGGAACAAAGATAAATTTGCCAAGTTGAAAATGTTTCCTTTATAGCTGACCAATTCCAACTCTTTGGAACATTAGTATGTTTTTCAACTCTCTTTCTTGCAAAAATCATATCATCTTCAGAAAACATTAAGAACTCTTTACATGCTGTTGGGGTTCCTGGGAAAGTGAAAAATCCAAAAAGGAAAATACCAAATGTAAGAATTGCGTCAATGATGTACTGCCATCTCCAACCGGCCAAACCTGCAACACCATCTAAATGATTCATTGCTGATGATTGTAATGCACCGGCACTTGCAATACCTGCTGTTGCCCATGCACCATAAAATCCACATCTTTTGAATAGCTCAGCAGGCGTAAGATAACTTGATAAAATAACATAAGTTACCGGGAACGAACATGCTTCAAAGACACCAACAAAAAATCTGATAACATACATCTGAGATGCATTAGTGACATATGCGTTTGCCAATGTCATTAAGCCCCATGCCAATTCACAAAACAATAATAAATGGCGTGCAAACTGTGGCCTTGTAATCAATAGTGTAGTTGGTATTTGGAATAGAGCAAAACCAACAGTGTAACAGGTGTTAAAGTAATTTAGTTCATTACCTGTTAAATTAAGGTCTTGTTTAAGTCCAGACACATAAGCTGAACCAACATTAGAGTTATCCAAGTATTTGGTGTAAAATGAAAAACAGAGGAATAGCAAGATTGTAGAGTCAAACTTTTGCAAGTACCTTTTCTCGTACTTGGAGTAATGACTTGGATACCACGCAAAAGCATTCAAAACGTTATATTTGTCCCATTTGGAAACCTTTTCTGGTTTTCTTTCTCTGTCAATGGTTTGATCAACATACTGAGTTCTAAAAGTGCTTGGGTCATCAACTTTTATCAACTGGTATAAGACTTTTTTTGTTTTTTGCCAAGACATTTGACTGTTTTAGTTAATAGTGGTTTCGAGAATTCTACGTTATTTCTTGGCAAATCTGCTCCGTTTTAACTAGATTTTGCATTAACACCACAATTTTTAAAAATGAGCGTCACTAAATATTGGGTGACTACCACCACCACAAATTATAATTGAGGAGTTTTTTCTGCTAGATCCTTGAACGATGGGGTTTTCAATGGGACAATATGCAGTTCACTATTAATGACTCAAGTTGTAGTCAGCTAAGTAGCAGCGTTAAGTGTGTGTTTTTTTATGTTCCCACCAAACATACACTGTGAATAATAATTGTTCCATGAGTTAGATTTGATGCCACACTTTTTTTTGAAAAATAGTGGAGATAGTCTTACCTTCCTTATAAAGGTCCGGTTCCCCTTTTAGCCTTGTTGAGAGTTAATATGTTTTTTCATGTGAAACAGTTAGAGTAATACAATGTCAGATACTCATTCTTCGCAAGATGAGAAAGAGCCTGTCAGGAGTCATGAAGTTTTGACTCCGACATTTTCAAAGGATAATATCAACACCCAACAAGTGTTAGGAACTATCAAATCAATTGACGGTGAAGTTGTCAACGTCACAGGTGATGTCGATGAAGCTATGAGATATGCCCTCAAAATTGAAGAGTATCAGCCAACCGAAGAGGAATTCAAGAAATTGCTTAGAAAGGTTGATTTATACTTGTTACCATTATTATGTTTCCTCTATGCTTTGCAATTTATGGATAAGACTTCTTCTTCATATGCCGCTATCATGGGTTTGCAAAAATATTATAACATGGAAGGTAATATGTACTCATGGACTGGTTCCGCATTCTACCTTGGTTATTTGGTTTTTGCTTTCCCAATTTCATTGGTCTTACAAAAGTTCCCAGTTGCAAAGATCGCTTCCACTTTAGTTATTGTTTGGGGTGTCATTTTATGCTTGCATTCAGTTCCTTCCAACTATGCTGGTTTCATCACATTAAGAACCTTGTTAGGTATTTTCGAGTCTGGAATTACTCCTGCTATGGTTATCATCACTGGTCAGTGGTACAGAAAGGAAGAACAATTCTTAAGAACTTCATTGTGGTTTGCTTGTAATGGTTTTGGTACCATCATGGGTGGTTGTATTGCTTATGGTATTGCTATTAGGGATGGTTCTTATTCCATGGAAGGTTGGAAAGTTCTCTTTGTTGTTATTGGCTGTATGACCATTTTCGTTGGTATTCTAATGCTCATTTGGATTCCAGATTTACCAAGCAAGGCTATTTGGTTGTCTGAAAAGGAAAGACAATGGACTGTTTTAAGAATCAAACAAAATCAACAAGGTTTCGGAAACAAGCATTTCAAAATGCATCAATTCAAAGAAGCTCTCACTGACATTAACACTTGGTTGTTCTTCTTATTTGCATTTGCCTCTGATGTTCCAAATGGTTCTTTAACCTCTTTCTCTTCAATTTTATTACATGGTACTTTCAAATACGACAGCAAAAAATCTCTTTTAATGAACACACCATGTGGTGCCGTTGAACTTGTTGGTTGTATTTTACTTGGTTTGTTGCACAGTTATGTTCCTCATAGAATGGCCATTTCTTTTGTTTCCATGGCGTTGGCTTTGATCTTTTCTTGTATGCTTGCATTTGCAAAGCAATCTCCTCATGCTAGATTAGCCGGTTACTACTTAATGTTTATTTCCCCCATTGCAATGATTTGTAACCTTTCTTGTTTCTCTTCCAATGTCGCTGGTCACTCTAAGAAATTAACTGTCAATGCTATTTATTTAGTTGGTTACTGTGTTGGTAACTTGGTTGGTCCTCAAACTTTCAAGGCTTCTCAAGCTCCTGAATACGTTGGTGGTGAAATTGCCATTGTTGTTTGTTATGTTGCTTCTTTGATTTTAATTGCTATGATCTACTACAATTACTGGAGAGAAAATAGAAGAAGAGACAGGTTACAAGCTGAAGGTTTGTTGCAAGCTCCAGACTTTGAAAACTACGAATTCGCTGATTTGACCGATAAGGAAAATCCAAATTTCAGATACTCTCTTTAAGTTTCCGTATAGTAAATTTATACTTTTAACTTCTTTTCTCTAAGTGTGTGCTCTTAATTTTAAAAGAAGTTATCGCTCTTTCAAAGTTGTCTTTCGTGTGGATTACGTAAAGCTGATTTTGATATGGATTACGTAAACTTGACTTTAGTATGAATTACGTACACGCTTGGTTGGTAGCACGTGACTTTTAAATACGTGACTTAATAATATTTGGCTCATTTGCTCATTTGTTCACGACATGGTTGCAGTTGTTGCAAACTTCAAGCCACTATAACTCACCAGGTACTAGCACTATGGGCCTGGTAGTTGGTCCAAAAGATTGCCCCGCATTTTCTATATATTCTAGGCCTGCTAAAGTGCGGAAATTGCAGAAAAAAGGTGCATAATGGGGGTTTTGGAGCTATCAGAAATTGATTTTGACTAGACTTATAATCAATATTTTTCTCTTCATCAACATATTTCATATAGTTACATTGAAGGAGATTTACTTATTATTATCTCCATATTTTGTATACGTAACATTACAAAATATGGAGATAACAATAACAAAAATAAGAATCAACCGAAATGATATTATTGATAATTAAAAATAGAAGAGAAATATATTTAATTATACATTATAAGTATACTTCTCTTCTTACCGTTGTATAAAGTTATATAATAATTGTACATATTTTATAACCTTCAGTTTTTTTTATCTATTTGCCTGACTTACAGCTTATTCATATGTTCATTTCATTTTATCAACTTTCTTCTCTAGTGTTTTATACTAATGATTTGATAATGTTATTTTGTTACATCTTATCTTCAATAGAATTGGGTAATTCATAACAGATGACACTTCTACTTATCAGGAACTTGTACATGCTAAAATTTGAAGCAGATTTTTGCTATTGGCGTCTCGAAACATTGTGATTAACAAATATCTAAGCTTCAAATCACCAATAGTTACATGTAATCATAAACTTGTTGATTTTTTCTCTTATAGATATAGTTTAAAGTTTTCAAAATGGTTACATTTACATGCCAATGTCATGTTCGAACATGTTCATATATGATAACAAATAGCTAAATACTACAGTGCAAATCATATCTTTGTTAGAAGAATACAAGCAGCTTCAACTTATGAAACTCTATTCCTCAATCAAAAGATCACAATAATTCTTTGTATTTCAAATGTTTCACTGTTCAAGATATAAGTAGATTTCAGCCTTGGTAATCAAAATGATGCAAGAACTTGTTTACAGAGGCTCTAAACAGGAGTTTTATAGAATGAGTTTATTTTGCCTTCTACAATTACTATTGAATAAAACCACAAAAAAAGCACCCATAATTGTTTAGTTTTAAACTAAAAAGTCCCCAGATATAAAAAATAAAATTATTAAAACGTGAGGTATAACATTCGCTTATGATTGAACCATTATATTAGATATTAATGAAGAGAAAGTGAAGATTAAAAGGGTAAATTAACTTTTTTTTGAATTGATTTTCGGTCTGCTCATTTAGGAAAACTTCACTTGCCTATTTGGGGTTTAATTAATCTTTAGTATCAAATTACTTGACCTATTCATGTAGCTGAATAAACAATAAGTATATTATTAGGTACGTACAATTGATCTGAATCACACGATCCTTTCAGATCTCTCTAAACTTGATCGGCGAAGCTAATATAACTGATTGAATCAGATCAAATCAAAATCAATTTAAATCACTTCCATGGCATAAAACGTAGTTTGGGTATAAATAAGTGGGACCCCTCGCATCCAGGGGTCAAATTCAAGAAAGCAAAACCATCCAAATCATCAGCTAAAATGTATGCCGATAGTAATTTTGACATTAACGCCTTTCCATCTGAACTCGAAAGTACTTTCAAGGGACAGCCAGAACTGGAGATTCCCAACTGCTTACCGTTGAATAAAACAGGCTTTGATTGGAGTTGTGTTGACTTGGGCTCCATTGAGCCTTTTGATTACATTTTGAACCGAGAAGATCAATTCAAGCAATTATTTAAAACAGAAGAGCCTAAAGAAGATGATTTACTTGGCCAACTTTTGAACGTGGACCACATTAGCGATGAAGCTTTTTCATCACCAGAAAAAGATGATAGTATTGATTTTGAATCAAGCATTGAAATTGAAGCTTTGGTGGATTTCTTTTTTGACCAAGCTGAAGAAGAAATGAGAAAAGAAAGCAAAAGTCCTTTTGGTGATAATAGTCAAAACATCGAGGACAATACTGACGCTTCTTTTTCCACTCAAGATCTTAATGACGATGATCTCGAGAGACTACTCAGAGAATCAATTGGGGTTGCAAAGAAATTCAACCAAAAATTAAAGAAATTTAACCAAACTGATTCTGCTAAAGAAAAGGCTACTCTTGAAAGTACCAAACCTCTTTCTCCAGCAAACAAAAATGTTTCCAAAGTTTTCAAACCAAAGACTATCAGAAACAAAACCAGAACCCATGATGTTGGCAAGAAAATCAAGTTTAATATTGATCAACAAACAGCACAACAAATTAGCTATTGCTTAGAACATTCTCACCAGTCAGAAATTACCAAAAACACAATCAACAATTTAGAGCTTTTGGTGATTGCCAATGGAGGAAAGATTGTTGAAAGATCACTCTATGAAAGAATGGCACTGACTTTTCTGCTACCAAACCATGTCACCGCCTATATCTTTGATGAATACCAAGGCATTAATGGTTGGAAATATTACAACAACAATAAAAGAATGAATGAAAGAATTCCACTGAGAATGTGTGGCCAAAGAGGCAACTTCTACGAGCCTTTAGTCAAGAGAGAACGAACTGTTGATGGAAAATTGATTAGAGAAGGTTTGTGCCCATACTGTCAAGTTACAGATGAAACACTGGAAAGATGCTTTTATAACCTTTCAGGGTCAAACTACATGCATCATGTTGTTAAAAACCACGGAGTTTGGAAAATGGGCGCAG